>JAJMDH010000003.1:57664-122037 GCA_030573455.1 Hanseniaspora pseudoguilliermondii | reverse complement strand
TTTCTTTCTACCTTTTTTTTTTTTTCCTTTAAATAAGTTACCGTTAATTATCTATAATATTTGAATCTATTGTGAATTATTCCAATTCACACAGTCATCGAATTTGACTAGTTTTCCTCCAAATATATCCAATGAGGAGCCAAAGGTCAAATCAACTCTTCCATTGGACAATTCCTTCACAGTTTTTAAATCTTCTATGGACTTGGCACCGCCTGCATAAACAATTTTTACATCGTCATCCAATTTTTGAACCCACTCACCTAGATCCTTGACCAGATCATATTCTATTCCTTTACACAGACCCTCGACATCAGCTGCATGGATCAAAAATTCATTGGAATACTGACTCAGCTCCTTGAAAACATCAAAGGATAAGGACAAGTTGGTAAGCTTGGTCCACTTGTTCATGCACACAACCCATTCACCACTCTCAACGTTTTTCTTACAGCTCAGGTCCAGAACCAGCCTTTGTCTTCCGCCACATTCATGGAATATCTTTTTCAGCTCATCCCATTGAAACTCACCGTTTTGGTTGAACACAGCTGATGTCACGATGATTTTGCTTGCTCCCTTCTGGATCCATTCTTTACAGTTAGAGGCATTGATACCACCGCCGACTTGGAAGAAATCAGGATGTCTGCTCAACACTCTTTCCCCTGCTGCAATGGTGTCTTCGTTGACTCTCCCATCAAGAAGAATTATGTGTGTGGAGTGGATGTTGTTGTCCTTGTATAGGTCAGCGTAGTATGTGGAGTCTTTGTCACTGACAAAGTTTGTGTTTGGAATTGTGCTGTTGTTGATTTTCTTGTCATCGTCCAGTAACGTGGATCCTATAATTTGTTTAACTTGCCCCTGATGGATGTCTATACAACCTGTGAATTTAGTCATCTTAGTTGTGGTTATGAGAGTTTATTTCTTGTGTATTGTTCAAGCATGACTAAAAGATTTTTGATGTCAAGAGTAATGGTTAAGAACGTTTCCCCAATATCTTTTTTTTTTTTTTTCAAAACATCACCGGCTTTAGCAAAAGCATGACTCTATTGGGGTGAGTCGATGAATATGCGTATCGGATATAAGATGTCTTTTTTAAAAATAAATCTATCCTCATACAACAAAAAAAAAAAAAGAAAAAAAGAAAAGACGGAATTACTACAAAAGGAAAAATACAAATCATATAAAATCGATGGACTTTGAAAATAATATGAAAAATAAAAAAAAAGAATAAAAAGTATAACCCATTCAAGAGAAGTGTTGACATTTAAAGATTACAATAAGAGATATGAGTGATATCGAGGATGATGAGTTTAAAAGACAGATGGAAATTCAAAGGCTTGCGTTTGAAAGACAATTCGGATCGTTAGAAGAAATGGGATTTGAAGATGAAACCAAAAAGCCAGAAAGTGATACTTCCAGTGAATCAGAAGAAGAAGAGGAAGACTCAGAAGGATTGGCGCAATCTGGCAGTGGAGAGTCTGAGCATGAGGAATTTGATTCTGATCTGGAGCTTGATGTCGAAGAACAGCATGATGCTGAACCAGTGGTACGCAAGAAGGAGCCAAAGGTCATTAGCTTTGGAAATACTATTAAAGATGAGGTTGACCAATTTTCAGGAGTGAAATTAACTGATAAAATGATCAAGCAAATGCAAAACACAAAAAAACAACCTTCCAAGGAAAAGTCAGACCACCAGTCAGATGATTACGATGAAGAAACGGAAAGAAAGAACCTACAAAATGACATAGAATTACAGAATTTTATAAGAGATTCCCATCTGCTGAACTCGTTTGGAGGGTCCAACTTCAATTCCTCCAAGGACGTTGTTGGAAAGGCTAGAATGAAGGTGATGGAATCTCAGATGAAGACCCTGATATCACACAACAACCACATATCCAACAAGAGCAAGACCAACATTGTCGACAAGCTGGAAAAAGTGCCTGTTAACATCCGTAAAGGAATGATCAGCAAGCACAAGAAGCGTATTGAGAAGTATGAAGCCGATGCCAGAGACAACGGAATAGTTCTGGCAAAGCAGGCCAAGGGTGCATTCAGAAAGATAGATTTCACCTACAAAAAGGACATTGAAAGAAGAATAGGTAAGGGGATCAAGGCAAACATGAGCAAAAACAGTGTCATGAGGGACAAGGGATTAAAGATCAATGCCATTGGAAGATCATCCAGAAATGGATTAGTAATTAGTAAAAATGAAATCAAAAAGGTTACTGGTGATTATAGCAATAGAAACAGAGGTAAAAAAGGTAAAGGCAGAAGATAGTTCGGTGTCCGATGCGGTACTTTATAGAGAAAATAAGCATATTCGGATAATGTGAAATAGAAGTTGTCTTTGCAATTTTTTTTTTTTATTTTTTGTGTAATCTTTTTCATTTCATTTTTTTTTTTTTTTTTTTTTTGGTTGAGAAAAAGCCCACGTGTGTTTAATTAAGCTACTGAAAATATTAATTATTAAGAATTAGTTGAGGAGGGTTTTTCTGGTTATTAATTCCTAAAATTGAATATTTCCAACCCCAAACGTCCATATACTGGCAGTTTTTAGTAGTCGTAACACAGTTTATCTACGAGATAGGAGGAATGACAGAAAGCATATAAAATATATGCCATTAGAAATAAAAGTTATGTTTTGTTTTTGAAAGATTCAATATATATAGTACTCATTGGCTAGTGAAAAAAGCATCTTGATTAAGATTACTGATATTTCAAAATCTAAAAAATTAACCAAAAACACTCAATTCAAATATTTCTTTACTATCTTGTATTCTGAATATAACGCTATAAATCGCTTGATAAGAGAAAAGACAAAAAAAAAAACTGGATTCACAATATTAGCTAGGACTGAGTGTTTTTTTATTATTTTTTTGATTTACTTCATTAAAAAAGCAATTTATAATTAAATATACTACTTGTTAGACTTACAATAAACTTAATCTGTTTAGTCTAACAAAGAAGGTCAATATATCCAGGATATTTGATTTATAAACTTCATTTCATTCATTTTTTTTTTCTAATTAGAGTTAAAGTCGGGTTTATCACATCAATATCGCCTACTTGTATTGTTAAAGGGAAAAAAAAAAGGGGGCACATATACAAAACTAATTTGATAAATTCATTGTTCTCCTTATTCATTCTTTGAAACTTTTGTATCTAAAAGAAACCAAAGAGATAAAGCACATTTTTTCTATCTTATTACTTGTTTCTGTAGTAATTCATACAGCAATTTGCCTGTTTATTAAACCAAATTCCAAACTTTGAAAAAATAGACAAATAAAAAAAAATAAAAAAAAGATGTCTTTTTCAACTGGTAAAGGCGGAATATTCGACCAGGTGAACAGATTCTATTCAAGTGGTAACAACATCTTGGTTGAACAAACACCAATAAGTAACAATGAAAATGAGTCACCAAAGGATATCAACAGCTCACATGTCGAAAGTATGAATGGCTTGGACGCAAGCATGAAAAAGAGCACAAATGAAATAAATAACTTCTTTGATGAAATATCAAAGTATAACTCACCAAGCACAGCATACGCGCAATTTAGCGATCAGATAGATCCAATGATGGGGACTTCATATGAGAAGCACATTCAAGAAAAGGCAGAGATAGTCAGCCAGCAGAATGATTTCAATGTGTATCTGGACTCCTTTAATGTGCATAACCAGTACACAAACGAAATAGATAAAATGCAAAACAGTCATCAAATGTTAGGGGGGCAGAGCACAAAGAGACTATCGCAGGATGAAACCAAGTACTCGCCTGGAATCTCACCAACAGTTGAGGCTGCACAACCTCCACAATACACACCATATTTGCAGGCTAGGAATTCAAGATACAGCAAAGTAAATCAAAATGAAAAGAAAGTTGTCAAGTACTCGCCTAACATGAAGCCACAGGCCACAGAAAAGAGAAGCTTCAAGGTTATTCTACCATCAAATACATCATTGAACACACACGCATCCAGTTACGATAAGAGACAAATGAGTGGGAATGGAAGCTATCTTCAAGATACAATTCATTCTGATCATTCTTCTGATGCAATCTACAACAATCCTGAGAATCATCTTCATAGAACAGTATCAAACACATCAAGTTTTGTAGAGGAAAAAAATGTCTTAAGAGCAACTGAATCACCAGTGATCAAGCCATTGAAAAAGAGAGTGTCCAATGCAAGCATGACCCTAAAGAGCGACTTTAATTTGGATGGGTCCAATCCAAGTCCAATATCGGAAAAGAATAAAAATTATGAGTCAGTGATGAATGATGATAAAAAAAAGCCAACGGGGAGACCTCAGCGAACTTTTAAGAAAAAGGAAGTGCATAAAGAGGCAGAAAAACACAGAAGAGAAAGATTGAATTATGCGTTGGAAGACTTGAATGACATAATACCTGTAGAAATGAAGGAAAATGATAGGTTTCCTTCAAAGGCCTCAACGGTTGAGCATGCAGCTAAGTACATTAGATATCTGATTAATGAGTTGAATAGAAATAACATTGAGATCAAGTATTCCATACCAAACGAAACTTATCACCCTAAAGATAGGGGCAGTATGTAATTTTTATAATCATCTTTCTTTTTTTTTTTTCAGATGGTGGCTGATGCGCACACGTGACTTTTTAATGCTTTAGTTTAACGCTACACAAGGTTGCAGGGATGGAGGCGAGTACCCGAAAGAAAAAAAGGAATTAATCATTTGATTGGTTAATTTCTTTATGTCCGGTTACCGGTGTGCGCGTTATTTCCGAAACATCCACCAAAACACCAAAAAAAAAATATATGTATAGATTTAGTCCAATAAAAAAAAAAATGCCTTATGGGCGGAAACCATTCAATGTGGTTAATTATATTTATACTAGGAATCCTACCAAAAAAAAAAAAAAATTTTTCTTCTCCTTTGACCTTAACAGTAAGTATTGTATAAGTTAGTTTGTAGTTTTTTTCAATTTTATATTTGCAAAAGGTGTAATTGTACTCACTATTCCTTCTTAAAAGAAACAATATAAACATATAACCTAAGAAAAATAGAATTTCTATACAATCAATTAAACCCAATACCTTGTTTTTTTTTTAAGTACAAGATAATAACATTATTTGTTTAATTCTTTTTTTGACATCCTTTTTTTTTTGAAATCAATAACCCTCATACTAATACAAAACAATACTAATAAAAATGGTTGCTAGTTTAACTCAAATGTTAGAAGAATTAAAAGATGTCTTCACTCCTACTGTTGCCAAGGCTGAAGTATGTTTACACTAAAATATGAAAATATAAGCATTAACAATCTGAGTAAAAATTAATTGATTTTATTATTATTCAGGTAGTCATAGAACTTGGATGTGATAATGAAGATATAATGTGTGATAAATTCTATTGATAACAAATCAAGAAATATGCCATGTGTGATTGACCTTTCTTATTTTTATAATTATTTAGAGGTTCAAGAGAGAGAGCAGTTCACAATAAACAAATTTAACAATATTTGTTCAAATGATAGCAGAAAAAGTATTCTAATTAAAGATGAAGATATATGATCGATATATTAGCTGCTGAAATAGGAAATTGGAAATCACTAGAAACTTACAAAGTCATTCACCAGTATTTTGATTCATTTTTTAAGAAAGATTAAGATAGTTCACTTGACTTCAAAGCAAATAAAGATAACAAAACAGCTATTATTAATAAATTCACACACGTAGCTGAGCTTTATCATAAAGGATGAAACTTTGATTGTGGATTCTTGATTTGCATACTACGTTTTTATCACACATTCATAGCTTTAAACTCTATACAATAGTCATTGAACACCCACGCGTCTTTACTAACAATTATTATTTTATTATTCACAACTAATATTTGAAAACAGGAAGATGTCGAAGACGTTGAAGAAGATGAAGATGATGACGACGAAGATGATGAAGACGATGAAGATGACGAGGCCGTCTCTGACCAATACGATACCTTGAGAGCTCAGTGTCAAGAAACCGAAGAAGGTAAGCACTTGTTACACCACTATATGGAATGTGCCGAAAGAGTCACCAAGGCTCAACAAGACCCAGACTATGCCAATGCTGAATATAAAGAAGACTGTGTTGAAGAATTTTTCCACTTACAACACTACATAGATGGATGTGCTGCTCCACAATTATTCAACCATTTGAAGTAAAAATCTCCCTTTTAATGTATATGATCTTTCAAAAAATAAATAATAATTATGATTAATAATGCTCAACAGGAAAAAACATTAAGATAAGGAAATTTATGAAACAGTAATTTATCTTTTTTTTAATAAACAATTTCAAAGGTTTATAGTTTATTGTTTCTTTATTTTATAGGAGAGTATCACAAAGGGTATTCAATGGTTCAATATATTTATAAATTCCAACAAAGAAAAAAACAAGCAAGCTCCATATTGTTTATTGATTATGTACTTTTGTTTGTTTTTTATCACTTTGGTAGTGATAAGAAATATTAAATATTTCATATTTATTCATGATGTTAAGTTTTAAGAAAAGACTTATTATAATAAAAGAAGGCTATTGGTTTTCCGATTGTTCTTTATTTTTTTGATTATTCAGAACTTTTTTTCACGCTACAAAAAGCCATACTGATAATCATTGAATGTATCCACGTGATGTTTGTAACAAATTTGGTGTATTTATTTTCAGGTTTCTCAATTACTATAAGAGGTAAAAATATATTTTTTATGAAAAAGTATTGTATTTTTGGATATTACCACAAAGGGGAATAATTGCTAAAATTATTATACCAAATAAGTAATCAGAAAAGAAAAATGTCTATATTTTTTTTTTTTAAGTTGTTCATATTTAGCTATCGGAGAATAGCACTACATTAGAATATCTTCAAATATTGCAATTTTTTAATCTGATGTATTTTTATTTTTTTAGGTTTATTACTCTTAGTAGAAAGTTGACTTTTACGAGTAATCTCAAATCAGTATGCCTGGTAATTTTCTATCACTCAATTTTTTCTCTACGCTTTTTCATTTAGATATTTCCTTACAGTAGTTTTTTCCTCTACAGATTATTCGTTTTTAACAATCAAATTCTTACTTGAATTAGTTAAGAAATAAATCTAAAACCTTTAAAAACACCAGGAACGATAGTTTATAGATACATATGTATGTACAATCATTATGGTGGCGTAAACCACCTTTATTTAAATATCACAAAGAATAAATGAAACATAATTGCATCAAATGAATCAGTTAACTTTTAAACAACCACTACGTCGATTTAGACAGCAAAATGGGTATTGGATTTTAGAAGACATCAATTAAAACGCATTAAATACTAAATAAAAATTCAGTAATTAGTACAGCAATATGAAAGACATGTTAATTTTCACCTTCAGGTATAATAAAAACTGAATACAAAATAAGATGTAAATTAGACTGGTATGATATTGCAATATGAACAAAAACAAGGAGAAATAAGCCGAGACGTGGTTATCAACGTCAAGAAACCCCGAATAAAAATTAGATTTGATGAAACCTTTCTCTTTATTTAAAAGAAGTGAAGAATACCCATTAAATTTACTGATGTAAATATGAGTGGAAGAAATATTTCATGTGAACGACCGTGGAAAGGATTATACAAATATGCAAACTGAGTTATTGAAAATTACTAAAAATTCTAATTTGTTGTAAGATGAAAAGTTAAAGGTTAAAAATTTGGACAAATTCTTTCTAAAAGTGAAGTATTCATTAATGCAGTTTTATTCAGTTCATTTGTTTTGGTTTTTTCTTTTTTCACACAAGATTTATTGAACTTAAAAATGTTTTTTTTACTAACAATTAATTTTATTAATACTTTGTTGAAAGGACACAACACCAACATAAAATAAGAAAATAGACAATGGCTAAATCTAAAAATCACACCGCCCATAATCAAACCAGAAAGGCTCACAGAAACGGTATCAAGAAGGTTAAGACCCACAAATACTCTTCTTTAAGATCCGTTGATGCCAAGTTCAGAAGAAACCACAAGTTCGCTTTAGCTGGTACTCAAAAGGCTTTAGCCGCTGCCAAGGCCTAAATGGGATATAGTTAACACGAATTTTTAAGAGAATAATAAAAAAACAATTTATATTAAAAATAAGGCTTATAAAACTATCTTTTATATTACGAACAAGCCCATTGATAAAATCTTTGTATTGAACCCTGGGATCTTATGTATAAATGATTATATAGCCTATACGGTAATTATAACTCCATGTGAACACAATCAGAAAATAAATAAATAATCAAGCAAGTTTCTTCTTTTTTTTTTGTAGTTATAGACGATTGTATGATTTTGATTCCACATTATCAAAATCAGTGACTATAGCTGAACTTTAATCAATCATTTATCTTATTTTTTGCTGTGAGATATCTGTTTTGTGGAGTTGTCACAAAACAATCCCTACTCTATTTTTGCAATCTTCATTTGGTTTTTTTTTTTTGTAAATTTAAATCAATTTGAGTTAAATTAAACACCTTTCAAACCACAAGTATCTTTGTTTATATGATGATGTTTTTCAACTTATTTGCTGCAAAGTGTAGTCTTAAATGAATTGAATAATACTAAGTTTAATTAATGAGCTTCATCTGTTTTTTTTTATTTTTTATCAAAAAGTGTAGAGTGATGAAAACAAACCTCCAAAAAAGAATCCAAAAATAAAAACCTATATAAAGAGAAAAAATGAATGAAATTCAAACTCCACAAACTAGTCATACTGAAGCTGCACCAGTATCTGAACAACAACAATTAGAGATTGTTCATCCAGATACTCCAATCAACACTACCATAAACAGAGTGTATTTCACAAACATTCCTTCAGATGTTTCTGAGACCATATTAGCTGATTTTTTGAAAGAGTACAAACCAAAATCAGTTCTAATACCGTATCAACACGTAACAAAATATTCAGGAAGAAAGGTAGTGGTTCCTCTTGGTTTGGCTTATGTTGACTTTGAAACAGCAGATATTGCCAATAAAGTCGTCTCGGAAGTAAACGACAAAAGTATTGGTGACACGAATAAAAAGTTAAAGCTGAAGCTTTTTGAAGCTTACGACCCTGAGAAATCAAGAAATGCTCAAAGCAGATTATTTAAGCATTTTAACAAGTCGACATCTTTCATTCAAGCAGAAGATATTCAACCATTTGAAGATGCTGCGCCATCACAAAGTCTTGAAGCAAGTGAAGCTAATGAAGAACCTGAAGGGAATCAGGAAAATTCGGAAAGTCATCAGAGAATTAAACATATTAATTATTCAAAAAACTGGATTTATGTTTCAAAGTTAGTAGCTGGTACTTTAGACACAGATTTAGCAGATCACTTCAAAGAATTTTTACCAAACGACATCTACTTATTTCAATTCAAATCCAAGAAGCATAGAGGTAAGTTTTTTCAAAAGACACACTTATCAGCAATTATTAACTTGCCATCTGTGGAAGGTATTGACAATATAGCAGCTGATGTTTCTAGTAAAACACATTTATCCAAATTGAAAAACGCCAAAATAAGTGTTCAGCCATGTATTGAAAAGAAAGTCACAGAAGTTATTGAGGCTTCAAAAATAAATGAGCCAGCTAGACCAGTTGAAGGGCCTCAAGAAGATCAACCAGCAAGTAATTCGGAAGAGACTCTTGCTTAACTATGATGTATTTATGTATCTTAAACAACAATGAGTAGCAGCTTTTTTGTATTCCGAAGTCATCAATTGATTAAAGCTCCATATATGAATTTTAAGTAACTTTTTTTTTTATTTATTTTTTTGTTACAGAATAATTTCCTAAAAAAAATGATTGTCTATAAATTTTACACTTCAAAATATTATATATTAATAATTGCCTTTTTGGGTGTAATAAGTTAAAAATTACTTCTTTAGGAGATTTTAAAACACGATAGAAAAATATATACATGAAACGGGTATGCTAAAAGTGGGCGAAAGTACACACTGTAAGATTATATTTTTTTGAGAAAAAAAATAAATAAAAATAATTACTTCTTTCGTCAATGCTTTTAATATTTTTTTATTTTTTTTCTTGCAAAACTAGAACGGGTAAGGCTTAAACGAGAAATTCTTAAAGTTAGAACGGAAATGCAATAAGTATTCCTATTTTTTTTTCCTTTTAGACAATTCAATATTTTTTTCTCACACCTTTTTATTTCTGTAATATTTCCCTATATTGGAAAATGTTTCTGTTTTACTAGTAAATTCCTAGTTGCAATATATTCTGAATTTTCTAAATGTGCAAATTTAATATTTCTTCAAAGATTTGATATATTAATAATACGTTAATTAACAGTATCTTCAATAAACCAGGAAAAAACCAAACTAAGACGCAATGGGTATGTACATCACTACCATTTGAATCGAAACTATATAGCAATTATACTGTGTATCTGGCAATTGTAATGGAGCTTTTCTGTGTATACATCATCAACTGAAATATCAAATAAACCATCCAAGAATATCAAACAATATAAGAATCCTTTAATCAAGAACAATCAAACGATGAACGAACAATTAAGTTATATAATTAAAAACGAAAAGCAATGATGGAAATTTGGGAAAACAAGCCAATGTAGATTTATTATTAGTGAGAATCATCAACAACATTGAAGATTAGAAACATTTACACTGGTTGCAAATGGGAGATGAAACATTTTTAACTGTTATTTTCAAAGAGTTCAAAGGTCATTATAGAATGCTGTCAATATACTCATTAGATGTGTAGGACAAAATTAAAAACAACAAAGAAGTTATTTTTTTTGAAGTGAAATTGATTACATTGAAATTTTAAATGCATGTCTTCAATTTTTTTCATTCTTAAATCCAAATGATTGTATTACAGTGAATAAGACTTTCCGCATTGAAAAGTTATAGGTTAACTTCTTTTCAAAAGCAAGGATTAAAAACTGAATAAATCATTACTTGTTTATGATATTGAAGAGAGATGCTTTAAATAGATTGATGTGACTGGACTAAAACATGTACTAATGATACCTTTTATTTTGATACCTACAGAACAGCGATGGATTTTTATACAGAATTTCCAACATTAATTGTTAAACGATAAGTCAGTAATTGCATTTAATGAAATAATTCATTTAAAGCTACAAAACTAAAAACAAATAAAACATCTCAATTTACTAACAATTATATCTTATATTTTTCAATAATGAAAAAGACACAAAACAATATAATCTTAACTAACAGGTAGAGTTATTCGTAACCAAAGAAAGGGTGCTGGTTCCATCTTCACATCTCACACTAGATTGAGACAAGGTGCTGCCAAATTAAGAACTTTAGATTATGCTGAAAAGCACGGTTATATCAGAGGTGTTGTTAAGTCCATTATCCACGACTCTGGTAGAGGTGCTCCATTAGCTAAGGTTGCTTTCAGAGATCCATACAAATACAAGATCAGAGAAGAAATCTTCATTGCTAACGAAGGTGTCTACACCGGTCAATTCATCTCCGCCGGTAAGAACGCTTCTTTAAACATTGGTAATGTTTTACCTTTAGGTTCCGTCCCAGAAGGTACCATTGTTTCCAACGTTGAAGAAAAGGCTGGTGACAGAGGTGCTTTAGCCAGAACCTCCGGTAACTACGTTATTGTTATCGGTCACAACCCAGATGAAAACAAGACCAGAATTAGATTACCATCCGGTGCTAAGAAGGTTGTTTCTTCTGATGCCAGAGGTGTCATCGGTGTTATCGCTGGTGGTGGTAGAACTGATAAGCCATTGTTAAAGGCTGGTAGAGCTTTCCACAAATACAGAGTTAAGAGAAACTCTTGGCCAAAGACCAGAGGTGTTGCCATGAACCCAGTTGATCACCCTCATGGTGGTGGTAACCATCAACACATTGGTAAGGCTTCTACTATTTCTAGAGACGCTGTCGCTGGTCAAAAGATTGGTTTAATTGCTGCCAGAAGAACTGGTTTATTAAGAGGTTCTCAAAAGACTCAAGATTAAATTTAGTTATATTTAAAGAGATAAGATTAGTATCAACCCTTTTTTTAATATAAACAAACTTATATACTGCAAACAATCAATACTGAATAAAATAAAAATTAAATTAATTTCGTGTTATTTCTTTTTTTTGAATTCTTCTTAACTAATTTAGAAGAACTGTACATAGTTTTTTTAACTTTCACATTGAATTATTGTTGATCGTTTAAAAGTAGATGGTACACGTGATGTCCACTGAGTTTAAGCGCGTTTTCTGAAAATATCAAAAAAAAAAATAACATTGTTTACACCTTTTATGAGCAAAAATAACAATTGTTTATTTCTTTATTTTCTTGAATCAATGTGTTTATTACATTTATCCAGTTAATATGATAATATTTGCAATAACCAATATTGAAGCTATAAACTTATATATATTATTTAAAAATGAGAGTGGAAGAACTTATAATAGATGGTTTTAAATCGTATTCAACGAGAACTGTTGTTTCTCATTGGGATCCACAATTTAATGCCATAACAGGTTTAAATGGATCTGGGAAATCTAATATTCTAGATGCTATTTGCTTTGTGTTAGGTATTGCCTCTATGGCTACGGTAAGAGCATCGAATTTGCAAGATCTAATTTACAAAAGAGGTCAAGCAGGTGTGACCAAGGCTAGTGTTACTATTGTCTTCAATAACTCTCAAAAAGATAAATCACCTATAGGATTTGAAAATATTGCTAAAATATCTGTGACTAGACAAGTTACTTTAGGCGGTGCCAGTAAATACTTGATAAATGGTCATAGAGCCCAACAGCAAGCTGTACTTCAGCTCTTCCAATCAGTTCAATTAAATATCAACAATCCAAATTTTTTAATCATGCAAGGTAAAATCACTAAAGTGTTGAATATGAAGCCAAAGGAAATTTTGGCACTCATTGAAGAGGCTTCTGGAACAAGAATGTTTGAGGACAGAAGACAAAAGGCTGAAAAGACTATGGTGAAAAAAGATGTGAAACTATTAGAGATCAAAAGTATCTTAGAAGAAGAAGTTGAGCCCAAGCTAAGGAGATTCGAGCATGACAAAGATATTTATTTGCAATTTCAAAATATACAAATGCGAATGGAAAGGCTAGAGCAGGTTGTTGCTGCACATGAATATACAATTTCAAACAATGATTTAATAAATAATACAGAAATTATTAACAGTAATAAGAAAAAGAAGGCCGCAGTAAAAGAAGCATTAAGAGATATAGAGAATGAAATTACTGACATAAAGACCAGATTGAATCAAGTAACTGTAAGAAGAGATGACATCTTAAAAAAAAATGAAAAAACAAAAAAAGAATATACGGAAAAGTTAACTGCTCTTAACAACACATTAACTAGACTCAAAACTTCATTACAAATTCAGAAGAAAAACTTAGAAAAGGACAATAAGAATTGTGTGGAGTTAAAGAATAGTATCAAATTTAAAAAGAATCTTCTTGAGGAAAAATCTAAAGCGTTAGTTTCTAAAGTTTCCGAAGAGAAACTATTGGAAGTTAATGTCAAAACTTTCAAAGATGAACTGGAAAATAAGAAGGAATTACTGAGCTCCCTACAAGCATCAGGATCATCACCAACAGGTTATTTAAACCAGATAAACAGGCTCAAGAGAGAATTAAATGATCACAATATGAATTTGAAAAAAAACCAACTAAAAATCAACTCCAACAATATCGAGATTGATAATAACAATGCTCAAATAAAGGAATCCGATAATGCCATTAAGTTGTATGAACAAACTCTAAAGGAATTGGAAAGTGAACAAAATGAACTAAACATTCAATTGGAAAGGGATAATTTTGATGAAAACAAGTATAATCAGCTTAAAGAGAGTGAAATTGCTATGCAAAGGCAATCCAAAAGTCTATCCACGCAAATTGAATCTTGGAAACGAAAGCTTTACAACTTAGATTTCCAATATGATCATAAAAATGTAAATTTTGAACCGCAGTTTATAAAGGGTGTTGCAGCAACTTTGTTTGACATAAATGAAATAAATATGGATAAAGCGCAGGCTCTTCAAGTGTGTGCTGGAGGTAAATTGTTCAACATTGTTGTTGAAAATGATTCTGTTGCAGCAGATCTTTTAGAAAATGGTGACTTGAAAAAAAGAGTGACAATAATCCCTTTAAATAAGATATCTGCCAGAACCATTAAGCATGACATAATTGCAAAGGCTAAAAATATCAGTGGACATCCAGATAAGGTTGAATTAGCTTTGAATTTGATTGAATATGACGATGATGTTTCCAAAGCTATGCAATTTATTTTTGGCTCTGCATTAATCTGTGAAAGTGCTGATATAGCTAAGAAAATAACATTTCATCCAGAGGTCAGAACTAAGTCCATAACATTGGAAGGTGACGTCTATGATCCTGAAGGTACATTATCTGGAGGCTCAAGAAACAATACTAGCAACATTTTAGAGCAAACACAAATTTTTAATAGACTTTTGAAGGAATATAAAGAGTTGCAAATAAACTTGGAAAATTGTCAAAGAGAGCTAAGAGTATTGGATACACGTAGAAGTAAAGTCATGCCGTTGCTGAATAGAACTAAGTTAATTCAAAATAAAATTCAGCAAATAAAGGATGAAATGAAATCATCATATTTCTCAGTTTTGACAGCGAGAAACATTGAGCTAAGAAATGATAACGATTTTATTCAAGCAAATATTGACCAGTTAAACTCTTTGATTGAAACCACCAGCTCAAACATTAAAAACACTGAAGATGATCTAAAAAATTTTGAACAAAATAAGGATGGGAGCTTGGATAAGTTGAAAATGGAAATAAATGTGATTTTTAAGTCACTAACGACAAAAGAACAGCAATATGAGGCAGTTATAGAGCATGTCGAAGAAATCAGTATTGACAAAGAAAGATTGATTGAAGAAATCAGTGCTGATCAAGAACAACTGGAGTCCCTAGAATCATCAATCCAAGAAACTACTAATAGTATTTCACTTTCCCAAAAAAACATGGTGGAGTCTCAGGAACAAATAGATCTACTAAAACAGCAATCTGTAAATGATAATATGGAAAATAAGGTTATTGAAGATGAGTATAGTAAGCTAACTGAGTTAGTTAACGCAAAAACAAGCGAAAAGAATAAAATGCCTGTTTTAATAAAAGAACTTCAAGAAGGAATTGATGAGAGGTATGAATCAAATAAATTGCTGGATGAAAAATTGGATGAATTAGTTGGTGAGTTTGAATGGTTAGAGACAGATAAGCCTAGAGTTAGCAAGTTACTGAAGGATAGTGAAAATATCATATTGGAACAATCCAAGGCCAATTTGAATAAATTGAAGGAGAGTCATAATTCTTTGAAAAATAGAGTGAATCCTAATGTTATAACCATGATTGAATCAGTTTTGAAGAGAGAAAAGGCTTTGAGAACCATGATAAGCACCATTGAAGCAGATAAACAAAAAATTCAAGAAACAATAGAAACTCTTAACCAACACAAAATCGATGCACTAATGAAAACTTTTGAGAAGGTTACAGTTGATTTTGGAGATATATTTAGCGAACTTTTACCAAATTCACATGCTAAGTTGGTAATTTTGCCGAATAGTAACATAACAGATGGACTGGAAGTTAAAGTTAAATTGGGTTCAATATGGAAGGAATCTTTGGTTGAGTTATCAGGAGGGCAGCGTTCATTGGTGGCTTTATCGTTGATTTTGGCATTACTACAGTTCAAGCCAGCACCAATGTACATTTTAGATGAAGTTGATGCTGCTTTGGATCTATCACACACTCAAAACATTGGTCATTTAATAAAGACAAAGTTCAAAGGCTCCCAGTTTATTGTGGTTTCCTTAAAGGAGGGGATGTTTACCAATGCTAATAGAGTATTCAGAACAAGATTCCAAGACGGTACATCAACAGTGAATATTATGACTTAGGCATATATGTCAAATAAAAATGACGAAATTATATATAAACTTTCGAATAAATAAACTAGTAAACTTCTAAGATATATCTTCCTGTGTCTTTCAACTTTTCAATGGCCTCGTCTAAGTTAATTTTCTTACCCTTTTCGTCAGCATCAAATTTCAAAATTGATTGCAGGGCCTCTGTAATGTTAGGAACAGGCCATGTCGGTCCACATAAATAGAATGATCCTTCTTTGTCACAGAATGCTGTCTTCAAAGAAGGCAAAACTTCCTTGATTCTGTCCTGAATGTAAATCTTTTCAGGTTGATCTCTGGAAAAGGCAGCACCAATGTGTGTGATGATTCCAGCATCTCTCCAGGCTTCCCACAGTTCCCCGTATAAGTACTCCTCAACCTTGTGTCTAGAACCTAAGAACAAGTAGATTTCACCAATTGGTAAACCTTGAGAACGTTGCAAGATTTTTTCTTCAACAATGGCCTTGAATGGAGCCAACCCAGTACCCAAACCAGCCATGATGACAGGTTGTTCAGGTCTAGGAGGTAATTTCATGACAGATGGCTTAACAGAAACAACAAGTTCAGTACCAACTGATAAATCAGATAAATACTTAGAGGCTTGACCGTATCTCAATCTGCCTTGGGAATCTTTCCAAGAAACAACAACGATCAATAAGTGAATCTTTGTAGGATGAACCTTTTGAGAAGAAGCAATGGAGTACTCTCTTCTCTTCAAAAATGGAATCAAAGTTAACAAATCTAAAACTGGTGGCTTAACAGTGTTAAACTTCTGTAACAACACATCAGCATATGTCAAGAAGTCTACATCTTGAATTTTCTTCAGTTCATCTTCACCAGCGGGAGAAATTAAACCAATGATCTCTCTCAGAACAGTTTCATCCTTTGTGTAAGAGATTAATGATTCATAGAATTTCTTACCGGGTTTACCAAACAAATCAACTTGATCAACAAATACTTGTAACAAAGTTCTTGTTTCAATCAAGTTAGGGTTTTCTCTGTTTGGTACTTGTACTAATTGATGAATGTCTGTGACCCCATAGTCAGCCAAAAACTTTTTGACATCAAAAATATTGTTCTTTGCATGAACACCCAAGGCTTCTCCAATTTTGTACTTCAAACCTGAATTTCCAATATCAAATTCAATTTCGAAGATGTTTCTATCATAGTTCAAAGGAGTAACTCTTTTGTTTTTAGAAACAGTGACTACAAAGTTCTTGATTGGTAGATCTGGTCTTAGTTCCTCCTTAGTGTTGAAGGCTTCAGCAAAGACCAATTTCTTGGAGATTTCAGACAAGTTGGTGTTTTCAAAGACAGGCTCTTCATCAGTTTTAACAACTCTTGGATTGGATTCAAAGGAGTTTTCGGATAAGTAGGCTTTCAAAATATCATCATCGGAGGTCTTATCATTGGCAGCAGCTGATAAGTAAGGTGTTAATTTGGAAGCATCTAATTCGCCGACAGCAGATTCAAGGTTTTTGTTGATGGAATCACTGATAACTGAAGCAAGCAATTCAATTTGTGTACCGTTGGAAGCCCAAATTTTCTTGATGATATCTTGATGAGAAATGTTGTAGCCAAACTTCCAGAATAAGGCTTCAAGTAAGTAAACCAAAGCTCTGCCTTTAGTTTCATCTGTATCGATGATGTTTTTTCTGTCGACGACAATAACCTTTAAATTTTTGTTAACGATTGTGGCCAAGTATTTAACAGGGATTTTCAATTTGGAAGCAAAGTATTCTGGATCCTTGAGGTTTTCCAAAGAGTGTTTGTCACTGAAAAAAATTACAGTGGAGTGTTTAGCAACAGTGTTCAAAACATCAAATTTCTGTAAGATATTAGAGTCACCAATGATGGTTAACTTGGAGTGTTTGTTGTTAACAACTACATGTTTGTTACCATTGGCAGTGTTGACGGCTATTTGAGCTTGGAAAGTTCCACCTTGAGTCAAGTTATCAAACTTGACTCTCAAAGAAGGATCAAATGTTTGATCGTGTTGAATTAAATTATCCAGAATGTGGTAAGGGAAATTCAAGAAGGCAGAACTCTTAGCTTTGTCGTCATTGGACCATACAGTGATTTCATCGATTTTAGGTAAAGATTGATCAATCTTCTCTTCGGCAGAAATGTTTAAAGATTTGAATACTATTTCCTCAACAGCATTCTTAGACCAAATGAAATCAGAGGTGTAAGAAATGGCATTAATGTCAATTTGAGAAGATAAAGAGGATGACTCCAAGATACCTTCGATCGTTGAGTACAAGAAGTTCTTGTTTTTGCTTGATTTGTTCAATTGAGAAGAGCTTGTTTGTTCAACAACAATGATTCTCTTTAAAGACTTTGGTAAGATACTCAAGAATTTTCTAGCATCAAAAGGAATAGGAATTCTAATTGCAATTCTACCAATGTTTTCGGAGCCTGGAAAAGCTACTGACTCTAAGAAATCATCAAAAACGGTTGTTTCAGTACTACCAATAGTAACAAATAAGGTTTTGACTTGATTTAAGTCTTTGGCTTTTATGTCGAAGTTTTCAATAAAAAAGGAATCTTTTGTTTTAGAATCAATATCTGAAATTGAGTTTTTGATGGAGTTGTTGAAGGCATTGATAAAGTCATTCAAATCAGCACTTTCAGCATTCAAATCGCTTTTGCTCAAAATGTTAGCAGCATCAACAAGTTGATTTCTTAAGAAATGTTTGTCGACATGTTTTGGCTTGAAAAAGGTGTTTTTAGCGGCAATGGCATCTAGCAAATGACATGTGGTACCAAATCTGGACAAGAATGTAGCAAATAATGTGGTTTGGGAAACTTCTCTTAGGTTGATAGGAGAAATAACTGGATAGTTCAATTCGTTAGCAATGTTCAATGAGTCCAAAATATCAGGAACAATCAATTTTTCATTTTGATTGTAATCCAAGTTTGAAATATTGATTAAAAGTTTCAAAGAGTTGTTTTTTGGAGAAGCCTTTCTTAGGGTTGGGAATAAATACTTCAAACCGTATGAAGGTATGATGATACTTGAACTTACGTTGTTTGAAGGGTCTGACTCGTCTAGGTAACCCAATGGCAAGGAACCTAACCCGGATCTGATAGGAAGTTCATGTAAGTTGGTATTGGAGCCTTTCTTATCAATGATATAAGAGTCCAATAAGTTGTTGGAAGCTTTTGAATTACCAAAGGTCTTGTAAGAGAAGATGGTGCTGAAATTGTTCAACAATACTGCTTGATTGATATCAAGAGCATTGTCAATATTTGTATTGTTAGTAACAAAAGAATTCATTATCTTTTCTTTGGTTGTGAACGTTTTTCTTTAATTGTAGCTGTTGCAATTGGAGGAGAATGCAAAGAAATATTATATTTGATACTGTATTCTTCTTTTAATAAATGCCAAAGAGATTCAGAGCAATTATATAATAGACCTGCTTTTTGATATATCCAAAATGGTATTGCTTATTATAATGTGTGGTGTAGTTCACAGTTTGTTAAGCGCATTGTTTTTTTTGCATATACTCTCCGTATAGTGTATGATATTGATTGTGTAAATGTTTACACAATTGTTAATGATAAAAACGGATCCTTTGGAGAAAAATGTATATGTTTTTTTTAAACACCACAGTTTATGCTGTTCGTGTTTTTTACACTTGTGGGGGAGATCTCGTATTTATTCATTTCTGGATTTCACATTGTGCATGTGAACCATGGGTAACACATTAGTAGCAAGCACAATACTACTAGTTTACTGATCTAGTATTTTGATATATTCAACAGTAAGGCAATGATTACAGATCTGATAATCATGTTTCAATAATCAAGATTTTAAATAGCGGTGCAAAAGACAAAATACACGTGAATGGACTGGTTGGTAAATTTGTGAAGCGTCAGTCACCGTAAATGCACCTTCTGACATAGTGGGAAAAAATTAAAATTAAAAAAAATTTTTAACAGAAAATCAAAAACGTTTATTACTACACTACTGACATCTGATTGTTCATCTGTACAAGTGTTAACAACCCCATAAAAAAAGTGTATATACCTGGATAACAATGAGCAGCTTTATAGATTCTATCATTGACAAAGTGAACCACGAAGCAGTTTCTTGCTACAATAGAATTATAAGTAATAATCCAACTGATACAGACAAAATCATAGGAACCATAGGCTGTGTGAGCATATTGTATTACTTTTTGTTTGTACCTTCAACACCTAAAGTAAAAAAAAGCATACCAAGAAATCCATATGCCAAGAAGAAGTTGGTGAACAATGACAAATTCGCTACACTCATAGACAAGTCTTTGCAAAATGAAGACAAAATCAATGCCGTTGTTAATAAATTCAAAACAGATTTTGAAAAGGATTGTGAAAAGCTTTTGGATCCTGAAAATAAGTATAATCCTAAAGATGAGAAGATGGCTTACCAACAAAAATTCCTGGGTGAAATATTAATGAAGTTGTTGTTGGAGTTAGACGCAGTTGATGTTAGTGAAATAGAAGATATAGAAAGAAAGCAAAATATAAAACAAATGAGAAAGGATGGTATTAGATTGATACAAAACTACTTGAAGCCTATTGATGCTTTGAAAACATAACAGTGATATATATGTCTCTACTAATTTAAGTTTAATCTTTGCAAATTACAATAACTTACTTCTTAATGTTTATAGCTGACAAATTTATTTTTTTTAAAATAAATAATTTGCAATAATTTTAACATAATTACTTGCTTTTATTTTAAAATGTAAATTTGTGTAAAACACGTGATTAATGTAAACAAATTTTTCTAAATATTTTTTATTTGAATAAAGTTTATAACAATTAAGTGTTCAGATATTATGGATACACAACATTAATTTATCATAAACACACCCGTCATGATATTCCCAACAACAAACAAACCGATTGAATGTTGTTTAATATCTGTTTTAGATTTCTTTTGGCAAAATTCAAAATACTAGCAAAAAAAAATATATACAAATTTAATTAATTGAAAAATTACTTTAATAGGACATATCAATGCTTTTTCATTGAATACTATTAAACGTGGATCATAACCAAACTAAAGAATAAATTCCAACAAAGGCTGAGTATAAATAAGGCTATTTGTACAAAATAATGATCATATAGTGAATACAGATAAAAAACTTACTGGAGTTATTTGACTTTATAAGTTAATACAAACATTTATTTTCAACTATTTACTATTTGAAAAAAAGTGAAACTCAATGTTCATTAGTAAACCAATTAAAAAAACCCCATATTTACTAACTATGAGTGTATTAAGCTGTTTATCTGTATGTTTTTATTTGCTACAGCTTTGTAGTGGTGCTTACTTAGGTGAAACAGCCATTACATTGCCGTTAAACGATGAAGACTTTTATTTAACAACCTCCTTTTCTTTAAACAATAAAAATATAACGTTTTTGTTAGATTCAGGATCCAGTGATACTTGGGTTTTTGACTCTGATTTATGTGAAGAAGCTTATGATTGCGCAAGCAACTATTTAAGCTCCAATTTAGGAAAAGACACAGGCTATTCTTTCCAAACTGAGTACTTTGGTGGCCAATCTGTTGTGGGTGAGCTATACGTTGCTTCTGAAGCTACGTTTGGAAACAAAAACTTAAACGACCAGTTTTACTATGGCTATGTAAATAACACAGACAACTTTATTACCAGTGCTTTGTTCGGTATTGGTCAAAGTAAAATGCAATCTCAAAAATTGTACTCATATGATAACTCATATCCATCTAACAAGAGCTATCCAACTTTTTTACAAAATATTGGAGGCAGAAACACCTTATTAATTGATCTTCCTAACAATCAGTTTGATATAGCCACTCACGTTAACGGTGACTTGACTGTTGACTTGAACACAGACTCCCACTACTATCAAATTAATGTCACTGATGTGGGAATCATTACCAACCTGAAGAAAAACAACGGTGATTTAAAAACCTTGTACGACTCTAACGATAAGACTGCTTTCAAAACCATTTTGGATACAGGGTCATCAGTAGTTCAACTGCCAGCTGAAGTGGTCAACAACTACGCTGAACACATCAACTCAGTTTACTGGGATGAAACCCAACAAAGCTTCATGTTTGAGAATTGTCCAACCACACAGGCCAAAACCAACCTTCCATATTTGGTCTTGACAGTTGCAAACCGCAGTGGAAGTCAGAAATACGTCAAAATCAGAGGCCAGGATTTAGTTGTGGAAGTTGAAGACAATGTTTGCGCCTTAGCCTTGAGTCCAAGTAACTTTGGTGTTTTGGGTATTCCTTTGTTTAGATCAGGTGCAGTTGGAATCGATTTGGATCATGAAGTCATGACCTGGAAAGGTTTAGTTAGATAAGTAACTGTATATATTTCTACTTAGATAATATCAGTGGTTTTTTAATTTGAATCTTCAATTGGGTTGAACTTTTTGCTAAAAGTCACGTGTATTTTTTAAAAAAGAATCACTCTCTTTTTGGAGGCAAAAGAAAAAAGCGCCATTAGTTTCTCTCTTATTCGTTAGCACTACTTTTTCAAAAAAATTACATAAATATCTAATTGTAGATTATAATTCACCATACAACAAAAACTTAAATTAAAATGTTCACTGGTATTGTAGAAACAGCAGGCTCTATTATAGACTTTAAAAATGATATAGACAACTACGAAGTAACTATTCAAGTTGAGAACAAAGATGACTTTTTGTCAGATTGCCTAATAGGTGATTCCATTTCATGTTCTGGTATTTGTCTAACAGTCATTGAGTTTGATTCTGAAAAGAACTGGTTCAAGGTTGGCATATCCATAGAAACGTTGAGAAGAACCACCATTGAAAAGATGTGGTCAAATTCAGAAAATAAGATCAATCTTGAAAGAGCCATGGGCTCAGGTAACCATAGATTTGGAGGACATTATGTACAAGGCCATGTTGATACAATTGCAGAAGTTGTAGAGGCTGTTGAAGAAGGAGACTCTGTGAATTTCAAGTATAAGCTAAGGGATATTGAATACATCAAGTATGTAGTAGAAAAGGGCTTCATCACTGTTGATGGTGCCTCTTTGACAGTGACTAATGTTGATGATGATCAAGGTACATTTGGAGTTAGTATGATAAAGCATACTAGAGATGTCTTGGCTCAAAGACCACTTGGCACCTTTGTTAATATTGAAGTTGATGTCACGGGTAAAATGATAGCAAAGCAAGTGGACCTATATATGAAGAAGTTTATGAAGTGATATATATCAGTTTAAAAAGGGTTTATAATTCAAAGACTAAAGAAACACCATCGTCACCAGCAGTGACCAATAAGTTGTTCTTTTCATCAACGGCAAAATCCAAAACACCCATGTTATGGCCGTGTGCAATCCATTGACTTTGCTCATTGGTTATTTGGTATGGATCATAAGTGTACACCTTACCATCCATGCTTGAGACAAATAACCTTCTGTTGGTGTTGTTGGTGCCTGCAGATATGTATGTTTTGGTTATGGCTTCCTCTAACTTCAATTGAGATCTGATCTTGAAAGTTGGAATATCATAAACTATCAAGTCCCCTCTAACGATACCAACAACTAACAATGCTGGCTTTCCAGGAGTGATCAACCATGAGATAGATTCGATGGACAAATCACTCAGTTCCTCATGTTCGGCTATGTTTTCAATGACAGCTGGGTTGAAATATAATACTTGATGTGATTGCAAGTTCAATAAGGTTAAAGCACCCTCGGTGGAGCCCACAGCAGCCAACTTTTGAGGTTGTGCATCAGAGACAGGTGATATCTGTAGAGATATCCATTGGGGAGTAGCATGGGACTTGAAGTTGTCTCCTGTCCATTTCATCAAGGCTTCTCCAGTGTATACAGACCATAAAACAATGGAACCATCCACAGATGTAGACAACAACTGAATGTCATCTTCAGAGTAGTTGATGAAATCACCATTGGTACACTCTTGTTGATGGGAGAAACCAGTCATGACAAGGTTCAAATCATTTTTGGTTAATTGATAAACCCAAACTGAACCATCGGTACCTCCGAAGGCAAACATACCTTCCACAGCGTGGTTGATCTTTAGCCATTGCAGCTCTTCAACTTGTTGTATTTCATGAATCAACTCCCATTGACCCTTCTTGATAGTTTTGTAAATTTTGATCAAACCATTCATGTCACCAGAAATCAAATATAATCCCTTAGGTCTGGTTAGGAAGCATCCAATAACAGATTCATTATGCTTGATTTCAAAAAGACTCTTTCTTTCAACAGGTTCGCCATCTTTGTTTGTTTGAGCGTTAATGGCGTTGTTGTTGATCTCCCAAACATGAGCAGTATCATCACCGGAACCGGTTATGCAAATGCCACCGTAGGAGTCAATGTTGAAGACAGAATCCTTATGCAGATCATAATAGCCTTTACTGTTGTTGGTCATATCAATTTCCACTCTATCGTCTTCCATGTCCATGTCATCATCCATGTCCTCTGGTTGAGCTTCGTCTTGATTTTGATCGATAACTTCTTCGACCTCATTCATTTCTAAATATTCGGCATCCTCTTGAATAGGATTTTGATCATAGCTTAACTCTTCAGACATTTTAGTTTCGAAGCTACGATTGATGTTGGTTATAGGAACTTTATGGTGTTGAACTTTTTGTACATACTTCTAATCATAATCTTCACTACATCTTCTTACATGATAACATTATGTAAAAACGAAAAATATTTGAATTACCTTTTTTTCCCCCTTCTTTCTCAAAACAGGAAGGTTGATTACAAAACTTTGAGAAAAAAAGAAAAAAAAAAGCAATGTAGTTCACGTGACTCTCACACCCAACTGTACATAATTCGTCACTGGGAAAGAATTCAGGTGTTAAAAAAAAAAAAAACTTTTCTCATCTTCAACATCCATATACATTTTACACACTTTCCTTTTTTTTTGTAATTTAATTAACTCAAGAACATAAACACCAAGTACCTATTACAATACTCACAGAATATAGTGAATAGTGCATTAATGTCGTATCATCACAGCAATGAGTACAAGTATACTCATAATCAACTCAACAGAAAAAGACTTCAACACGACATAGCTGACTCCAATCAATACAATACCAAGACTCAAAGTATCAGAAATATCAAAGTGAGATCTCATGCTGGAAATATCAAAAGACTAAGAGCAGCCAATGAAAATACTCAAAGCAAATTGAACATAGACAGAGTGCTAGATTTGCTAACAAAGGACCAATTGGTACACGTTCTAAAAAAATCCATGGCCATGGAGCCAAAGTTGGAGTCCTTTGTTTTAGAGGAAATTGAATCCAAGTTCTTCAGTAACTCAAAATTCAAAATGTTGCAAGGCAAAATTATTCAGGGCTTCAATAAATTAATTTCTCAAATACCTTTTGAAAGATCTAACACCAGTGGAACATTTCAAAGTGATTTTTCCAGCAGCGATGATGCCAGTGACGGTTCAATTGATGATAATCTCAAAATTAATGACTATTCATACATAACCATCAATGATTACAGTTTTGAAAAGGTCAAACCAAGCTACTTAAACTTTTTGAACTTGATCTACGACTACAATGAATATGCCTTGAAATACTCCTCCCTAAACATGGAGATTTGGTCCTTATTGGAGACATCATTAAAAATTTTAATTTCCCTTCCGAAACTTGAGAACAAAGTGAACAATTATTACAAATCTTACTTAATAGAAAAATTGGATGTATTGGTTTCTGATGTTCTTTTAGAACAAACCAATGGTAAGGACACCGAGATTATAAACAATATAGAGATGATAATCAATATGAATAGATCTAAATTCAACTACCTAATTGCTACCTTGGGTGTTGAGAAGTTCAACAATGTGAACAATTTTATCAACAGACTATGCGGTAGCTTTATCCCAAATGCAATAAGTTCAACGGAAAACGAACAAGCAAGCAGCAACAACGGAATGGATTACATAAAAAACTTCTTACAAGAGCAAAACTCAGCCAATAACTCAATGATAAACAGGTTTAACAACGGAAACTTGGAATTCCATGACAGTATTCTGATTACAGGAGACAGTGATGAAAGACTTCTCAACTCAAACAGAAATGATTTGAACACAGGCAGCGGAAACAACACTGATGGTATAGAAAATCTGAGCACGGAACTGGCCATGAGTAGTGCCAGTGTTTATTTAACATGATTTTTCTTCTCCATTTGTTTATATATATATATATCAAATTTGGTATATTGCTTTAAGATATATAACAATATATATGGAACCTATTTGTTAACAGGTGTATATTTCTGTTATCATTATCTTTAATTAAATTTTGACACCGACTATAGATAAACTCCGTTATACCCTCTTAGTTTTTTTCATTTTTCGAACGCGTATTATTCTACTATGAGCTTTTTTTTTTTACTTTTTGGGGTGATTTCATAAGATAACACAGATTACTTAACATGATTAGATGCTTAATCAAAGAACAAAAAAAGTCCATAATGCATTGACCCGTAATAAAAAGAGCATACATTATTAACAAAAATGTCTTACGATAACAGATACGTACACGACGACAAAAAGAGACAATCCGCATTTGAAATATCATCCAGAGCGTTGCTGCTGGGTGCGGTCCAAGGTTCTGTGTTGTCCTTGACAGCACATGCTCTACTGCTAAGATTCTCTCCTGGATTTAACAAGTTGAGAACACCGCTGAAGTGGGCCTTCCATACCATCATCATAGGATCTGTGTCAGCATGGAAAGGTGAAAAATCAGTCACAGACTACAGACACCACATGTCCGTTTTGATGAAAAAGAAAAGAGAAAAAATGCTTGAAGAGGCAGCAGAAAACGGTATTTTCATTGAAGAATAAGTTCCTTCCCCTATGTATATATTATTGTTTTTTTAATGGTCTAGAAGACTCCGGTGTCTTTTTGTTTTTTGATGGGAAAATGAATGAGTATAATCCATAACTTATCTTGATGCTCACCAAGATGAACTTGATCATCCATTCAATCAGCCAGAATCCTATGTTCGCTACAGTAGATTCTTGTTCTCTTGGTCTCCTTTTATGTCTGATGGTCGTATAGCTGCTGTGTGAATCAGCTTCAAAATCAGTAGAGCCTATTTTTTTGTATCTCAATTGCAACGTTGTGCTTATTTCAGATTGGATGTGTGTCATGTCTAGTACCATCTTCGTTAGTTCATTGTTTTCACTAATTCTTGTTAAATTCTCACAGTTACACACATCCAAGACTATTTCCTCTTTCAAATCCTCTAGAGACTTCAAACTCGGTACCTGAAAACTTTCAAGCTTCTTCAACTCTTTGTTCTTTTCATACTGGAACGTATCCAGATTGTTTATCAAAACTCTTATCAAAGTCTCAAAATAAATCACTTTTTCTAGCTTCGACTGCTCATAGATTTCCAAAGAATTTATGGTGTTATTGATCAAATTCACCATTTTGCTCACACCCTTTTTATTGTATACAGACCCACTGGTTTGTTCACTAGTATCTTTGCTCCCAGCTTTCATGGGAACACCTAAACCTTCGTTGACGTCTGCGTAAACTTTTTCACTATCATCATCACTGAAGTAGGATTCTGATGCTTCTGATGATAAGTTTCTGCTCTCGTTATAGGGAGTTTTCAAAAGATGTGTTTGATCAGCATTCTCACTTACATTCTGTTTATCATTGGTTTTGGTAGACATGAACTCTTGTTTGAGGTGCAATATCTTCTGTATATTCATGTCTTCATATTTTTCATTAACACCTACAAACCACTTCCAGTATTGATAACTAGTTGCCCCTTTTTTATGTGTGCTATGATTTAACTTATAAGCATAATAAGGATTATGATGTTCTTTCTTACTCGTGTCTGAGCTTGAGTGTAGGGCTTTTTCATCTTCTGGTAAGTTGTAATGAAACTTTTTGTATGTCGCATTGGCGTCACTTCTCTTTGAAAAGGCCAAAACGGGTATTAAAGGTGGGTCCTGTATGACGTTTTGGTAATTTTTCATAAGTTTCTGGAAATTCTTTGTTGTATTGGACAACAAATTTTCATCCTTTTTGTTGTCAAAACTGTGCAGTTGAAGCTTCAGTTCTCGGTCTCTTATTGTCTTAAGTGGATTGTAATTGCTGTCTATACTTTGAGTCTCCAAAAGTCTATAATATTCCGTCATGTAATGCTTGATCTTGTTCAAAGCAGCATTTTTCTTGAAATCACCTAAAGTTATATGCTGTTGATTTTTCATTGACTCGACGAAATCAGTACATTCTGCAAAATCATCTGAAAAATTCCTTATTTGCTTATTCAACAAATAGGTAGACATGTCTTTAATGGTAAAATTGTCACATATCACTTGTTCATCGTTTATGTTTCTGCCCTTTGTTGGACTCTCTACACCACCATCTTCATTATCAGGCATATTTCTATAAATCTGATTGCCTATAATATCGTAAAAAGACTGAGGGGTATAATTATCATCTACAACAACAGAGCTTGTTTTTGTAAGGGGATAATAGTTGTCACAATACATATGCTCTTCTGTGTCAACTGGACTATTGTTTGGTACAGTTTTAACACTGGTAATATCCAGCCTTCCACTGTCTTTTTGTTCATAGCTTGATGAAAAAAATGAGCTAGCATCTGATGATGTGTTTCTCCTAGAAGATCCTGTATCTGAATGACCTGGGGACCTACTTAGAGATGTTTTGAGTTTCTTTCCCTTTCGGAGAAAGGAATCCAATTCTCGATTTTGAAGTCTATCAAAAACTTTCATACTCTAATAGAATAACTTTATCTAAAAACAAAAGCAATCTTATTGTTGATTAAACTGGAAGAATAAAAAGGTGCTTACTTGTATCTGTTCTTTTGTTCGTTGTGGTTGTAATTCGAGAAGAGCTTATTCTGAAGGAGCAGCCTTTGAGCTTAAATATGCTGTAAAGGGGTTTTTTTTTTGGGAAATAGGAAGTGTATGCGCAAAAAAATTGTATCATTTTTATATTTTGTTTCTCGTTTACACGTATTGTCAAGCTATTAAATGATAATCGAAGGTATTTTGAAATAATGTCGCAATGTGAATCCACCTATGCATCACCTTTAATCTATGAGCATACCTTTGTACTTTACCATTCTTCATAACAAAACTGACTCAGCTCTTTACGAGACCTATTTAGCGTCCAGAGACTCTTTGTCCGCTGAAGATATACCTTTAAAAGATTTATATCCCTTCATTGCAAATTCAGCTATTGATGTAATCGACAATATTCAAAAGACAAACCAAACAAATCTCCCATATAATAAGACACATTTACATCAAAAAGTGCAAGATCTTGTTGAGGCAGGCATCAACAGCAAAGTCGAGCCCAATAAAACATCCTTTTTTGTTGAAAACATACTAGTGAAAGATGGAAGCAATCAAAGTCACGTCCAAAAGGTAATCAACACACAGAATAACCCACAAAATCTCAAAAATCTTCCGGAGGGCTCATTGTTTTTGGGAACCATAGATGAGTACGATGGGTTTTTGGTTTCATCATACGTTACATACAACAATACCAAGTTCATGGTGATATCAGATAAGAAACATGTCATAAATTATTTACAGCTACAAAAATTCTTTTTGAATGTTCATGATTTATACCTAAGACATCTAATGAACCCATTTACTTCTGCAAAAGATAATCTGCCTATCAAAAGTACTTTATTTGATGCTAAAATTAAAGTATTTGGTGATTTGTATTTGTTATCTTAGAAAAAATTCAGATGATTTACAAAATATATATGAACTTTATAAATTTAAAAAAAAAAGAAAAAAAAGACTGGGCTCTCAGGTATCTCCCGAGTACAACCTAGCAAACTCTGCTCCTGTCAGACTACCATTGCTCTTGTTTTTGAATATCCTTACCTTTCGAAGCTTGTTTTCTAATAATGTCTTTGTGTCCTCAAAAACTTTGCTTAGAAGCAACAATTCATCGTTGTTTTTCTCAACACTGTTGCCTATAAGATTTAATTGGATCCTGATGTTGTTTGATATATCTTCAACAATTTGCACTTTGTGATTTATAAAATTGATCTTATAGTTCTCAACAGCGTCATCTATATTTACGTCTCTATTATTAAATAACTGGCTTTCTAAGTTATTAAAGAGTTCAGCTTCGTTTGAAAGTGCTGTATCTAGATCGTAAATACTTTCGTTGATTTGCTCAATCATTTTATTTAATTCTTCCAAAAGATTCTGGTTGTAATCATTTAAAGGCTCAGGTGAGAAAATCTTCCATTTCTGCATACATTCCTCAATTGCTAACATTTCCTGTTCGTTGTCTGGTATGAGAACAGCTTGCTTCTTTTTATATTTGTCCAATACTCGAGTAAATATATTCTTGTTTGCCGTGGTTATGTCTTCTTGCTTCATTTTGTTTGCAATTGCGGTGCTTATTAACTGTTTTACTAAAAGATCTCTACCCAAAGAATAAGTCGAAAACTGACTTCCTGAGAATCTAGATTCTTTTTGATCAGGATATTGCTGTGTCGCTATATTCGATGTTGCCAGTAGATCATTAGTGTTGGGGTGATAAATGTTTCTAGAAGTTGTTGAGTTAGGTTGCGTGTTTCTCCAACCGTTAAATGCATTATAATCTACTTCCTTGTAAGACTTACTGGAGACACTTGGAACCAAAGGAAAGCTTCTTTGAGATAATGTCCCCAGCTTCATTTTTTCGCTGGTTCTTTGAGCATCAGAGCCGTCGAGTGCATCACTGTTGACTATATACTGGTTTTCATCAACAATAAACCGATCTTTACCTGGATTGTTAATGTACTCATCCTCTTTCAATTTCACATCATACCTGAAGTCTGGATCTAAAGACTGCCTTTGGCTAGCAACGTCGCTCATTTTGTGGGTGTATGTTTTATGGATTTTTAGATTATTTGTTTATTGTTTACGAGCTTTGTAAAAAAACATAAAAAAAAAAACTAAGAAAAAATAACGAATTGAAGATGATCAATTCAAAAAGAAGTAAAAAAATAAAAAAAAGAAGCGTAATTTATCAAATAAGTTAAACAATATTTGAAATGAATAGAATTCAACAAAGAGTAAAAGTAAAGAACTGTTTCTTTATAGCACTAAATATAAAATCAACAAAAAAATTATAACAAAAGCTGTATATTTTCAATACAAGTTTTAATCTCCTTTGCATTGACATCGTTTGAAGTTTTCGCATCACCGCCTATATTTTCGCTGCTATATTTTCTAGGAACATGTTTCAGAGCCCATTTTTCCTTTAAACTCTTTGTTATAAGCAATAGCTCTTGAATGGACTTGACAAAATTTTTAGAATGTTTATGTAAAACCTGTACTTGCTCAATAGAATCTATAGATGCAACTTCATGTCTTTTTGCATTAATATTTCTCAATAAGTTCCTCGTCAGAATGCCGTTCTTCTCAGAGTTTTCTTCATCATCATCTTCTTCGCTTTCAGATTCCATATCAACATCCTCTTTTTCGTCGTTTTCAGTATTGCTATTCTTGACTAATTCCGGAGTGTTGTTAAGTTGAGAGTATTTGAGTATTTCCTCAATCGATAGCAACAACTTACTTGCTATAGTATCCACTTTCTGCAGGTCGCTCATCTGAATTTTAGTATGGCAATATTTTAGATTTTTTTATGGGGTTTCTTAAGTCTTTTCTTACTCGTTCTGAATACTTTGTTTGTATAATCCAGCAATTGTATTTCTAATCATTACAGTTTTTTATAAATAAAGACAGCTACAAACGGAGTAAATAATACATAGGGGAAAATTCTAGCAAATCTATCAGCACTATTTTTTTTTTCCGCTGTGACAAACGTCTTATATCCGATCCTTGCTAACACAATATATTGTCGCAATCAAACTCAACATTTATAAGGTTTGTAAATGAATGAGAAAAAGAAAAAAAAATGTGCATCTTTTTATAATTAGCAGATAGTTTATATAAGTTTATTTTCCTGTACTACCAAACCCACCAGCACCTCTGGCACTTTCCTCCAACGATTCAACAACGACAACTTCAGCATCTTCAACAATCTTTTCTAAGATCAACTGAGCTACTCTATCACCAACTTTGACTTCGAAGTCGTTTTCACTATGATTGAAGAGTACAACCTTAACTTCACCGGTATAGTCTCTGTCAACAACACCTGCACCTGTTGAAATTCCATTCTTAACAGCTAAACCAGATCTTGGGGCAATTCTACCGTAAGTACCGACTGGAACAGTGAATGAAACGTCTGTACTGACAAGACCTTGACCTCTGGCCTTAATTATAGCAGCTTGAGAAGCATATAGATCGTAACCAGCAGCAGCTAAAGAACCTTTTGTTGGGGCCTTGGCGGTAGCTGATCTTAATTGAATTCTTAATTGGTTAGACATTTTTTGTTTTTTTAATATTGGTTCCTGACTTTCTTTAACAGTCATATATATTACAGTTAGTTTCGGTTATATATATTGTTTTTAATAATTATATAATAATTTTATGCTAATTCAAAATAATCTCAACTTTACGCTGAAGAGTTTTCAATTCTGACGGAACCATAATAATAAAAATTTTCAAACTTCAAAAAAAATTGTTTCTATGTTAAGCTATGATTGGTGACGCGTTAAAAAAAAAAAAAGAGAGTTTACGTGTCTAAAAGGTTATCATCCAAATAGGAAATTTTCATCAAACAAAAAAGATTGAAGCAAAGTGGTGCCAATGAAACAAATCAAAACCATAAATATTTACTATTGTTTATCCACTCTAATTCATTTATATCATCTATCCATGCTGCACGTATAGCAGATAAAGAACCATTTTCAGCGTTTAAATGAACACCACTATGAGCAGCAAATGAAGCGAAGAAAGCATTCTTATCAGAAATCTTAAGATCATCATCCCATAGAACCATTTTTTTAATGTTATATTTGTTCAGCTCTTCCAAACATTTAACTAACAATAATGCTAAATCGTCAAAATTCTTGTTATCTTCAATGAACAACTTCAGGACGTATAGTTTGCTTTCATTCCAGTTGTGATGCCATATAATATGTGAATTGGTATCCTTGATTTTGTATCCATCAACTAAGGGGTGTTTGTCAATCAAATCACTAAAAGCAAGATTAGAGATGAATACATCTCTTGCTTTGAACCATTTATAGATGTCCAAATCTGGTTTCATATAGAATCTATAATTTTTTATGGTGCCCTCGCAGGCAGATAAACTTTCGCATTCATTTATTTCCTGTTTTAAGCACAGTTCCAAGTTGTCATCATCGTGATCTAAGTTCAATGGAGTAACATTCTTTTGAGACTTGTTTAGTTTCAAGCCCTTTGTTATATGATCAGCCAAGCTGCCATCATTGATAAATTCATGTACAGGTATGTGTCTAGATTGATATCCAAACTTTTCATAGAAGTCTCCAACTTCACTATATAAAAACATTGTGGTATGGGATAAGAACGAGTCATCAGGCCCATTTGAAATAGAGATATCATCATAGAACTTATTCAAATGTTCCATCATAGCGGAAGCATAGCCTTTTCCTCTGAATTCTGCAGGTGTGAATACACCCCCAATACATACAGATAGAGAAGGTATATTGCGTGTAGAGCCCGGTGGTTGAATGTAACCAATGCGGTTCAACGTTTCACACGAAGAGACTATCTGGGAATACTTATCCTTTGCTGGTAATGACAAGTCTAAAAAGGCGAAATATCTACCACCCAAATACTTTCTGTATTTCTCTAAAGATGGATCTATGACGGGAGTAGAGCAAATTGTTTGGTCTCTCAAATGCTTCTCTCTTAATACGTATTGGTCGGTGTTGTAAAGATCCGATCCCCAGATGACTGCATTTTTTCTATGGCAGTACTCAATTAACTCTTGATCTTCAGTTATATCTAATAATTTAAAGCTTTTGGAAGTCATCTATAAATTCTTATTATTTTCAAGTTATTTGGCTGGGTTTTAACTTTCAAACACTTTCTTTCAAAAAGGTTCAAGCTTTTATTAATTGTTATTTCAAATTAAGTTTTGAAAAAAAAAAAAATTATGACTAATTAGTCCTTTTAAGCGAAACTTTTTTACCCAAGACCTAACAATCAAATGATCACTCCCCTAAATTCATGTTTTGGCAAAAAACATTTTTAACGAGATATTCATTTTATATCTCAATTATAACCATAGCAAAATTCTGGCATATTTCAAGTGACTGACCCTCGTCTTATAATTTGATATAGCCGAAAATGTCTCTACTCAATGATTTATATTGATTTCCTTTGATAGTTCAGATTTGATATAATATATAAACTATACATAATTTTCATTTAGACTTCTAAAATAATTCGAGTTTTTGATATATTTCACATTTTCTTTGATCTTTCCCAAGTCACGAGAATTATCCCTACTTCTAATTTCGACAGTCTCTTTCTTTCCAGTCGTACTACTACCAATTGCAGACGTTTTATTCAAACCTCCAGTTATTGACTTGAAAATCTCTTTGATACCAGTCATCAAAAATTTCATTCCCTCACCTTGAGTAGCAAAGTAAGAGTAAAGATTCTTAATGATATAAGTTTGATTATTTTTGTTTTTTTCAATAATCGCATTGATTTTGTTTTCATCAAATTTAAAGCCCTTCATCTTTAAAAATCCAGTAATTTGCATGAACAAAACCTTCTCTTCAACCATATCGTATGTCATTTTTGTACTTATATGCACTGACAATTTTGATCTATTTGGGGACTTTACTGATACATAATACTTAAAAAAGGACAAGTATTTTTCCAATGTTAAGCTCTTCAAAAACTCTTTATCAATAGCATTGTCAAAATTTAAGTCATCAAAATTAAATCTCTTTGTTGCAATAGCATCGACAAGCTTTCTATGGAAGTTATACTGACTCTCGATGACATTATCACTGCTCAATACAAAATTTGGAGGAACATGTCTCAAAATGTCAGATGGCAAAGATGTATCATCCAAAATTTGACCCAATTCAGAGATACTATCAAGAACCTTGATATACTCTTTCAAATACTTTTCTTTGAAGAAATCGTTAGACATGTTTTTTTCTATACCATATTCAAAGTCTAAAAGATAATTATTGATTTTTTCTTCCATTTCTTCAGGAGAAGACAATGACATAGCTGAGATTTCTAATCCAAATGTGCTGGATAAACTTCTAGACCCACCGGAAACAATATATCCTAAGTGTCTTTTTACTCTCAAATCAGAAACAAGATGGATCTTGAAAATGAAATCTGTGAAATTAGTTAAGGCAAAAAGCTCTTTAGCATTCAGTCCTAAAGAGTCTTTTATCTCCTCATTAAATGCACTTATTTGGATAAAATAGCTTATAGAGTTGTTAGGGTCGTCATCTGGAGCAGGGTTATTGACCACACAATTACCACCTTTAGGTAGTTTGAATGTTTGAGGATAATTACCGAGCAAAAACTGCTGTTTTTTGTCAGCATTCTCTTCATGATGGGTTAAACTCTCACTGATAAACGAAGAAATAGACAATGCATGTTCCTTTGTAACATCACCTTGTTCAATTATCACAATTTTCAAATCTTTTAAAAAATCGGTAACAAAGCTTCTTAGAGATTCTGCATCAATTTTATCTTCCAAGGCTTCAAATCTGTCTTCCAAGTTCCAAACATACTTGTCCAATGTAATGTAAAGCCCAATTAGTGCTAATTTAAAGCCGTTTTCGTTAGCAGCAGTTTCAAATTTGTTTCTAACATTGACTCTGGATTTCTTCAAACTTTCTCTGTCAATTTCATTTATGGAATAATTCTTTATAACATTGATAATACATTCTAAAATATTTATCAACCCATCTGTAAAGCCATCTATTTGAATTTTCAAATTAATGTCCCCTTTTATGCTTGGAGAAATGGTAACAGCGTAACCAGCTTTGACTGCCGGATAAAGTGTGGTACCTGACTCAATTCCTATAATTTCAGTTAATATTTCTAAAAACATTGTGTTTAATGCAGAAGGCTTCATTTTATCATTGATCAAATTGACAGTTAGTAATGACTTGGACTTGAAGATAGAATTATGGTTTTCATATTTTATCCATATTTGACATCTGTCATTGTCTGTGATGATTTCAGGCTTTGTATGTGTTGAAGAGTTGTTTATAACCAGTCCAGTATTCATTCTGGAATTACCAGGTCTTTTGGATTGTTCTAAGGCCTTCAGGATAATAGTATTGGATCTTTTGGCAATGGATGGAACATACTTATTTTCAAATTTGAAATTAAAAGTGTTCATTTCAGAAGAAGCGTTGGTATCAATTTTGTAATTGAATTTAAAATAAGAAAACCCAAAATGTGAGTCTGTAATGGGAGCAATGTCCTTAATACCATCATCTTGAAAAATCCTTTCAAACTTAGTGTTTTCATAACTTCCATAAAATATCATTTTAAAATCTTGCATGGATATTAATAGACTCAAAAACTGCTGCCATTTCTTAGCAACGTTCAACCATAATTTTTTGCATTCAGATGATTCAGAATATGCACCACTCTTTGAAAATACAAATGGCACACTTTTAAGAATGCATTCAGCATCTACAAAATCAATAAATGATCTTGTCAAAATATGTGATGTAAAGTTTGAACATTCTTTAACGGGATTTTGGCTTACATCCTGGTACAAAAACTTTAATAAGTCCAATGAGTTGTGCTGACTAAACAGCTTAGCCAGTTTTTTTGTTGATTCAGAAGATACCAATTCTCTACAGAAGGAGTTTTTGAAATTTGTCATGATCGTGTCAATATTTTTCCATCCTTTAGCAGTCAACTTCAGCTCCAATATTAGGCCATCGTTGTTCAAAGCATACTCTGTCATAAATGCTAATGTTGATGATGCATATCCATTCATCTTCAAGTAATGGTCAAAAGAGCCTTTACTTTCTTCACCAAAAACTTCAACCCAATAAGTGCAAAATTGAGCTAATTCTTTTTTAGTAAAGCCGCTTTTAAAAAATCTGTTCAAGGAAACAGGTAGAATAATTCTTAAAACATTGGATGATTCTTTCCCTTTTATAAACAGTGCATTTTCTGAAATTGAAGGTGGGAAGGCTTCGATGCTGCCAATTTTATCATTCCAGGCGCTTTCCATCACATTCGAATCATTAATACTTGTTGATAATCTTGCTTGATCAGAGTTATAGCTACTATTCCCGATTCTAAGCTTTGTAAATAGGCGTGCTGAGCTTGTTGGTGCACTTTTAATACCTCCAAATGAACTTTCAGCTAACTTTGCCAATATGTTTATAGAGTCGCAACTCTTTAAGCATAAAGTCATGTTTGAACCATAAAAATGGTCATCAATGTACTTTTTTAAATAGTTTATAACATTTATTTTCTCTGCAGCAGCAATGGTCTTTAAAGTATTTAAATCACCAGTTGCAAATCTGCTGAAAGGATGATCTTCATTAGACAAAATTCTTGTACCTTGGTACATCAACTTTCTGTAGTTTGCTTTATTTCCAGAGTGTTCATTGTCAATTGCCACTATTTCATTATTTAGCTCTTCCTTTTTGAAAAGAGGGTCTTCAAAGCATGATCCAAATATAGTTAGTAGGTTTTGAAAGGCCGGCTTTTCTTCGTAGTTTTTGGTGTCTTTCAAATTGTTGGAATTAGGGATGTAGAAATAAAAGGTTGTTTCTTGTCCTGTAGTATAGGCATTTTGTTGACCGTTGTTTTTGGAAAGCTCATCTTTGAACAAATTAACTTCAGGATATTTTTTTGACCCACCAGCTAAAATCATATGCTCACATAAATGACTTAAACCGGCTAGATTGTCAGGATCATTAAAAGCCCCGGTGCCAACAGTAACCGAGCATGAAGCTGTTTTCTCAAAAGAATCACAAATTAACAATGTCAAAATGCCATTAGATAGCTTAATAAGTTGATACTGTTTGTGTTGGGAATTTATAGGACAATATATATCTTGATGCAATTGTTCCATGTTTGTTTACTAGGTTACAATTTGCCTTCTTGTTTTGTTTATTTATTTTGTTTTAAAGTTGTATGGTAACTAAACTAGTTCAATATATAATAAGCTTATGTAGTCATAATTTTTCTAAATTATATCTAGCATGGGACCTTTACTTCAACTTCAATGATTAAGAGATAGCATCAAATTTGAAGAATTAAAAAAAAAACTGCTATTTAATTAAATATGTAAATTTCCTTTTTAGGACACATCAGTGCGTCATCTTCGAAACTTACCCTCACGAAAAAATAATATCAGAAAACTTTATTTAAGACACTTCAGATCTAATACTAAGAGGTTCCTTTTGAAAACTTGATTTGACACTAAACACACTGTCTTCATCAACAGTTAAACTGTAATTAGATCTCTCATCATTAATATCTTTAATAGTTAAAAATATAGGAAGTAAGTCAAAAATGAATTCATCAATATTGATTATAACATTTATTGCCAGTAATATCTGAGATGCATAGTATACATAGCTTTTATCTGATCTAGACATATGCTTCAAGTTAATAGCAAACATTCTTAGAAAGTATGCTTGTAATGCGGCATTAGCAAATATGCTTTGACCTATTATGTACTTTTTTATCAAAAGCGATAATGATGAAGTGTTTATTGTGTTCAAAATTTCCTTGTTACTATTCGTAAGGAGGGTTTTCTTGGAATGAGTCAAGCTAAAATAATTGCAAACTATTTGCAAAGTAGTAAACATCAAAAGAACAAGAAAACTTGTGGTACTGGTGTTCAGATTTTGTTTATAAGAGGGAAAGGAATAAAAACACGCGTACTTTGTAAAATTCAAACTTAACTGCATTTTCAAACTAAATGCATCAAGTCTTTGTGCTGAGAAAAAATAATTTGAATTATTTTTAAATGAGTTAATTTTTCTGAAAAAACAATTACTAATTAATGTGATGGCGTTCAAATACCTTGTAATTAAGTCCACATCTTTTTCAAAATCACCACTTGATTTGTCTTTATTTTCTGTTTCAAAAATCAATGTTTGATATGATCTATCAGCAGGAATAGTTTCATACGCGATGTAATTAAGAAGTTCTTCTGATTGCCTGTAGTCTTGTGTTTTGTTGACTTTGTTGTTCATTTTACCAGCAATGTTTGGATTCATATTTTCTATGTTTTTTGATATCAATTTTCTTCTTATTATTCTTTGTGAATTTTGAGGACCAAAAACATCGCAAGTATCAGGTTTAATCAATTCTATGGATTTGCCATTGAAAGCTGGTTTGTCTAATGATTGTTTTGGTTTGAAATTCCTATCAAGGGATTCCCATGGTTCAGAGACTTTTCTGAATGAATCCTTGGTGATTTTATTCCAGTTCAAACTATCTTTTGAGAATTGCGTTAAGTTGGAATTGTAACTATTATTGAAGATCATTTTATAGAGTTACTCACAAAATTGTGTTTGTTATTTTATTTTTTTTTCCGGTTGTTAATGATAGGGTTAGTCCTTGTTGGTAACTATTCTTTTTTTTTACTGAATCATTGCTTTGATGCTAGTGAATTATACCATTTTAAAATCCCACTCAGAGGAAATCAGCTTAAATCTTAGTTTCATGTGTGTTGATTATGTGAAGTTAGCTTTTGTATACACACTACCATAAATGTTGTAAATTTAAGAAAGATCATTTTTGTTTTTGTGGTGGCATCCATAATGTAAAAAAAAATATATATAAGAAATTCGATAGGATATATATTTGCTATTCTAAATTTTGTAGAACATGTCTTCTATGAATTTATTGCTTCTACAGGGAATACCCTTTTCATAGAGCAAAAGTTCCTTTTTTTCATTTTGTCCAGTTAGCATATATCGTAAATTAAATAACAAATTAGTCACTTGAAATCTTAACAGATGCGACATACTTTTGTAGTTTTGACAACAAAGTATCACTCTGTTTGATCAGATTATTGAAGTCAGTATCTTTGTTTTCAGGTTTGTTAGTTAAGACAATACCATTTACTTTATCTATAGTGCAATTTAGCTGCTTTGTTGGGATAAACTTACATAGATCTTCATCAAGGAATTCTGGAGATACACCAAATGAATCAGCCATAGACTTCAGAGATAAAGATTGATATGACTGTAGTAATTGAGCATATGCCTTCAATCTCATTTGTCTCAAGAAGAAATCAGTATGTGGACTCAAAAACTTGGATGGAATGAAAACCTTTTCTCTAGTGGCAAGTAAAAACTTAAAGAAAGAGGCATAATCTGAGCTATACAATGATATAGCCAAAGAAAATATGGCTTGTAAAGGTTCCGACCCAGACATGGCAGCTAAAACTTCTGGAGAGTCTATAATTTTGTTCTTCATATCTTTTCTATCTAATGATAATATACCACAAACTATTGAATAAACAGCAATATCTTCATATGAAGCTATTTCTAAGGAAGTGAATGTGGTTAGAGAATCGACTAGTAACTCGGCAGCCTCTTCAAATCTTCTAATAGCCATTAAATGAATACCTTTGTAAGCTTTGAATCTATTTCTTCTTTCCCAATCACCACCTTTCTCAATGGCATCATGAACCTCAACTAATTTTTCAGAGACTGCTACTTGGTCATTGAAAAACAAGGCTATTCTTACTATAGTTAACATAATGTCAATTTTCCCTCCTAATGATATACTGACTTTCTTGGCTTTTTCTAAAGTAGACAAACTTTTTTCTACGTCACCAATTTGTGCATAGTACTCACCTAATTTTACCCAAGAAAATGCCTTTTCCAGTTCACCTTCATCATTCTTTTCAGCTTCACTTATATCACTTTCTAATTGTTTAACTTTTTCTGCGTTTTTTTCTAAGAGTGATTGATATAATGTCTCATCAAAGGGAAAGTTCGGGTCTTGTGTCTTCAGGTAAAGATAATAATGAGACATTTCTTGCTTCTTGATACCCTCTATTAAGGCATCGTATTCATTTGTTCTTTTGCTGACAAATGCTAGTTCAGAAATTTCATAATCGGGAACTTTGTTAACAACATCGTAAGCTGGGATGTTCTTTTTTGCGTTTTTTGCTTTGTTACTTTCAGACATGTTTCAATTATGTATACTGTTTGGTTATGTATTAAGTAAAAAGTATCTGTTTTATTGTTGTGTTGGATTCTCCTTAATATGCCTATTTATATTAACAAATGTATAGAATAATCAGAAATTATAAAAAATCATACTTTTTTTTTTGCCACCCAGCATTCACAAGTAAAAACGTGTAACCCATTAAAAAAAAATTAAACATAAATCTCCTTAAGGCGCATTCATCTGTAATAGAATAAATTCCAATTATAAAATCGCTTCTATTCCAATTATCAAACTCAAGACTGCAGTTAAATTAGTATATTAACAAAAAATATATACATGCTGATGTCTATATAGCTTTGAAAAAATAATTACACAAATCCTCTTGATCTCTCCTTGAAGAAATATTGAACATATAAAGTTTGCAAGAAGCTAATAACAAATATTAATAACATTATGACTATGGAAAACCATACGACTCTGGAGCTGGTACTCTCTACAGTTGATTGGTTTCTCCATTCTCTGGCTCTCAGATAATTCATCAACTTGGTGATCTTGGAAAGATTTCTATCAATTTCTTCTATCGCGTGGTTAGCAACAACATCTTCCGGTTTTTCATCAGTATTTTCATTCAAACTTTCCATTGATTTATCTGGCTCAATGGTAATTTCAATTTTTTTCAAAGATGTACCATAGGAATTACTGAAACAGAATGCATACTGCCCAGCTCCAAAGGATTTCAAAACGAAATCACTGTATTTCTTTTGCTTCTCAGAGATAATTGAATTGCCATCAGGTGAAGTAATTTCAAAGTCTATCTCAAAGTTTCCACCTGTTAAAACTTGATATGATACTACCAAAGCATCCTCATCATTGTATAAATCGTAGTACATGCATTCCTTAGTAAATGATGGCAAAGAAATCACTACTGGTGAATATGAGGCAGTGTTGGCTAGTGTAAAGGTGGATGTAAAGTAGCAGAAAATTGCCACAATAAAAAAATTAAACTTATTGAACATTTTGCTCTTTTTTCAAGTATTTTGGATTTCTTAATAACTCTAAAACGGACTTCGTTTTTTTTGCTGTTTTTTATATTTTTTCAGTATTGTATTTGTTCCTTTTTTTGTCCAAACAAAATATATATAACAAATTGTTTATGTTAATATGCCAATTATATTAACTGAAACTCTAGTATAACAAAGAAACAAAAGTAAATAATTCTGGCTTATATTTAGTTTTCTATAGAGAGTAAAAATCTACTAAAAATGCTTATAGTTGTTGTTGGGGTTTGAAAGTCATTGAATCTGTGATCTCACTACATGATTCAGATCAGAAATTAAAAACATTAAACATGAAAAATTGAATTTATTATAGATCTTAATTGTTTGCGGGAAAAAAAATTTTTTTTTCTCTTTGCTTTAGAAGTCTTATTTTAGGCACAAAAATACGTTTAAAAAATGGATACAGAAAAAACCTCAGCTTCACAATGTGCTCATCTGACAGATTCACGTGTATAAAACGAATTCTAAATTCATTCGAATGAGGAGATCTTAGTAGTCAACCAGCTACACACATCTCCATTACTTAATGAGTTTATTTCTACTTTGAATCCAAAAAACATTTGTCTTTGAGTCTCCATTAGTAAATCGGTAATTGAAATTGAGTAGTCAAAATGTTTATTAGAAATTAATTTCTTAACGCAGTTTGTTGCAATTCGATAGTCCTTGATGAGAAATGGTATGAAAATTTTGTTAACGCTCTCATTGTTCAAAAAGTTCTTTCCACTAATTAGCATGTCGAATAGTCTGACTCCTAAATATTTTACCGAGTTTTCTCTTTTCAGGTGACATTGATTTTCTGTAAAGTTCAAGATAGAGTTCATATAATTTAGACTAATGTATATTCCGTATGGGTCTAAATCTGTAAGTACATATATTGCTTTGATCTGTCTGCTCTTTGAAAGTTTGCAAACAAAATCTAAGGTTGATTTATCTGGTTGTCCTCTTCCTGTAACAATCACCCATTCATTAAGAAGCTTTTTGTCGATATTACTTATTATGTCTGAAAAAACAGCATCTTTTTCTACTATCAAAAGATTTAATGGTGTCACCAAGTCTGGTAGAGAAACTTCAGCTAAATGATCTAATCTTTCTGACTTTGGTATAAGGTTCTTGCCTCTGTTTAAAACATCAAGCTTATCATTAACTAGAAGTTTTAAGCTGTTATAACAAAAGTATTCTCCTTTTTGAGCAGCATTAATATTGAAAATACTTCTATCAACCTGTAGTGCACCCAAAATTTTCTCCAAAATAAAGTTAAAGTTTTGCTGCTTTTTATCATATATCTCGACATTCTTGTAAAAAAGATCTCTTAAGACTAACTCTTTATCATGAGTTGATATACTATTCAACTCATACAAAATATTAATGAACATTAAGGTATTGTTAGTTGCCTTTCTTTTTATTCTGTCCTGAGAGTAGTAAGGTAACCCATAGGTAGTCTTTTTGCCTCTGTTATTTTTCCCAATAAAATAAAAATAAAAGGAAATGTCATTCTTAACTGCAGTTTCTAGGTATTGTATCTGTTTTCGAATGTAATCACCAACAGAACTACACGAATCTTTTTTAAAACTGTCAATAAAGCACTTTTGAGTGTTATCATCTGTATCTTTTAGCAAGATATTAATCAATTCTTGTCGTGAGCTCTTAATTTTATGATCTTCAATTAATTGGTTAAAGTTTGGTAACCCTGTATTGAATAACCTCATTTTGTATTGGTTTCTTCCAAGTTATTTCACTATTCTGTTTGAGTATATAGCGACTGTAAATCTGTCTCTTCAATTCATGAATAAAATAAAAAAATATGACTAAATTTACCTTTTTTAGAAAAGCATTTTCCAAAAAGAACATAAAAAATATATATTGATTAAAATTTCAAAGAAAAAAAAATAGCCGCGTTTGATAAATAATTTTGAGGCAAAAAAACTTTGGCTGGTGTAGGCTAGATAAATTCTTCAAGCTCAAAATCATCAATGTCAGTATGAACTGTGTTTTCCTTTAATCTCTTAGATGAGAAATTAGATGTTTCTATAATGTTTTCATTTTGTATCAGTATTGGGTGGTCATCGAAGTAGGTTTTTCCTTTGTAGTAGTACTTGTAATACACGTATTGGTATGCTATGTAGAAATCGAGCAACATTTGAAAGAGTCCGAAGAATAAAAATATAACAGATATGTTAGAGGCTCCCAAAATCAAGTAAGTAATTTTCAAAATATCCCCTGACAGCCAGGAGACTAAAAGTATCAGCTTGAAACCTTGCACGGATTTTAACTTGCTTAAAATAGCTATTTGGGGCAGTGGCAATGTAGCTTCAACCAATAATCCTAGAGAACCAATGAAAGATCCTAAAGGTCTTGCAATGCTCTGCCAGCTAAATACCTTTGAAATGATAAAAGTTAATGTGAATTGAAAGATTACAAATTTAACAATAAACTTCCAAAATTGAGACGTATCTCTCCATTGCCAGAATTGGTATGATCTTTTATAGTTAGGATCAAAGAACTTTAGAAATTTGTAGACACATACCAAAAATATTTTATAGGAGAATTCAGCAAAATTTTTCCATGATAAAGATCTTACTAGCTCTCTATGGTTTGATCTATTAAAAGGATTCGATGGAAAGTATTCAACCCAAACGTCATGAACAAGCTCCAAGAATCTTTCAACTTCCTCCAAGTTGTCATAAATGTAATCTTCAGGTCTGAATTTCAAACTCGTATGCAGTAGAATTACCTGAATAAAAACCATCACTATTGACTGTCTCAATAAAGCAACTTCATAGGGCGTGATCATATAGTAAGAAATTCTTAGTACGCTTGCTATAATCATTGTTGCACATATGTCTATAGAAAATCCCATGGCTGTTTGTACTCTCCTTATACTCCAGACAGTACTCCCATATGATAGTAAAGGTGTAAAAGACACCAGGTTGTTGACCAAAAACTTCATGGTGAACCATTCAGGTATATAAAATTGGTCAATTTTTGGCAAATATTTGTCATATCCATTGACCTCATCATGTTTGATTTCCTGATCGATGGCGTTATTGGGCAGTTGGTCCCTGACAGCTTTCCAATTTCTATGTATTAGGCCCATCTATCAAATAAAATGGATATTTTCTTCAAGGTTTAATGAATATTCCTTATTTATTTTTGTATTTTAAAGTCCAACAACATGGTTTAATTTGAATAATTTTCAGATCAGCGAAAAAAAAAAAAATTAATAAGCTGAAAAGGACATTTATCCATTTGTATTTCATTTGCACGGAATTGAAAAAAAATAGCGGTGGGTGGTTTCGATCCACCGACCAATGGGTTATGAGCCCACTACGCTTCCACTGCGCTACACCGCTAAAAACAGAAAAGATTGATTTCGCCCAGGATCGAACTGGGGACGTTCTGCGTGTTAAGCAGATGCCATAACCTACTAGACCACGAAACCATTTTAAACTTTACACTCAAAAAATTTGAGTTATTCTAATATAATACACAACATTTATTCAAACCAACATTAGCTATTAATTAGCAATAAAGTTATTATACATACCTGGAGGTGAAAGTTTACTATTTAAAAAGATGATTCTTGAAACATATTACCAATACATGTATATGGGTTGTTTTGTCTAATTGTATTTGGTTGAAGTATTACTTTTATATGGAGATAGTAGTCATATTATTCATAAAAATGTGTCGTTTTGAAAGAAGCAAAGTGCTCCATATCTATATATACATAAAGTTGGTGTTTATTCAATACTATAATTTGTTGCTAGGAGTCAATGAAACAGGTATACTGGATCCATATGAAAACTCACTAACACTATCATCATAATCCAGGTCCTCTGAATCATCGTATGATGGATCCATCATTTTTTTCTGCTTTTCGTATTTCAACTTTTGAAACTGTTTTCTCAATTCTTCAATTTCCCTCTCTTCATTAGGTCCCTCTAATTCACTTACATCTCTATTGGTAGGGTCTTTAGTAAAAGGGACAGAATCTCTTCTTCTAGGCTTGCTGTTTAACAGATCATCATTCTTGTTTTCTTCTATCGGGAGATCGTCTCTTTCATCATTCGAATCATCAGCAGATGAAGCGTCCCTTTCATCAGCCTCTATTTTCAATTCCTGGACAATATCGAAGCACTCACTTAATAAGACATTTAGTGACCCTTGTCCTTCAGGAATATTTCCATCTTCATCATAGAATTTTCCATCAACTCTCATATTGTCAATGGAAGCTAGCTTTAGTTGATATGGATATAACTCTCTTTCATCATCAACTCCCCCCATTCTTTTGATCTCTAGCAAACAACGTCTGACTGTTGAAAGCTGATTGTGAATTCTCTGCATTGATTCAGAGATCGGTTCACTACTTTCCAAAAGTTTGTATATTATGGCATAGCAACGTCTCAAGAGATATATTAAAATAGATGGTGATTTCTTTTCATTTTCGAATGCATTTCCGTTAGGATCCTCAGGATTCTTGAATGTTGGGCCTACTCTCAATTTTTCAATATCACTTAGTTGCTTTTGATATGAGAACAAGTCAGTTTCTCTTAATGTCCATCGTCTTGTTACCACCAAATTTTCCAAGGAGGTCTTGGTATCAATAAGCTTTTGATAAATCTGTTGAAGAAATGGATTTTCATAGTACTTGTTGTTGTCATTGACATACACTTTTTGATGAACGAGGTCATTCACCAAATCATGGCATTCATCCAATAATCCTGAAAATACAGGAAACCCAGATAATGATTGAGCCAATCCGGATAAAACTATATCAGATTCGTCAATTTCCTTTAACTTTGAAGAGCAACTTTTAATAAATGCCTTGATCTCATCGTCTTCTTCGTCTTCATCAACTAAAGACTCCTCTTTTATGGTGTCATTGTTATTCATTGACTCTCTGATAGTATGATGAACAAAGAGTTTGTTTCCATTATTTTTGAATGAGATAGTCACTGAAAGAAGTTGTCTTCTTAATGAATATAAACTTTCAACATAGTGAGATAGTTTTGGATCAATGGATTCGATTTTACTCTCTATTCTGTTGTATTCCAGTATACATTCATCAAGTTTGATTTTTAGAAGTAGATCCTCGGTGGCATCGTTTTCTTTCTCTATGGCACTAATGTCTTCAAATCTGGTAGAAGTGGCATCTTTGGTAGTATCTTCTGAATGGACGTGATTATAAGCATTCTTCTTAACGATTTCTTCTATTTCATCCAATCTTTCCTTTATAGGTGATAAGTCATGAACAGTGTACACTTTGCTTTCTTCCAAGTGCTCTAATAATTTCTGAACTGTTGATAAATGAGCAAATGTGGCAGGGGCAGTATTTTTTAGTCCACATGTTATGAAAGATAAGGAAATAATCTGCATAACGTCGTCTAAAACAGAATCTACACGATTGCTATGAGTCATGGATTTTCTCTCTTTATATCTGATTTCAAAAAGATGATGAACTTTAATCAAGACCTTGTGATATATCTCATATATGGTTCTGCTATTCAAGTATTTCTGTCTGTTTTGTTTTAAGGCAACTAACTCATTTCTTACATTTAGCAAGCATTCCAAAATAGGCTCTTCGGCTGCAGGAACAGGTTCATTGTTGATCATATTTATAGATTTGTAATATTAGCTCTTGGGTTTTTGTATTACTGTTTGTTATAATGTATCATTAGCTCAAAGTTACTTAATATATTTATTTTAGAAAAAAAGAGAAAAGCAAATAATAATAAAAAAGAGTTTAACACACAAACAGAGAATCTTCAGCGCACTAAACTATTTTTTTTTTTCTTGCTTTTTTTTTACAATCTTTAGGGGATTCCGGATGAAGTAAAATAGAGGGGAAGCAAAATCTTGAGCTGGTTTTTTTTATTCATAGGTTTAGCAAATTATTCAGCCGATAGTTAATGTTCATGAACTCTAAACACAAATTAGAGATATAACCCTACAATATTAACTTGCTCGCATATATGAATGAATTCTCTAGAAAACAATAGTTATAAGATTATATATAAAGGAACAATTACAAGGGTTAATACTTTATAAATATCAATCTAGCGGTTTGGGCATCACAAAAAAAATTAAAAAAAAAGAAAAACGCCTAATCGCTATCGGGATTGGCAACAGTTAATCCATTACCGTTACCTTCATTGTCCGAGCTGTTTTCAAAATCGCTATCTTCTTCCACATTATTATTGGCATCAAAGTCAATGAATCCATCGGATCCATCATCGTCTTCGCTATATGAGTAGGCATGCTCTTCGCCATATTGGTCTTCGTGTGCTGATGAATGACCATTATCCGGGTTATAATTCAAGTCAGAAGTCGTTTCGTGTTTGTCTGCAAATGGATTGCCGTTTTTGTTGATTTGTTGATCAACATATCCACTTTCAAACTCCTTGTTGATGTCGTACTCGCTGATTCTGTTATGTTTCATGCTGTTCTCTAACATATTTGGTCTATTAAACTTCTCCTCATCTGTTCTGTTGCTAGGAGATGCGGCAGCTGTGGCAACAGCAGCGTTCAAGGATGCCATTCTGCTTGGGCTATTGTTTCCGTTACTGTGACTACTTGAGCCAGAGTGTCTTGCACCAGCGCTACTCGTATCAGGATATGACTTTTCAATGTCCTCATTTGCAATCATACCAGCAGATGTTAATCCAAAAGCTCTAGGTTTAATTGCTTCTTGGTACTCTCTTTCTAATCTTTCAGCTTCTCTCTTCTTGGATATTTTCTTCACCAAGAGCAGTACCAAAACAGCTAATATTAATAAACCAGCAATACCACCAACAACGCCGCCCACAATTGCACCTATGTGTTTGTTGGATTTGTGATGACTGTCTGATGAAGATGATTGAACAACTTCCTTAGTTGCCGTGGAAATAACAGTTGATACAACCTCAGTAACAACTAGTTGAGATGTACCTGAGTTGTTGCTATCGGTACTATAGACAATTTGAGAGGTTATCAAAGAGGTGACTGTTGTTGCCCTTTGAATATTTGAGGAAGTTGTTGAGGCTGATAAAGAAGAAGAAGAAGATGATGATGATGATGATGATGATGATGATGTGGAACTAGATTCACTTGAGGATGATGAGCTAGATTTTGACAATGTAGTTGTTGAAACTGAACTGTCAGCAGATGTGCTTGATGAAGTCGCGCTTGAGCTGCTTGATCCAGAAGCTGAAGAAGAACTGGATGATATAGCATCATCAAATTCGTATATGGAGTATGCATCAGAAGTACCACCACACATTTCAGAAGAGTAACCAAAACAGTAAGCAGTACATGAGCTAGAGGTACTAACCGATGAGAAATCGATGTAGTCTGATGAACAATAACAATCGGAGTGATTGAATAAAGCAAAGTACTTATTGCTAGAATCTGAATTTGTACACTGTGTTGAACACCAGCCAGGAGACTGGAAATCATATGAGTCATGAAAAGAAAAAGATGAAGGCAATGAACCGTAACAATCTAAGTATGTGTAGGCAGACATTTTATTGATGACTGTTATCAGAAAGTAGAAATATAATATTTCAGTGAATAAAATTAAAGCACTTGGTAACCTGATGATTATTTCAAATCAATATAGTGGTTAAAATAGAGGTTTTCTGTTAATCCTTTTGTTTTTTTAAATCTTATTTGGTTGTTTAGTGCTGTATTTCCAAAGAAGAACAGTATTGATATAACATTTCGTCTTACCAGATGAAAATATGAGAATTAATTATCCAGACATAGACTGCTTGTATAGGGTAAAAAAAAGAAGAAAACAAGAATAAAAAAAAAAATTTTTTTTGGTTTAAAAAACACCACCCAAAAAGGAAATATAAATGTATAGTCGTGGGATCGCTTTGTGTATTTGAAACAAAGCCAAATTCCCCCTAGAAACACGCACACATCAAGATGGTTTTAAAATAAGCGCGCATATCTTTGCCAAGTTCTATATTTAGCTTGTACTATACAGTTGTGATAAGCACATGATAAATACAAAAAAGTATCTCTCAGTTTATTGAAGAGTTCACAATGACAACTTGATATTGAAGCAATTACATGAAAATATCAGTGTCTTTTTCAAGAGTTATTAGGCTATGATTTCCCATGTTCCTCAAACCTTATCCTGTTGTAAAAAAAAAACATCTAGATGAAAATAGGCAACATGAAACAACACTATTACTTTTTTTTTTTAATTTTATAAAGAAAACATATTGTCAGCAATGTTTAGATTCTTGATATTCTCTTTATATATTACTAAAAACATTTATATTGGGTTATGCATGTGCATTGTGTTACTTTTAAAATAACATTACGTATGTATGTTTTATCGATAGTTTAATGATCGCTTAATACCGAATGTTATTTGCACACATTTGAAAAGATTTCCCTTTATAAAAAAAAAAACTAACACACGAAGATTATCTCTGTTATTTATAAAGTTCACTAATTATCCAAACATCAAATATATATATTATGGCCGCTAGATCATTAAGAGCTTCGACATTATCACAAGGTAAGAACATCGTTGAATCAAAAAAGAAAACACCAAATTCAAAAAAGAAAACTCCTAGTCCAAAAATGTCAGCATCTTCAACCCAACTAAACGAAATCACCCTTCAAGATGACTCTGGAAAAAGCTATAACATTCAGAAAGATATCATTGATGCTGGAAAGCCTACATTAATTTTCGCATATCCAAAAGCTAGCACACCAGGGTGTACTAAACAAGCTCAAGGCTTTAGAGATTTCTACAAGAAATTGGTTGATGAAGATGGTGTATCAAGCGAAAAGTTTCAAATTTTTGGATTGAGTAACGACACCATTAAGGCCCAATTAAACTTTAAGGAAAAGCATGGTTTCCAATTTCCTTTACTTTCTGATCCAGAAAGAAAACTAATTTCTTATTTGAAAGCTGATAAAAACGAGAAAACTGGTACTATCAGATCACATTGGATTTGGGATAAAACCGGTAAGTTAGTTCATGAACATGTTGATGTTTCTCCTACAGTTTCTTTAGAAAAAGGCCAAGCTGAATTATTAGAGTTGATAGAGAAATAAGTAAGAAGAAATTAAAAAAAGGAAAAGTTTGAAAGAAAAAAAAAAGGATCATTCTAAGTATATTTTGGCTATAAGAAATACCAAAAAAAATATTATTTTATAGTATATGACTTACTTTTTAATCACATAGTTGTCCCCACTTTCGGTTATATATCTGACCCAAGGATAAGTTTTATATCCTAATTGAGGTTCATTGACTTTTAGGTACTTTACCTGAATCCCTGATGTGGTGTAATATGGTATTTGAAACTCCACTCTTGTTGGCAGCTTTGCAAAATATTCATTCTTCTTTTTCTGCATAGCGTTTGTTGAAGGAAGTTGTAATTCAGCAACAAGTCCATAATCTTTCCCACCTGATAGGTTCTTGAGTTTCCAGACCATATAGTTTTTGTTGCTATCTGTTTCATCTGCTATGATTTTTACTTTTCCATGGTTGTGTTTGAAAAAAGGTGTATCGTATTCACTTGTAATAGGTACATACACGGTAACATTGTTTGCTATTGACTGTTTCTTATAGTTTGATTTCAATCTAACAATTAGTTGCAATCTGGATCCATCGTGCAAATGATATTGAGTTTCACATAGAACCAATGGTTTTATGCTCTTTGATTGACACTTCAATCTGTATTGCAGCAATGTAAAGTCACCATCCGGTGGTATGAATGTGATAGTTTTATTGCTTTCGTAATTGCTTAGTTTAACACATTGATGAAACTTTAAATCCTCTAGTATCATTTCAGATTCATTTTCAGGGCTTCCATTTGTGTCATCATAATCCATGGAGTCTATGGAATCATGAAGGTCTCCGCTGTTTTCTCTCTGTCTATTTATAAAAATTTGGTTACCTGTTATCAGTCCTTTGTCATCCAATCCAACTTTAACATCAGGCATACCACTCAATCTGGATCTAATATTTATTTGTCCTAAAATCTCTGCTTTTTGAACATTCCCGTTGCTATCAACAGACATATTCACCTTCTCTAAAACATCCAAGAATGCTTCGTTCTTCTTGTATTTGATGCCTGAACTTCTCCAGTTAACTGCGCCAGTTAACTGCTCTGGTGGTCTCAAGTTATCCTTTCTCTTTTCTACTGACTTCAAAAACTTTCTATTGGTTTGTGTGATGTAATTCTTAAGCATTTTGATATCACTTATTTGCGGTATACCAAAGTCACACATTTCATCCAATAGCTCGTATGCAACTGCAAAGCTTTCTCTCAAATGTTTGGCATTTAAAACATGTAAGTATGTATCAAAAACATCACAAACTTCCCTCAAAAATTGAATTTGCTCAAAAGCATCAACTTTTTCATCATTTAAAGAAGAAAGCAAACTGATTGCAAATATGTCATTATATTGTACTATAAAATAGTGAATTCCTTCATGGGTGACAATCGGACTAGAAACTGTTGAAGGGAAATTATCTTCTTCTGCACTAAAACTGGTATCGAAATCCCTGCCTAGTTTATTCTCAAATAAAATCAAAGGAATGATATCAATGGATTCTTTTGTAATCAAAGGATCAGTTCTGTATTTACGAGAAAGTATACACTTTCCTTTGATATCGCAGAAAGTTATATTACTAGACATGTTTGTTATGTTTTAGTTGTTTTTGGATATTTTGGGTAGCTTTTTTTTTAATCAAGAAAATAGATGGAATTATTAAAGGTACCAAAAAAAAAGTATCACCTCTCGTCCTAAAAACTTTCTTCCCCAAACAAACAAAAAAATATTTAAAAAAAAAATGGTAGCAGATTATTCAATGGAAACTATAGAACAAACTAAATTCTTCACCTAATTTAATCAATAAATGTATATAAATTTGTTCACTTTTTTTGAAAAAAATTACATGTGCTGTGTCAAACATTTGAACTGTTTTACTTGAAAAAATTTTGTCGTTAGTAAACAAAAAACCTATATTTATTTCAATCATGATCACCTGGCATTTTTTTATATGATATAATATCTCAATTGTTAATAACTGGTTTGTTTTATGATTAAACTCCTATCTTATCAATATTTTTTCTTTAGATTGCACTTCAGCGTGCATTTTTATTGTTGATAAACATTTTCGAGTAATTTTTTTCTTTTGCTTTTGTATAGAATTGTAAAGTATACCATGTATGCATGATATTTCTTGATTGGTTGTAAGCCATCACTTTTCTCGCAAGAATTAATATAAAAGAATATTATGAAACCTTAAAAATACAATATCATCAACAAGTATTAGAGACATCAGCTTTATTTTGAAGAAATGTAAATATATAGCTTATTTTTAGACACTTAAACAATAAAATGTATGTTTAATAATTTATACGCAGTGTATTATCCGAACAATGAATTTAATTCCATAAAGATACAGGCAAGTATTATTTTTTTTTTATCATTTAAAATTAGATAATTCGACTTTTCAGTTTAGATTAAATATCTGTAGCATATTTCAAGATTTAATATTTAAAGAATGAATTACAATTCATCAATTTAGCATTACCAATATAATTATGTATAATTTGAGAATAATGCTTTAAGCTTGATAAGTTGAAGAGCCTCTAATGCTTAAACTTGGGGTTTTTATTTTTGCACAAATAAATTTAAATGCTATACAACTATAGCGTAGAAGTTTCAACACTATTACTATTATAGATGTGTTCATATTTTTGATTGATTTGAATGAAGGAAAATTATAAATCAAAAAGTTTTATTTCAATTGCCTGTGAAATCAATAAAAAAAATTGTTGAGAAATAACGTGTCTTCTTCTGCCAAAATTTGGGAACCGATTTATACTGTATTAGGTGATGTTTTAACCTTTTTAAAAAATGTATATAAAACACTAATGTGTCCATTGAGACACTGTCCTAGCATCTTTGTTACGCATAAACATGAACAGTCAAAAATTCGGAGTGCTTAACGCCACAGCTAATAGTTGTAGATGCGATTGGAAATATAGTTTACTTCCTCTTGACTTTGAGATATTTCAGCTGAGCTAGTCTTACTGCTCTTGAGCTCGTAAAGGTAAGTTATCAACAAAGGGTAGAGAAACACTCATGAACAAATCGTGTCAAGTTAACGGTTGAATGACAATGGATTCGTTGAATACAAACGCTTAACATTTGATGATAATAAGATTGATGAGTATAGAGAGAGGTGAAGAATAATGCCTCGTTACTGTAGCTATATAAAACAATCGTAGGTTAGGTTGAATCAAGTGACTTTTAGGGGTTCTATGACCGTTCAAAAAGGTGAACTTTATGGTAATGTATTTGGATAACCTAGGCTTAGACTGGTAAACCGACATAGATACTGAAGTTGCGGTAACGAAAACAGATGCGCCAACATGAAAGTGCGGATGCATGGGCTTATTCATGGTGTAGGTTACCTTAATTGGTTAGGCTGTCAAACTCGGTCTGTTGAAAGGATCAGAGCCAGTAGAAGGGTATCTATGATCATTCGTTGTCTTTGAGCTGATACAGAAGGGCATATTTTCTGTACTGCGTGAGACATATCCTAGATAAGATTTTCATGATGAAATAGAGGGCGCTACCAAAGTAATTGAAGGGTTAGTTTTGTTTAAGAAAAAGATATGAAAATTTTTAAAACATTAATTCGTCGACTCTGCCGAGGACAAAGGTCTTTTTTTTTTATTATTAAACGTAGGATATTTACCTAGGTTCATTTAAGTTTAAAATAATTTTTATGAAGCAATTCTTTTGGAAAAATTAGTTAATCAAAACGAAAAAAATTTAGTTAACTAGTAGTTAGAACAAATTTAGATCAAAGTTATATCTTTACGCTTTAACATCATAGTAAACACTAATTTCCACACTAGTTGTTTTAAAGAAATACAGAAGTAATCATCCCCTCCTATTAACAATGGCAAATCGAATTAACAGTATAAACACTGGGAAAGCTAACGAAGATGAGGCATCCCGTGCCAACATGGGAGACGGCGTAGTTACTCCGCTAGCTTTTGATCCTGGGAATGCGACACATCCCGTAAGAGGAAGGGTTTCAACCGCAGATGTGTCAGTTGATTCTACACTATCTGGGGAGGAGGATGAGAATGTTAGTGCAGAAGTTGTTCTTACTGTCAATCAACTAGTTACTTGTACCAGTTCCGCTGGGCAACCCGCTGCTTTCGCTGCCACCGTTGCTTCATCCATGAAAGTTACCGCCAAAGGGGTTTCTGGTAAATTAAAAAAGAAAACTGCTGCCAGAACTAAGAAGGCCAGGAGAGGAAGTAAGGAAGTCTTGGAAAGCATAGCTGCTTCCCTCTCCGCCTTGATCAAACGAAGAAGTCGGGTCAAGAGAGCCAAGAAATCCAAAAGATCCAAGAAATCCAAAGGATCTGGAACTTCCTCTGGGGAAAATGACTCTGATGGTTCCGAAGGTTACGCAGACTCATCATCTGAGGAGTCTGATAGTAGAACTTCCGAATCTGAGTCTGATGTTGAAATTTTGAAAGCCAATTAGAAAGAAATCCAAAACCTCTGCTGCCGTTGAGGAAGCTTTGGATTGGAAAGTTGTTGAGGCTGCTACCAGAAACATTCGTTCCTCATTCCGAACCTTTCCTAAGTTCTGTGGAGACGATCCCAACCCAAGAGTTAATGTTGAGCAATATAGGGACTTCAAAAAAAGAATTGCCAACGTGCAAAAGAGGAGCTACATTCCACCTGAGTGCTTTGAAACAGCATTGTCATTGTGCATCGGTGACTTCTTAGGAGGTCATGTAGCCAAGACTGTCAGTAGTGCCATTAGTAGAAATAAGTCTATGACCCAAATTCTGGGCGAACTTGACACCCGATTTAAGGGTGACTACACATTAGGGGTTAGATTAATGGAACTTTACCCAGGCGACTACTTCTCTGACAGAAATATTAGCCATTATGTTTCCGGTAACAAAACTGGTCTATGGTCGGAATTCTTGGATGTCATCAGAGGCATGACATTAGATGAATTCGTTGTTGAATTAATGAAGTGCCAATGCTCAGGAAAGGAAACTCTCCAAAGCATTGCCGCTTTACCCAAGTCCATTAATCCATATGACTTTATGCGTCTAATGACGGACGCAGAGTCTGATAGATTAAACTCACTAACTAACACTATGAAATACATTCCAGTAATCCAAACTAGTGCTGTTGCCACCTCACCATACAGGAGAGAACCCTTGAAGAAAAACAAATTCTCCAAGTTGAATTCAGGCCCTGGTAAAGCTTTCAAGATAAGTTATTATTGGACCAGAATACTAAAAGGTAAAGGTGTTAATGTTAAAGACATGGCTAATATGAAATTGGCAAAACAGAGAATGTCTAAAGGCGAGTGCTTGTATTGCGGTGCTAACGGTCATCTAGTTCTTCAATGTCCTGTTCCAGCCGTGGTAGACGGTTGCCTTCCCACTGCTTAAGACTGATACGAAACATTTCGTTGTACCAGTGTTAAACATCAGTAGTGGATTACTTCCTTGGACGAAGACTTTAACAGTTGACAGCTGGAAGAAATCTAAACCGGTTAAGACAGTATTTGACACTGATTCTGGTGTCACTCTTATTAGAAGAACCTAGGAGATGAATAAAAGATGACGACTCATAGAGTTGAGTTTGCTATACAACGTATAGGGGTATGATATTTACTTTTGTTTTTTTTTTTTAAGTTTAAAAGAATCTTTAAAATGCAATTCGTTTGGAATAAAATTAATAAATTAAGACCATGCAGATATTAGATATTAAATATAAAGATTATAAAATTAATTGAACTTTAGAACCTGTTTTAGCTATTATTTGTTTCTATTAATAAACTAAAGTTAAGTCATTTGTATTTTTACGTTTTAACATTATATTAAACCCTAAATTTAACACTAGTTGCTTTAAAAAAATGTAAATTAGATATCCTCAGCTATTGGCAATGTCAAAACAAATTAACATTCTAAACTCTGGAAAAATTAATGGCGATAAGGCAATTCGTGCCAACAAAGTTTTGCTATGGTAGGTTTTTTGTTTCTTAGCTAAAATTAGCGCTAGCGAAGTGAACTTAATTAAGTGCAGTGGAAACAAAGCATTTGTGATAACTAAAACTAAAAACTCGAACTATTTGTAATGTTACTTAAAGTGTGTAATTAACTTGATTTATTTGGTTTATATACAAATCTATTCAACAGAGTTATCTCTCATAATTGTCATTGAATCATTACTAAAACAACAATTATGACAAGATTGATTTGACCGTCAAAACAGCGCTCAAAAAAATTTTGGATGACGCCAAATATTATCAGAAATTAGCAGTCACAAATAAATGAAATAAGAAGCCATGGTTTTGAAAGGAAATTTACAGCCACTCGTTGATAAATTTGGTTATTGTTATTACATACTTCTAGGTTGTATTTGGTAAATGCTTGTAATCTCGTTTATCCGAAATGAGATCATAAATATTTTAGCAATATATTTTATAAACGATTAAAAACATGGCTATGATACAATTCATTTTGGCTGAAGGTTTTGCAATTAAGTGCTGCAAAAATTTTAATACAATATAGAACTGGATATTTTAGGTGTTATTACATAATTATTTAAAAAAATTTTGTTGTGAGAGTCGGTCCCAGTGTCCTGAAATTCCTCTGGGATACTTTCAGAAGTATTCGTAATTGTATCTCCTGTCTTCTTGTGTTTTACGGTTTTACCTTTATCTTGGTTTCTCATGTTTTTTCTTATAGTTTATTCTTTAAAGCAACTAGAATATATGTATAGTGAAAATCCTAACTTAGAACTTTATTTGATTCAACTTATATCAATGTTAGCTTATCTGTCTTAATTTGTCTGGTTTTCTACTTCATATATTTCTTGTTACAACTTAAAGATATTTCTAACCTTAGAAATACTTAAGATTAACATTAGAGAAACCTATTATCCAAATACAAAATCTGAAAATTAATTTCCAAAATTACAATAATTTTCTTCCCCTTTTATATCTTCAAATCCAGGGTCGATTATTGATATTTACCATCTGGAAAACCCTTAATTTTCATCAACCTGAAAGTCATCAATTCTTGATTTCCTTATCTTCAATAATTACGCAATCTATTAATTCTTACTACTTATTTAATCCCCATTTATCCAAAGTAGTTCTTCAATTAATTATTTGGCTTACAAATTATTTTTCACGTCATCAAATGTTCCTAACTAATTACCAATGTCATACATCTCCACATCCCTTTTTACCTACAGGAATGAGTTAAATAATTAGTCATCATCCTCGTCACTACTAGTTAAACGATGTTGATTTCACCTCTCACAGTTTCTTATCATCCCCTTATTTATAACACCAAATGATTCACCGTCCGACTGTTTTTCCCTATATCAAAAAATACTTTCATCCCTTAAATGCGTCCTTAACTGCTGTTACCGCAGATAGCATATAAGACGTATTTTCCATAGGCTAAAAACTTCTACCATCCAACCTCGCTGGATGTTCAGTGAATTTTATCCTCTCATGAGCAAGGCTCAGTGTTACAAGCTGTTGTGAACGTATCCATTCCCAATCCACAACAACAAGATGATCTTCCACTGACTAACATACTATTCAGGGAACCGCTGAAATTCTCAACCATTCAACGTTCCTTTTCGTTGCCGCAGTCTGTGTTCCTATCAATAGAGAGGCCATGCATTCTACTTCACTTTACCAATTGGATTTCCTACCTTCATCTATGATATCCTTGAACAACCCTTCAGACCACTTGCACGTATTGTTTCGAACAATGAAACCATTAGTATCCATTGATGAGTATGTCGTTGTCTTATTGAAATCTAATACCAACACTCTAAGGTGTAATGAGACTTCAGACCCAACATACCACTCAATACTGTGTACCTTATCCAATGCTTGGTTCACCATCATATTCCGTCTACACTATGATTAGTGGCCATCTAAACATATTGCTAGTTCAATGATGGTCGTCCAAAGCTTTGGGGTGACGTGACACTAACAACTTCATTGTTTTATCCTTCCATCGATGCCACAACCTTCCAAAATGCATGTAGGACCTCTGTTCAACTGGTAGTCTCATAACTTCGCCTTCGAAGTGCCGGTTGTATCACATTTACCAAAAATTCAAGCCTTGAGATAGCTCAAATTTCACCACAAATTTTGTAAAATTTTAATAAGAATCTGTGGCGTAATGGTAGCGCATTGGATTCCAAATCCAAGGGTTGCAGGTTCAAGTCCTGTCAGGTTCATTTTTTTTTTGCAAATTTGGGGGGTTTTTTTTTTTTTTTAATCAATTGTGAATTTAATATTTTATCAACATTGCAATAAATGCATTGATTTATGCTTGAATTATAATCATTTTTAAGACGTTAATGTTTTGCCAATAATATTGTAGATGGTTTACGCTAAAAATACATACGTAATAATCTTAATATGTCGTAATAAAAAGGGCAAACGGTATGCAGTGTACATATAACCTTTCATTTTTAAATAATAATTGGCATATGTGTGATAGTTTTTTAATTGAGAAATTTTTTTTGCATAAACTATGCTTTATTTAGCTTTCAAATATAGAGATCATTATGTAGCTTTAGCATGTCACATGAAAATCAAAATAGCTAGCATACTTCTGTAATGTATGTCTTCTGATATAACCCAGAGAACAACTTATATGATTTTTTATAAAAAGAATAAGTAGCTTTCATCTACAAGAGTATTTCTCATAGTCTTTAGGCTTAACTAATGTTAATTTTTTTATTTAAAAAGTTTAAAAATAAATAAAGTAGCACCATCACGCTTAATTTTTTTTTTTTTTTAAGTTTGACATTATACACAGCTCCTAAAATATAAAGATAAAACAAACTTTATAATAACATTAATAGTGTAGTAAAATGTTCGCATGTAATATTGCTTTTGTATTTTATTTAATACAGTATATAATTTTTAATTTTTAACTAAATTTTAACTTAATTCAATTTTAGAACTCTTTTTCTGTGTAAAACCCTACAGTCTGAAACTTATTAAATATTATACGGTAAAAGAATTAATGTATACAAGATTATATTAGCTATATAAATTTATTGTATATAACATGCAGTGTGTTTTCAAACTTGTTGTTTCCATCTTAATTATTAGTGCATATAACTCAAATAATGGGTTTATCGTCTTCAAATTGACATTTTCACTATAATTCTTCTACTACTGAAGTCACATTCAAAAGAAAAACAGAATTAATCTTGATTAGTATAGTTTTGCTAATAAACGTATCACAAGTTTAAAAAATCACTAATATCTTTTTTATCTAATATTTCTAAATACCTGGTTAAAACCCCACGGCTCTTGCATATAAATTTTATCAGTAATATAATACTTTGCACAATTTGAAACTCTAGTCTTTTTTTTTTTTTTTTTAATCATTAGTCTGTAAGAATAAAACCACATATTGAAGTTTAAATTTAAACACATCTTTAATAATCAGCGTCTATAAATAGCACACATTAGTCACATTTTCTTAACAGCTTACATTAAGCTAAAAAAATAAGGAAATACTTATTAGCAATCATTAGTTCAATGATAATTTCATTCTTCTATCATGTATATTTCTCTTGACTAGAAAAAGCCATCCAAAAAAATTTTGTAAAAAAATTAACATTCCGTGATAGTTTAACGGTTAGAATAGGCGTTTGTCGCATGCCTGATCGGGGTTCGATTCCCCGTCGCGGAGATTATTTTTTTAGATTTCGTTTTATAATTTTAGGGGTTTTTTTTTTAACACATAAGTTTATTTATTTTTTTTTTCTAAGCTATAAATTTAACACTTATTAAACATCAATTGTAAACCCAAAACAAAAAGGTAAACTCAGTATACAGTAATTGATTACACTATGAATGGAGTTCCAATTGTCTTAGATCAAGGTACAGGTTTTGTCAAAATCGGTAGAAGTGGTGAAAATGTCCCTGACTACTCGTTCCCTAGTATCGTAGGTAGACCAATTTTGAGAGCTGAAGAAAGAAGTATGATGGGAACCTCTTCTAAACCACTAGAAGAAGTAATGTTTGGTGATGAAGCACAAGAGGTTAGATCATTTTTACAGATATCTTACCCTATGGAAAACGGTATAATTAAAAACTGGTCTGACATGGAATTATTATGGGATTATGCCTTTTATCAAAAGATGCAATTACAAAGCACAGCAGGTGAAAAGATTCTGTTGACTGAGCCACCAATGAACCCTCTGAAAAACAGAGAGACTATGTGTGAAGTCATGTTTGAAAAATACGAATTCAAAGGTGTCTATGTTGCAATTCAAGCTGTATTGGCTCTATATGCTCAAGGTTTGTCATCAGGTGTTGTTGTAGACTCGGGTGACGGTGTTACACATGTTGTTCCTGTTTATCAAAGTACTGTTTTAAATCATTTGACAAAGAGACTGGATGTAGCAGGTAGAGATGTTACGAGATATCTGATAGATTTGTTAAGCAGAAGGGGTTACTCTTTTAATAGAACAGCAGATTTCGAAACAGTGAGACAAATCAAGGAAAAGCATTGTTACGTTTCATACGATTTGGACTTGGATACTAAATTAGCAAGAGACACAACTACATTAGTCGAAAATTACGAACTACCAGATGGAAGAACTATCAAAATTGGAAGTGAAAGATATGAAGCTCCGGAATGTATGTTCCAACCTAGTTTAATAGATGTTGAACAACCAGGTATTGGTGAGCTTTTATTCCAAACGATTCAATCTACAGATTTAGATGTCAGATCTGCCTTATATAAGGCTATCGTTTTATCTGGTGGCTCTTCTATGTATCCAGGTTTACCATCAAGACTTGAAAAGGAATTAAAACAGTTGTGGTACACCAGGGTTTTGAATAAAGATCCTAGTAGATTAGATAAATTGCAAATAAGAATTGAAGACCCTCCAAGAAGAAAACACATGGTCTTTATCGGTGGTGCAGTTTTGGCCAATATTATGGCTGATAAGGAACATATGTGGCTCACAAAAGAGGAATGGTTAGAAGGTGGATCACAATCTTTGGCCAAATTTGGTCCACGTTAATTCGCCATTCAAGTCCCAACGAATATATATGTGATATAAAGTTCAAGATTTTAAATTTTGTTGTGAAAAAAAAATGGAAACTAGTTATTCTTTAGTTATTAAATAAAAGCATTATTGTATTTATAGTTTGGTGAAAAAAAATAAGGTTCTGTAAATATTTATAATAAATCAAATTTATTGATTATTTCTATCAAGTCTTTTTTAGTTATTGTACCATCTCTCTGCTCGATAATGTTTTGAAGCATTGATGCTAAATTGGCTTTCAAGTGATTTTCATAGTTTAAAAACTCGCTCTTGTATAAAATATCAATAATAGTAGGTCTTTTTTTAGAAGCTTTGTTCAAACATTCATGAATAAGCTTTATAAGTGATTTGGGTATCACCGTCCCGTTCTTGTCTTTTGGAGGACAATTAACTGCAGTATTTGGATCCATTATCTCTTTAAGCCTTTTAGCACCTTGTAAATGATTGAAAGGAGGATCGCCGTAAACCATCTGATAAAGTATACATCCTAGAGACCAAATATCAGCTGGTTTTCCAACTTTCCAAAATATTTCTGAGTTCTCAACGCTATTGTAATCATACACAAAATTTGAGCCAGTATAGTTAGTATCATTGTTATTCAAACGAACTAGGGCCTCAGGTGCCATGTAATTCGGTGTCCCAAATTGCTTGTCTCTATAAATGTTTACAGTGTTGTCTGGAATCGAATCCGCAATTCCAAAATCTATAATCTTCAATAAACCACGCACAAATACAAAATTGGCTGGCTTCAAATCAGCATGAATTATCTCAGCATCATGAACGTCCTTGAGACATAAACAAATCTCTTTAAAGTGATGCTTTACAAAGTCCGCATCAAAACTAAGGGTTTTTCTATTTGATAAAACATCTGACAACGAATAGCTTCCACATTCCATCACAAGATTAATATGATCTGTTTTCATTTCGTAATCAACTAGCTTAACAACTCTTTCCTTTGATTTTAGCTTGTGAAGAATGTTTATTTCACCTTTAAAGAAATCAATACTGGATTCATCAAAATGATCAAAATCAACTGTTTTCAAAGCAAATGTAGTTGTTGATTGAAATCCATTTTTCTTCATCTTTTGTAAAGTCTCTGCTTTAAAAAGACGTTTGACTCTGTATACTTTTGATGTACCTCCTTTTCCTATAAGTTCGATTTTTTTATATATGATATTGTTGACTTCAATTCGGTCGCCCAATGGCAACGAAGCAATATGCTGGCCTTGACTCGTTACAGCATTTTTTTCTTTTATTGTGGGAGGTATTCGAGGCTCTGTAGTTTTCAAATGATCTAACTCTGCTATTATACTATCTCGGTGGACTTCAGGAAAATTTATGTTGTGCGGATTAACCATTATACTCTGACGTTCGTAATGATTAGGTATATGGTGTATGTTGGTGGTAATTCTGCTACGATTGATGGTAAATGAGTTAGATGATTCTTTTTTTGGAGATTCTGATCTTTTGGCTTGTCCCAAATCTGCATCAATCAATCTGTTTTGAACAAATCTTCTAAGTTTTCTAGATGTGTTGTTGATTTGATTCTGGCTTAAATCTTGATTGGCCTGATTATCATCAGGCTCCAAATGGGTTTTCTGATTTCTCTCCATAATCAACTTATCTCTGAGTTTAATTACAGAATGGTCTTCGCCTAAGCGTTTCTGATCTAATTGCATTGATCTAAACACAGATACCAAAAATAAAAGCAGACAAAACTAACTATATGTTTATGTTTAGTGATTTGAGTAGTTTTTTACTCCTTCCTATTTTGTATTTAAAAAAATTAAAAAAAGTTTTAATTCAAAAAACTTTAAGGTTTTGTTTACAAATAATAATTTTGTAAAAAACTATATAAACAATTTAAATTTGTTAACATTTTAAAAAAAAAAAATAAAAAAAATGAACCTGACAGGACTTGAACCTGCAACCCTTGGATTTGGAATCCAATGCGCTACCATTACGCCACAGATTCTTATTAAAATTTTACAAAATTTGTTATACTGTTTTCTTTGTTTCTTAGCTCAAATTAGCGGTAGCGAAGTGAACTTAATTAAGTACAGTGGAAGCAAAGCATTTGCAATAATAAAACTTAATCGTAATTTACTTAATTCACTTGGTTATATATAAATCTATTAAACAGAGTTATCTCTCATAATTGTCATTGAATCATTACTAAAACAACAATTATAA
>JAJMDH010000003.1:0-57564 GCA_030573455.1 Hanseniaspora pseudoguilliermondii | reverse complement strand
AAATTTTTAAAAAATTAAGTGTACATTATTGATTAGATTCTAAGAACTTTACGGTGATTAAGACATTTGAGTAATAGATTTGTGAGCACATTTTACAAGTAATAATGTCACAGTAAAATTTGATTATATTTTACTATAAATAAAATCAAAAAAATAACTAATTGTTGATTGTTTGGTAGAAACTTCGGAGTTAGTTGGTCGAGAGTTTTAGGCAGAACCAGCGATAACAGGTCCTTACATGTAAAATATACATGCGCAGATAAAGATGGTTATTTTCCCTATTGAAATAAAAAAGACTCACCAAAATGAAGAGGGATGAAATTTTACCAATACTGTTGCAGGAAGGTTGTAAGAAATGTGTAAAATAAAAAGCCTTCAGAATATGAATAACAAAATAAGGCTAGAGGTATAACATTATATTTATATAAAATTTTATATATCAAAACCAAGAATCAATATACATTATAACTGTTATTTAAAATGTCCAATAAAGATCTAAAACAGCCTATAAAGGCTTCCACTCAAGACTAATTAAGAGCTGTGATCGACAAAGATCAGCTTATTTCAGTAGCATGTATATGCAATGCTTAATTAATTCTATCAGTGTAAAAAATTTTAAATTCACTGTTTATTTTTCATTTTGTAGTAGCATGGTACATTTATCCAACAAATATTGCATTTATTTAAATCTTTTAACGAAGCAATCATCTAGTTAAAGATAGGAATGAAAAATAAACTCGAATACAGATCTACTTTTTTTCTTGAAAAATCAAAGGAAGCTGAATTAAAAAAGAAGATGCTGGCGTCTATTATTTTTGTATTATAATTAGAGGTATAAATTTAAAATATGAGAACCTAATCTTTATCTGATTTCTTACTTTTTGATTTGAAAGTTGTACACTGAGATACATAGTAAAAAAAACATTATAGTGATTAAAATTTATAAAAAAAATGCATCGGCCGGGAATCGAACCCGGAGCTCAACGATGGCAACGTTGAATTTTACCATTAAACCACCGATGCAAGCTCCCCCGCCGAGAGTCGAACTCGGGTCTACGCTGTGAAAGAGCGCCGTGATAGCCGTTACACTACGAGGGAAATTACCTAATAAGAAAGTATTAATTTGCATCGGCCGGGAATCGAACCCGGAGCTCAACGATGGCAACGTTGAATTTTACCATTAAACCACCGATGCAAGCTCCCCCGCCGAGAGTCGAACTCGGGTCTACGCTGTGAAAGAGCGCCGTGATAGCCGTTACACTACGAGGGAATTAATAACTTTGATATTTTAAAATTTTAGATTAAAAACTCCAATAAAAAAGATATTTGATCACGTGTCGAGAAACAGAAAATTTATGGCTGGTTTTAAAAACTATTATGCTCATGAAATAAAGTGCTGTTCATGTAGAGAAGTTATTTTTTAAAGAAAAGAATGAGTTTAAATTAAATAAACTGTTGTTATATAAATAGTTTTTATTTAAACCCAAATTAAATATGCTTTTTTCTTGAAAAAGAAGCTGGTAATAAAATGTATGTTTTATAATAAAAGAATACTACTTTAAATTTCAGTACTTCTTATACAATTCTTTATTACTTTATGTTTAAAGCTCCATAGGTTGTTTTATCTGTTTGATTTATTTAGTTAAATGTTTGAACATGTTTTTTTATGCATAAAACTGGGGCTTATTCAAACATTAAAATTTTTGCAAGCACCTATTTGAATGATCATTATAATAATAATAATAATAATAATTTTTGATTTTAGTTAAAATCATTGAATAGAAAAAAAAAGAAGAAATCATCTTCATGTGGTTTTTGTAAAGCTAAAACACACTTTAAACAACCAAAGAGAGTTTTTAAAAAAAAGATTTTGTGTTTTCCAACTTAAACATTTAAATTAATGAATTAAATATCGATGAAATGATATTTTGCAATATTTTTTTTTGGTATTAAGATTGATAATGATACAAATAATCAATATATATTATCAGAGAAAAACCACCCGTGTTTATAATGTATTGCTGTATGATAAGCATGCGCATTAAACTAAATCCGATTATAATGCACATTGATAATAAAGATGAATCTAGTATGATTGAAGTAAAAAATGATTTATTGAATCAATGTTAAAGTTCTGAGATAAAAATAGACCTTGTTCATTAATTATGAAGTTTATAATATGGATGAGTTTCAACATACTCTCTTTGTGTCTTAATGAGTTCAAAATCATCATATCACCTAAGATATCATACAATCTTATAAGATTGTTCCATACCAGCATAGCATCTTCGTTTTTATTCACTACGGCAACATAAAATAGACCATCCCTATAAATGTAAATCATTGTTGTTGTACCAATCGTTAAAATAGGAGGCAATGAAGCGTAGTTGTTTGCAACATTGATTGGCTTGTATATATGATTGGTAATATTTTTTTCAATTTTATCGAGATCTTTCATGATTTTCTTGTTGATTTCCATGATAACATCAGTTATGAAGATATTTCTATAAGTATAGTTTTTCTTTATGGAATCAGAAAAAACCTTATTGAAAATGGTAGCACCATCATCTTTCAATATGAATAGTGATGTGAGCATTAGGATTAAGTTAGCTTATATCTGGCTTTTGGATTAATATCATATACGAAGTTGACTAAATCATTATCTTGACTTATTGAATTTTTTTTTTTTTTTCAGTTTTGAAAAAAAAAAATAAACATCATTTATGGCGATACGCTTGGGCTATACATCACGTGCATTTTGTTGAATACAACCGCAGAAAGTTTCTTTTTTTTTTTTTTGAGTGTAAAAAAAAAAAACAAAATTCAAAGACACTTGGGGAAAAAGCACCGTTGAAATCTCTAAGAACTATTCCTTACCAAAACAGGAAAAACAAAAAAAGAGAAAAATTTAAAAATAATCAAATAATGTACTTTGTTCATTTAATGCTTTTGAAAAAAACATCAATGAGTAGAAAACCCACATCATAGGTTATATCCATCATAATAAAATTATCTTTAAAAGAGTAACTGCTCTGTTGATTCTTCTAGAAAAAAAAAAAACTACACACATATCCATATAATAGAGTTATAATCAATGAATAATTTCAGAGAAGAAGTGGATAATCTTTACAAATCCATTGTAGATGGTGGCGCTAAAAACTACAACAACATATTGAGACTTACTGGTTTATATGATAATTTTAACAGGGATCTTTCTTCAATCAATGATCAAAATGAAGAGGTTATGAAGAATTTGAGATACCTAACTCACATTTTATACAAAACATTTTACAAACTTGCCATCAAGTTACAGTTAAATCCAAGCATGGCCACCAATGAAAAGGAAGCTATACTATATAAATGGCTGAGAAAGAATTATGACTTGAACTTTAAAAATAAAGTCATTTATTATTACATTGGTAATTTATCAGTTGAAAACTCGTTATCATTAGACTGCATTGATATATTGATGAAATGTATAGAACTTGAAGCTACCTTTTTTGCCTCGAAAATGGGTGCTTCATATTTCCCAAACAAAACTTTACAGAAATTAGTCAGTACTTTATTCAGTGAATCAAATGGTGATAAATCATATCTTTGGAATCACTTCAGTGAAAAATATTACCAAAAATACGCTGATATTCAATTTTATTTCCAAATAGAACTACAAGGTTTATTTGAAGAAAATGAAAATAGTATAAAGTTGGATTCTAATTTGAATGCCGGATATTGGTTAGCATTGGTTAACCATGACAAAAATTACGATGATAAAGAGGCTGATTTAGATGTATATGTCCCACATCCACCAGCCTTAATGGAAAATGAAGGTAAATTTAAATCGGCCTTCGAAGATAACTGGTTAAGTATTTTGTCCAATGATAAAATCACTAATGAACAATTTAAGATGATTTTGACTATATTACACAAAAGAGTTATCCCTAGACTAAAGCAACCTACTAAGTTAATGGATTTCTTAACTGATTGCTATGATAACAAGGAATCTGATTTATCTGTTAAACTTTTGGCCTTAAATGGGTTATTCAATCTAATGCATACATTCAACTTAGAGTATCCTAACTTTTATACGAAGCTGTATGCGCTGTTCACCGAAGAACTTCTTCATTTGAAGTACAGATCAAGATTTATAAGATTGATAGAGCTATTTTTGAGAAGTTCGCATTTATCTATAAATTTGGTGGCCTCTTTCATCAAAAAAATGGCGAGATTATTGTTAACAGCATCTCCAGGTGCCATAGTTTCCATTTTACCATTGATATACAACCTTTTGAAGCTTCATCCAAATTGTATGATATTAATTCATGATCCAGAATACGTACCGAAGAACTATGAACTATATGACAAGGTTAAAAACATGAAATTTGAAGATCCATTCGATATAAATGAAAAAGATCCTGAAATGTCAGATGCGATAAACAGTTCTTTATGGGAAATTGATACTTTGATGTCACATTACCATCCAAATGTAGCCTCTTTAGCAAAAATATTCAAACAACCCTTCAGAAAGTTGAATTACAATATAGAAGACTTCTTAGATTGGAATTATAGAATCTTACTAGAAAATGAACTTAAAAGAAAGATCAAAATTTTACCAAGTTTGGATTTAGATGAAAGCACAAAGGGTAATAAATTGTTCAATAATGAAAACAGTTTTGAAAAGAGTAAAGGATATCTAAGCACCATAAAATGGTAGGCAAATAATTAAAATATATTAAAGCTCATATATATATCGATTTGTACATTGTTTTAATGAATGTTTGTTACAATTACCGTTTTAGGATTGCGTTGAAATTGATTTATTTTTTCTACATTTCTTTTTTTTTTTTTTTCTGAAAAAAAAATAATAAAAATAATCGATGAGTTTGAAAACGAAACAATGTCGCATTAAATAATGTAAATGTAGTAGGCCAAAGATACCTTATACAGTTACTGCTAGATTGGCATAAAAATCTCATAGATTGATTTGCTTGTTGTATTAATAACTATTATAAACCAAAATCATTGTCTTTTTTGAGTTATGTCATCTGAATCATCAATTATTTACAAAAAGAAATTTGTTAACTCATCGCTCAATAAAGTTCATAAAAACAAGCAAAACATATACTCCTGTGAAACAGATTTTTTACATCCAAACGAAGTAACTTATCAAGGAAAAGAAAAAGAAGACTGCGATAAAGAATGGCAAGCTATTGAGGATTACTATCTTCATGAAAAGTTAAAGATAAATCTGTTCGAAGAAAACATCAAGGAACAAACAACTAAAAAATTATCCGAGGAAGAATACTTATCCTACATGGAAGAAGTCTACAAAAATATGGAAGATGAGATAGAGATAGCTGAAGATAATATTGTAAAAAAAGTGAAAGTTGAAGGTTTAGATCAAGAATTCATTTCCTTAATGGTCAATGAAATCCTCAGACCACATGGCCGTTCCAGATTTTCTTTTCCTGTCCACTTGGTTCAAGCCATTATTCTTCAAGCCACTGATATTTTTAGATCTGAACCTAACTTAATATATCTTGATAATGGCGAAAACGATAAGTTGATAACTGTTATTGGTGATGTTCACGGTGAATTCACCACTGTTAAGAAAATCTTCCACATGTTTGGTAAAGTTAGTGAAGATCATATCTACATATTCAACGGAGATTTTGTTGACAGAGGTCAGTACAGTTGTGAAATAGCTTTGCTCTTATATTCATTGAAGATTGTTTATCCTCATTGTATTTACATCAACAGATGAAACCATGAAAGCAGATCCATGTCTAACATTTACGGGTTCAGAGAAGAAGTCATGTTAAAATATGACAATTTCATTCACAACTTATTTCTGAAATCTTTTGATGCTTTGCCCTTATCAATATGTGTCAATAAAGAATATCTGATCATGCATGGAGGTTTAATGTCCAATCCGTATACAAAAATAGAAGAAATACTGAGAATTAATAGATTTTGTGAGCCTGATAGTATTGGGTTGTTCCACGATCTTTTATGGACTGATCCTACAGAAGATGCAGACGATCTGGGCCCATCCAAAAGAGGCCTTGGTTTCTCATTTGGTAAGAACATCACAAAAAAGTTTTTGAATTACAACAACTTAAAAAAAATTATAAGATCACACGAGATGAAGCTAAATGGAATTGACTATTCACATGACAAGCGTGTTATTACAGTTTTCAGTGCTCCTAACTATTGTGGGTTTCACAGAAACCGCGGTGCTGTTTTGCACATCAAACCTGGAAAGGGTGTTATAGATGAATTAAACGACGATGCAAACTTACACTACCAACTATTCATGTAATTTATAAACAACTTTTATTTTTTTATTTTTTATGATAATGATTTATGTATAAATTGAAAATTAGCCTATGATAGATACATATTCTGGACCTAGTCTATTTTTATTTATCAACAATCTTCTCCATAGTGATGAAGTCTCTAATGGTATTTTCATAATCAATAGTAGACTTTTTATCTTGAGACCAAAGGCACATAACTTTATATATTCATATTCGTCTCGAGTGTCTGAATTCAAAACCTTGGATTCATAAAAGATAAATGCTTCTCTTATAGCATTAAATGTGTTTTCATTTATATTAAAGCTTTTTAAACTATCAAGCTGTAAAGTAGAGTTGTGGTGTTGAATTCTATCAATTTCGTTATAGTATGCTAACAGAATGTCAACCAAGTTTTCAGAAATGTCTGATTTGACATATCTAATAACATCTGAGTCGTAGTCAATAATTTGCAATTCAGATACCTTCTCGAGTAATTCACGAGCCAGAGAACTTATATTTCGTGCCTTTACGGAAATGTCATTCCACTCAATTTCATCAGAAGCTTCTCCATTATTGGAAGGTAATAATTTATTAATTTCAACAATATACCTGAAACACAGTGAAGAGTATATTTCAAAGTTTAAAACATTAGGTATTGAAATATCTTCGATTATTGTTTCTAAGTTTGATATGATTATTTTTCTGTAGAGATCAAAGAACTCCGATGATACATCAGCACCAAGGTTCCTGATACATATACTTATTTTGTTGATGTAAACAACATGAATTTTTTGAATGAATTGATCAAACTCATCACTGTTAAATGTGCCATTTTTGTTATCCATTTCTTTCAAATACTGAAGACCCTTGTCAACCAAGATGGTGTACTTTCTTCGCCAACAGTCTTCAATTTTACTGTTGGACTGAGAGTTATCATAGTGAAGCATCATCTTGTTCAAAGATTGTTTCATCAATACATCACCATATATCGTTACCCCATTAGCAAAAAAGTAATTGAAGAAGACTTCTGCAATCTCTAATGAATCCGATTCGTCAGCAAAGTCATCGTTAATAAATTCAGTCAGTATGCTAACCAAATGGGAAAAGCCTAGTGAAGACAATGTCGGTTTAATACAATTCTGGAAAATAGGAAGTAAGTGCTTGCTAATTTCTTCCTTAGCATTTTCATCGGTAGACTTTGTAGAAGAAAGCATGCTGTAGCAATATCCATCAAACAAAATTAGTTTAAATTCGGTGTCGTTCCACAACTTAGTGAACTGTTCAATGTTTATTTTTTCAATAACAGTATTGTCAGTTAATGCAAGAGCCAAGTCATCAACTAACTCTCTGTAATGTGGCGCCAAAAATTCAACAGCTTGTAAAATTTGATGATCATACTTTGAGATGCCTTCAATTGATAGATCAACGTTTTGCTCATGAACATTGTTGTAATTGCAACCACCTTCAGAAATCTTCAAATGAATACAAAATACTTTATAAAAGTATCTTAAGAAGCTTTCAACTGATGCTTTTGTGATTTTCTTCTTACCAGAAGACTTTTGATCCATACCTTCAGCTTTTTTAAAGATTTTTGCAACTACGTTCAAAAAACGAGATTCTTTGTTTTTGGAGCCCATGGAAGGCAAGGCTGGTTGCTTGTCCATATTTGCAAACATTAAAGAGCATATAGACTGCATGTGAATAAAGCTTACCCATTTTGTATCTATAATTGAGCATATGAAATGTAAAGTGTCAACTTTCAATTCCAAATCACTTTCGTAATATACAAATGACAGAATATAATCCAAGTTTTCAGTTACAAAATTGTGCAATGGAGTAACCAAAAGTTTAGCTTGATTTTTTTTCTTTCCAGAATTATTATTTAATACAAATTCAGAAATTTCTGTTAAGCAAGTTATAGCACTTGTTTTGACAATCAAATCATTATCTCTTAAAAGCCAACCATAGTATTTGAAAAATGATGAATGATAGTATTCAGAAGGTAATATCTTCATCCATTTAGTCAAAAAGAGCATGGATTCTGATCTTATCAATGGGTCGGAATCTCTAACTCTGCTAACAAAAATAGAAGCTAAACCATCTTGTGAAATTGTACTCAACACATTTAAGTAACTCAGTTCATTTTGTAGTAGTTTTTGCCAGTTAGCAACAGCAACGGTATTAATTCTATTGGAATCTTTCTTGGCTTTTTCCTTGTCAATCAAATTCTTTAATGACTCAACTTTTCCTTTTCTTTTTGGAATTAACTGAGTTAAAGATGTTTGAATTTGATAAAAGGCTAAAGATGAATTTAATCTAAAAGCGGTGATATGAGAGGATCCAAATTTGGATAGCCAAATCAAAAGCTCAAAAATTAATGGATTAACACTCAATTGATATTGGTCATTTTCAAAATCACTTTCGTTTTCAATTTCGGCAGCAATTAAGAATTTTTCATCAGCATTTATTATTAATTCATCAAAGAACGCTAAAAAATTTCTGTACAAATTTTTGTACTCCTTGGCCTTTTTGTCATTGTTTTTACTGTTGAGCAAGAAATACTCAAATACTCCTTGCTTCTTGAAAGATAGCTCCAACTCCTGAACTACATCAGCAGCATTTGAAGGATCTGAAATATCATGTTCTTCAACTGTAATCAAGGATCCACAGCAGTTCAGTATAAAGTTGATTAACTCTTTTTGAGACGCTAGAGGGTTTTCTTCATAAGTGTTCAACCAGTCTTCAGCTAACTCAGCAATGTCTTGGCTTTCGTCATCAAATGCTAATGCATTAAAGAGCTTTGTGGCTACAAAATCCTCATTCAAAGAGTTAAAGTTAGCTTCCAACTCCTGTCTATTTAGCTTTCTTTTCTTGGTTGGAGTTGTTTCTTCACTGCTTTGTTCAGTGTATTGATGTTTTTGAATTCTTTCTGATCTTCTTAATTCGCGCATTGCTGTTAAAGTGCTATGGTGATTGTATATGTTGGTGTTATGGATATGTTAGCTAATTAAACTGATAAAATTTTTTTTAGAAATTACAAAACTTTAGAATCAACACCTAATTTCAATGTTTCCTCACAAAAAAAGTGACTTTCGACGAGCAACAAAAAAAAAAAAAAACATAGAAATTTACGCGTCTCACGATAAATCTTTTACTGGTGATATACCATGGTAGCGCTGCGCAAGATGAAATCAAAAAACTAAACGTTCCTTAGACAGCTATTGATCGTTTTGAATATGGCATTTTTTTTAAAAAAAGAACCCCACAACTACATAACGTTAAACTAGCATGACACAGTATCAACTTTTAGAGTTTACAGGTAAACAATTTAGGGAGGGGGCAGAAAAATGTAATGCTCAGGACCCCGATACTTCCAAGTTTATAAAAGGCGTATATGACAGTCTTGTACTATGTTATGATTCATGTGAAACAATCAACCCAGATCTAATTTATAACACCATAGACAAGTTGAACATTTTGATCAACAGAATAATGGGTGATTTACATTCAAGCAAGGACTTTTTACATACTTGCTTGATACACATGGCCAAACTATTCAAAATCAATGGGGTTACATACTTAAATAATGTACTAATATCGAACGCTGAAGATGTTTTACTTTTTTATAGGAAGAGCAAATATTGCTTTATGAACTATTGCGGAGTTTTGAATTTAGCATTTAATGATGAACCTTCTAAGAAATATGCAATTGAAGAGTACTTGGCTCTGTGTGAGATTGTCTTCAATGTAACCAAACTGTTCCAGTGTTATAGCAGCATCCGTGAAGATGTTGTTTATACCAATAAAGACTTTCCAAGTATTGACATCAATAAAATTATTTTTGATTTGAAAAAATTCAAAGCATTGCCTATAACTTCCTATTGTCACGTACTGCACATCATTCTAAAGGTTCATCAGCTTCATAAACAAAACAAAGTTGGTGATTCGTTAGGATATGCACAATTATGTATTAAGGAACTTCTTGAAAATAAAGAGCACTATGAAACAGTGAATGAATACAAAAAAAGTGTTGATATGCTAACAAAGGGTAAGAAAGGTCAAAAACTGAAAAATATGGCCTTTAAGCTCAAAAGAAAACACCCAATAAAACTTTCTTTGAACAAAAAAACAAACTATAACATGATGGAAAAAGAGTTTTTTGAAAGGTTTATCAAAGAAATGTGCATACCGTTACTGTTTTTGATTATAACGAACTTGGAAGATATGAACAATAATGTTTCGTTTCAGTTAATAAAGCCTATTGACGAGGTCCAGAAAGAACTCTATACGTCGTTGATTACTTCACTTGTAGATGAAGTGAAAATAACAGCAGATAAGAATGCTGATAATTCAGACCTGATGTTCAAATACAAGTGGAAGTTTATCAATGGATCCCTAGTGTCCCTTTGAAGATACTTTGGTGGAGACTGTTCCCGGGAGTAAATGCTCGGATATACCGTATTCATATAGCGTATAATTTTTTTCACTTTTGTAAATTGACTTTATGGAGAACAATTTTTTTCTTTCCTTTTTTTTTCAACATTTTTGAAAATGTCCTTTATTACATTTATATATCTACATGAATTCTAGGCCAATAAAAAGAAAAGGTCAAATAAATCTAGCAAAGGAAAAACTGTTGTTGTCGTTAAGTATATCCGTATCCTTAACACAAAAAGTTTGGAAAAATAAATAAAGTAATTAGCTGAAGACATGTCTTTGCCTGATGTTTTAAAGAGAGGTGATGACTTCTTATCGGAATTTCCTAGAGATTCATCATCATGGAACTTTTATAGTAAATCAACCATGTACTTTACAGTCTTTGTGGCAAAATCGTTCCTAAATGTATTTTACAAACCCAGACTATCTGGATTAGAAAATCTTGATAAAGCAATGACCAAAGCTGAAAACGAAAATAGAGGAATCATGACAATCATGAATCATATGAGTGTTGTTGATGATCCATTTGTTTGGGGGCTGCTACCGTTCTCATTTTATATCAAACACGACAATTTCAGATGGTGCCTGGGTGCATCCAATGTATGTTTTTCATCTCCCTTTTTGACAAAATTTTTTTCATTAGGACAAACTTTGAGTACAGAGAGATTTGGAAGAGGTCCCTTCCAAGGTTCATTGGATGCTGCTGTAAGACTCTTATCCCCTGATGACTCCATAGATATAGATTACTCTAGAAGTGACATATCTCAAAACCAAATAAAATTGAAAGTCTTGGAACCTGGTGAAAAAGCATCAGGCCATTACAAGCCTCCTGTTATAAGACAAACTCCTAGTTGGGTGCATGTGTACCCAGAAGGCTTTGTCCTACAGCTGCAGCCACCCTTCAACAACTCAATGAGATACTTCAAATGGGGAATCACCAGATTGATCCTAGAAAGCACAAAGGCGCCGGTTGTGGTTCCAATGTTTGCAACTGGATTTGAGAAAATTGCTCCGGAGTCAGCAGCTGGTACCACAGTTAACAGATACCTACCAGCAAATTTTGGTGCGGAAATTAATGTTGCCATTGGGGAACACATTGCTGAAGAAATCATAGAAGGGTTCAGAAAGGAATGGAAGGATCTGTGCAAAAAGTACTCAGCTGCCAACGAAACACTCATGGACTTGAATGATAATCTGAAGTTTTCCGAAGAAGCTCAAAGGTTAAGATCACAAGTCGCTGCGACCCTAAGGGAACATGTTGCAAAAATAAGACACGAATATAGAAAGTTCCCAAAGGAGGATCCTAGATTCAAGTCTCCCTCCTGGTGGAAAACCTACACAAAAACCGAAGGTGAATCAGATAAAGATGTTCAGTTCATTGGCCAGAATTGGGCAATAAGAAGACTTCAAGGGTTTTCAGATGACATTACTGTGGATGACGACTGAGTGTAAAAATTATAATAATATTCCAGATTCTGTATATAAATAAAATAAATCATCTCATCTTAGTATCATTAACTTTTGTTGAGAATCGTAATGAGTTTAATGTTTCAAAATAACTTTTTCTAGATACATTAACAAACATCAAAGTTTTCCCTTCACCTGTTAAATAGTTTTGTAGCATGTACGTTAGCTTTGAATTTCTAAAAGGAACGTGTGTTGGCTTTTGACTGTGACTCAATGAGTGGATCACATCTCCTAAGCAACTTAGGGACTTGTTAATGTGTTGTGTTTCCTTCAATCTATCCCCTGCTGCCTGAGACTTGGTCAACCGTTCACTTCCTGCTAGATCTATTAGGTTCAATACACCATTCGATTTCTCCTTGGTTAACTTGTTGAATCCTTCCAAAAATATTGTGAAAACGGAGTGTGATCTTGAAGAGTTTTCGTTTTCCTTTGTTGCATGTGTGGCCCTGTACTTTTTGGCCTTCAAAAGGATATCCTCAACATTGGTTATGTTGGTTATATCAATTTGCTCAACATTTGTTAAAGTGGTGTTCCCGCTAACATGTCTTATATCTATTCTCTTCTTAGGAACAGATCGCTTGGTCATCAAGGAATTGTTTTTGAATGCCAACAAGTCATTGATGGTGTCATTGTAAATCTCAACAAACTGTATTTTCATTTTGTATTCCCAGCCCAAACTTTTCAAATCATCAACCCATGTATATATATGCCTCAATGTCGATGGTATTATACCATTGACAGGGTTCAACATGGTATAAGTCTTTCCAGACCCCGTTTGGCCATAGGCAAAAATACAGACCTTATATCCATCAAGAGAACTTTGTACTAGTTGTGAGACTTCATCAAAAACTTCCTCATTGGTACTTTTTTCATTGAATATCTTATCAAATTCAAAGACACTGTTGTTGAGCTGTTGCTTTCTTGGTGAAGAGTTCTGTTTCTCCAGTAAATCATTCGGCATTTCTATCTGTAATTGTGCTCTGTCAAATTTGCTCAAGGTTTCCTCATTGATGGACTCGTCAGGATCCAAAGTGTTGATTTCTTTTAAAATAAACTGCGGATTTGTTTCTGGTTTAATTCTACAAAACACTCTAATGTTTCCTCTCAAGTCTTGTAATTCATTGTGTAAAACACGTCTAGCAGTTTCTTTCTTTTGTAATTCGTCTTTATGATGCTGAATTGAGTCCTTTAAGGCTTTGATTTTATTTTCAAAAGTCGAGAGCTCAGACTGCAATGAGTTGTACTTTAGTTGCATTTTTTCGTACTGCTTGGCCAACGTGGCACTTTCTTCAATTTTTTTCTTTCTTGTCTCATTAACCATTTGCAAAGTCTCATTTTCCCTTTCAATGTTTAACTTCAAGGATAAATTTTTGGGCATTAACTTCGATTGAATGTTTCGTTCGAGTACATCAATTTCACTCTTTAGATCCTTGTTTTGATTCATAAGCATTTCCGTTTTTTTATTTAATTGTTCAAAGTTTTCGCTTCTGATGTTGTTGATCTCAATTCCAAGCTCTTTTTTATTATTTTCAAAAGCTGTCGTTGAAAGAAGATGTTGAGATTTTTCTTGTATTTGGGTATTTAAATTGTCAATCTCAGTCTTTAGATTTTCCTTGTCTATTTTGGCTTCTTCTTCATATTTTTCTTTTTGCTGTAAAAACTCTTGAGCTTTACTTTCTATTTTTTTTCTATACTCTTTACTAATATCCAGTTGCTTAGAAGCATACTTTTTATTGAGAGATTCTGTTTTATCATTGAAAGATCCTTTTATTTCATCTGTTGAGTTTTTTATGTCTTGTGCTTTTGTCATCAAATTATCTACGATTTCTTGAAGATTCTCCTTTTTCAGATTGTAATCATCATTCAAGACTTCTTTGAGAGAGACATAAATTTTGCTTTGTTCGTCTGACTGTTGATTCAATGTCTCCAGTTTATCTTCAAGATCTTTTAACTTGGATTCATTTTCTTGATAAAACAGATCCAAGTTGTTGTCAATAGGGTTGCTGCCTTTGCTTCTAGAAAAATCGATATCATATTCACTTTTGTAGGAGATTTGATTGATTTTTGTAGGTGTTTGCAGTTTAGAGACAACAATTCTTTTACTTGGCTTGAGATCAATATCAACTAAGTCCGTATTCATTTGATTGAATGGTCTTTTATTGTGGTTTTTCATATCATTATCTAACATATTTTTATTTGTATATTGTTAAAGGTTTAATGAATAAATACGTGTATCAACTAAGCAGGAAAAAAAAATCTAGGTAGTTAGTGGATGAAGATCAAGTGTGCTGCTCATGATCTATATTCTTATATTTCATTCAAACAAAGAAGCTTAAAGGTCAATGATATACACGTAAGTTTTAAATCTGTTTCAGAAAATGTATTAGCATTTGAATGATTAACAAATGCTACACATTCCACAAAAAAAAAATAAATAGGTGAATGTTGGATTCTACGGGTTAGGTCACGTTTTCGACAATGAAAGAAATGTGATGAATTTCTTTTTTCCTAGAGAAAGAAAAGGAAGGTACAATCGAAGTGTCACATATTTTCCTATTAGGGAAATACTCATTGTGTGGAAAAAAAAAAAATATGTACTTCAAGAACACTGTTAATGCCACTAATTTTTTTTCAATTTTTTCTTTCCCTGGTTATGATTTAATGTTCAATGACCTTTATCAAATAGAACATAATTGATCAGAATCCATTTTCAATAACCAAAGTATTTGTTAATATATTGCATACTGTAACATTTTAATGATGCCTTCAAACAAAAAAATTACGATCACACAAAAAAAGAGAAAGCTTGATGACATTAATCAAGAAACCTCTGATGTAAACGACAATGAATCCTCTTCTGGTTCTAGTTCAGCATCTGAAGTAGAAAACTCTTCTGAATCAGATTTTGACTTAGATGATATTGAAAATACAAATGTTGTTAAGAAACAAAAGATGTCCAAAAACGACGATGGTGCTGAACAGTTCAGTTCTGCCATGTCCGCCATTTTAGGGTCTCACTTGAAGCAATATGACAGAATAGATCCAATCATGGCAAGACAGAAAAAGGCTTTGGAAAAAATAGAACAAGGTAAACTAGATGAAAAGGCAAGAAAATTACTGAGTCGTGAAAAGAAGAAGTTCTTAACTAAATCCAGAAAAAGTGAGATAATTCCCCAAGACATAACTGAAGACAACACTGTTCAAAAATTACTGGAGCAAGAAAAGAAGCTCAAGAAGATAGCCCAAAAGGGTGTTGTTAGATTGTTCAATGTTATAACAACAACACAACTGAAAACAGAAAGACAAGTTAATGAAAAGCTTGCATCTTCTAACATTAAGTCTATCATACACAAGGAAAAGGAACAATCCAAATTGATATCGGAAGTATCAAAGGAAACATTTTTGGACTTGGTCAAGGCTGCTGGTGATGAAGAGGAAGATCTTTTCTAAATAGAACAAAAACAAAATAGAATAATGGTATATATTGTTATTAATTTTTGATTAGGCTGATGAAATTTAAAACTTAAAAAGAAAAAGACAATTTATACATGTTTTCAAGCATTGATATCCAATACTTATGACTTGGTGTTAGTGAATGAATAGACACTATAATCTTGATTATTGTGCTAACTGCTCTACTTCGACTTTGATTATGTCGCTTATAACGACATTTGTAGGAGAAATAAAAGTTGCCGATCGCTTATTTTTTGCTGATCTCCCGTTTATTTTATATTTTTGGATTTTTAGATCGCATCTGATAGCGTCAAGACATTATTTTGACGAGGCGTAGTTAATGAAAATAGTGGAATTAACGATAAGCTTCGTTATAATCTAGATATGAAGTCTTAATCAATAATTGTAAGTTTTTCTTTTTATCATTTCATATTAGAACGTCGAATTGTACTTAATCGATTAAAAAAAAAATAATAATTAGCGAAGATTTCATCCAAAGAAATACATGATATATATAAACATCACTACGAAAATACAATTTGTAATATCATCTTCATATATCAAACAATTATATTAATATATCAGAAGAACTTAACAAAACCATAGCAATACTATTCAGTCAAATATTCACATAATTTAATTTTGAAAAAAAAAATAGAATGCTGAAATCTATATCATCCAAAAAGGTATATGACGAGAATCCAGGTTTGGAAACAGTCATCTCATCAGACATCAATCATATCAAGTCAATCGTGTCAAACGATGAAAAGAACATTTTGAAACAAACACTCGAGCTTGAAAAGGAAACTGTTCCCGAAACAAAGCTTCAAAGGATCTTGAAGAAATTTGAGATTCCTCATGAGGGCAAAGTCGTTTCCTCCTTGAGAAACCCTGACTTGGAACCTGTCAAGTATGAGGACCAAACATGGGGGTTCTGGTCCATTCTCGGATACTGGGGGCTGCCTAACTTTTCCATTCCAACCTTCTCCACAGCCATCACCTTCAGTGAGCTTGGCCTAACAACTCCGGAAATTATCGGTGCCTTGATCATTGCCAACTGCATTGTCATCGCAATGCTGATTTTGTCAGCCAATAATGGTGCGGATTTCCATATTGGGTTTGGGTTGTCCCAAAGAATGACATACGGTATCAAAGGTTCATACTTTGGTGTGCTTATTAGAATCGCCCTGTCTTTTGTCACATTTGGTTACCAAGCCTGGGGTGGAGGCTCTTTGATGAACATGGTCTTTGATTCATTTTCCCATAGCTACTTGAACTGGGACAGCTTTACGTTGAAATCCGGCCTAGATGCCAAGGGTCTTGTAGGATTTATTGTGTTCTTAACTCTGTGTGTTATTTTGGCCTTTGTACATCCAAGAAAGACTGCCCAATTGTCATTGATTTCTTGTGGTGCCACATTCTTTGGTATTTTGGGTATGTTTATTTATTTAAGAAAGACCGCAGGCGGTCCTGGTGAGTTATGGTATGTGAAGGACACTATGAAGACAACAGACCGTGCCTTTACCTGGTTATATGTCATCACTATCTGGATCAGTGGTGTTGCTAATGCCATTTTGAACGGTAATGATTACCAACGTTTCACCAAAAGTAATGACAAATTAAGAATCAGTATCTCCTTGATTTTTGCCATTTTGGGAGCTGCCACTTTGGTTGCTACATTTGGTTTGATTTGTTCCTCATGTTGCATCACCTTGTATGGTCAATCTTACTTTCTACCAGCTGACATCACTGGTCAATGGTTAAACGACAACTATTCCGCTAAGGCCAGAGCCGCTACATTCTTTTTGGGTATTGCATTCACATCAAGTCAACTTATGTTGAACATGACCCAAAATGCCTATGCTGTTGGTATGGACATGGCCTTGTATGCTCCCAGATACTTCAACATCCAAAGAGGTACTTTATTGTGTATTTTGGTTGGTGGCTGGGCCACAAACCCTTGGACCTTTTACACTGGAGCATCTAAATTCCTAACTGTCATGAGTGCATTTGGTTTGTTTGTCACTCCTTCAATAACCTTCTTGTGGTGTGATTACTACTTCGTAAGAAAGAGATTGTCTTTGATTGATTTTTTCACCACATCTCCGACTGGTACCTACTGGTACTACAAGGGTGTCAACTTCAGAGCCATAGCTGTTGCTTGTATCGGTATAACACTGGGTATTCCTGGTCTTTACTACACTTGCTACCCAGAAAAGAAATACAATGTTGGTATGATGAGATTTTATTACGGATACTTCCTTTTTGTCCCAATGATCACCATTCCCTTGTATTTGTTGAGCTACAAAATATTCCCTTATAGCAACCCTAGAGTGGGTCTCGTTGATCCAATTGATTACTTTGACTGTTTTAGTCCTGAAGAGTGTGTTAAGTTTGGAATGATTAAGGTTGATGCCAAGCTGGATCCATATGCCATATTGGATGGAATTGACAAAACGGATTATCTAAATAAAATTGATGATGCTGTTGATTCAAACTCTTCAGTAGACAACGAAGCTATCAACATTGAGGCCAAAAAGTAGTTAATTTACCTGATATATATTGAAAAAGGCTAGCATTTTTTTTTAACAAATTATTTATTTAATAAGTTTCTAACTGCAAGGATTGAGTATACAGATTACCTTGTTTATTTATAGTCGTCCTTGTGCCTTTATATTGGTAAAGTCAGTTGATTAAATGCTGGATCCAATCATCAAGTATTGGTTGAATTTGGTAGCGTAAAAATTTTCTTTCTTTTTCATGTGACACTCCCTTGTACTAAAAAAAAATCTATGAAATATTGAGCATTCAACATCAGTATAAAACGTTAACTGTAGAATCAAAGTCAGCCCTTTGGAAAGATACAAAGATTTAATAGGTTACTGTAAAAACGACGGTTTACTATATATAAGTTAAAACTCTGAGCTTTGATATTATACTTGATTCCAGATTATCATAAAGATTATAAATTAAAAAAATTTTTTTATACATATTAACCAATCAAAGTTGCTATCAATATCACAACATAGAAAATAACACATTAATATAACAGGCTCTATTTTATAAACTATTAAGCAGCATACAACATGAGCAATAAAAAGAATACAGAAGAGGAAACTCCTTTATTCAATAAGACCGATGATGAAACACGTTCTGTGAGCAATGCAATAGCCACCGATGATGAAAACGACGAATATGATGGTGGATCTTTCCTTTCCAAAAACAGTTCAAGAAGATCAAGTATATTCTCGTTTGACACAACCCCATTGGACCCACCTAATGAAGGTGACATCAACAAGTTCCAAGACGACTCCACTCACTTTTCCATGATCAGAAATCTCCATTTGGCCGACTACATAACCTTGATGAACGGATTCTGTGCCTTCTACTCTGTTGTTTCCTGTTGCAGATACTACATCAATGACAAGGACATATCCTACTTGCAAAGATCCATGCTTTTTGTCCTTTTGGGTATGTTTTTCGATTTCTTTGATGGCAGAGTGGCCAGACTCAGAAACAGATCCTCATTGATGGGTCAGGAATTGGACTCATTGGCTGATTTGATATCATTTGGTATGTCCCCTGCCTTGATCGGATTCTGTTGTGGTTTGCAAACCACATTTGATTGTTTAGGTCTTTGCTTTTTTGTTTTATGTGGACTAACAAGACTAGCAAGATTTAATGTTACAGTCCAAACTTTACCAAAAGATAAATCAGGAAAGTCCAAGTTCTTTGAAGGGTTGCCTATTCCAACATCCTTGTTTTGGATTTTGGTTTTCCATATACTAGTTAAAAACGATATGATCAACGAGAACTTGTTTGGTGGTGTTGTCTTTAAAGGTCAGTTCCAAGAATTCCATTTACTAACTATAGGGTTTATATTACATGGTTCTGGTATGATCAGTAAAAGTCTTAAGATTCCTAAACCATAAGTGGTTGATTTGTTTGTTAATATTTCAGTGAAATACAGTTATATATAAATGAATAAATAAAATTTGCAAATAAAATGAGTTATTAATCCTTTGTGATGTCCAAATCATCAAGAACGTTACTGTCAAGTTCGTTATTATCCAATTCAATGTCAAACTCAGAGTTACCCAAACCAGGTTCTAAGTCATCATTCAATCTTTTACTATGTATTGGCTTTGGATTTGAATCTTCAGAACCATGCAATCTTTGTGAACGTACTTGATCTTTGGAAAAGTAATTCTTTTTGATTATGGTATCAAACAAGTGTTTTAATATGTAGACAAATAGCGCAATAAAGGATAGTGTTAAGAGCCAGTTTGGTAATGGAGCGTGTGTCTGTGCACGTGGCTGATCCTCATTTTCGTCATCTTCATCATCGCTCTCATTGTCACTATATTCATCATCATCATCTTCATGTTCCTTTACAGGCTCCTTTTCGTCCTCATCCAAGAACTCCTCTGGAAGATCATCTTTGATAAAGACAATTTTTTCCCTTTTCAAGTTGTAATCAAATGTTTCCACTTTATATTGACTTGTAGGATCATCAACCTTGTCGTTGGATTCCAACATGTCCATTATGTGGAATAATGCTCTAGATTCCAGGGGCTTGTCGTATGGGACCATATGGGAGGCATTGAATATGTTAATGAGCACCACATTTCTATCCTTGATGAAGGATCCTATAACTTCAGATTCATGGTACCATTCATGCCAACGAGCACTTTCATCGAACTGCTTATCTTCCCATGAAAGTTTCTTCACATAATTTTCAACACCCAAGTGATTGCATATGATATCCTTGTCACCATTGAACAAGTAAAGCTTTAGACCCTGTTCCAATAGGCTCGGTAAAATTCTTATAGATGGAACACTATCCTTGTTGTGTTGCTTTATGAAGCTACTAACTTTGCTCGAACACTCGGTCCACTTGATCACATCGTCATTTGTGTCATAGTCATCACCTGTATCAACTATGTTCAATGCTTCTTGCACACCTTCTTTATGGAAAAACTTGTTAATGTTAGGTAACTCATATGGCCAGTCCATACCACACGAGGGGGCGTTTTCAATAAGTCTGTAGTCATAAACGTTCAAACATTTGTCCTTCTGATCTTTGATGGTAGGATCAAAGACACTGGAAATAAATTGGTACATGATACTGTCACAATCCTCTATATCATTGTCAGATACAAGATCATCAGTGTTCATGTTGTTGATGTTTTGTTGACACTTTTCCTGTAGACTCAGGATTTTCTTCAGTTTGAAGTTATCTTGCTTGAAAAGACCCTCTTTCTGGAAAAATGGCAGATATGAAGCACTTTGTTCAACAGGATCAACCCATGCATTACCTAACATGGCAGTGTTGACATTGATTTTTGCTAATTGCTCATTTGATTCCTCATCAATCATCTTGTTAAACTTCCAGATATTGTTTATGAAGTGGAGAATGTATTGACCAGCATAAGATTCCCCAGCAAAGATGATGTTTTTATGTTTATCCTGGGGAAAGATCTTGAAGTATTCAATCAAAAAGATGATCATGTTCTTACTGCTGTCATTGATCAAGTCAGTGTCGTAAAAGTCAAAATCCTTCTCGGTGGAGTCCAATTTTGTTGAAAAGCCTGTACCCAATGGCTGGTCAATGTAAACAATATCAGATTGCATGTGCCAGGAACCCTCATTTGCAGTTAGCAATCCATCACCATCAACTCTGAATGGGCCATTTTCCAAAAGCAACCCATCCATGGATGAGCACCCAGGACCGCCATTAATGAAGAATACAAGAGAGTTGCTGTCACTATCTTGACCCATGTGTTCTCTATCAAACTTCCAAAAGTATAACGAATGCTTAAATTCCTCATTGATGGAAAGTCTGCCACTGAACATATCGATGGGTTTCTTGAAGACTTTGGAGTCTTTGATCCTTTGATAGCCTGGTAGCAAATCCGGGATGACCTTAAAATCATCGGATTTCTTGTCAACATTGTACTTGTTTGTTGTGTTTGAAGAGTAGTATTTGTAAGCATATTTTACACTCTCAGGAATGTAGGAGTTGTCATAGGAGGTGGGGTCATAAACTGATATGAATCCACTTGTGCATAGTAAAAAGCTAAATAAATGTAAGATAATAACTGAATATATCATTGTTATATATCTTTTATCATATATTTAATTGCTTGGGTATGTGATTGATATTTATAGTTTAAGGTTGTAGTATAAGATTAGTGCTGGTAAAGCACAATGTTTGCTGTTGTCTCTTTTTTTTTTTTTCGTGAGGCTTGGCATGCACGTGACTGTCCGAAAGGAGGATAAATGGTACTCTACCCTACAGTGGGGTAACAAACAACATTTTAGCGACGGAATAATAATAAAAAAAAGTGTGACTGGAGGTGTAGATTTTTTTTTTTCTGAGGGCTACCGTTATAATCCCCATGCATCAAGGAGATAAGACGCCAAAAGAAGCTGGTATTCGGAGATACAATCAGATATGGTGTACAACCCATTTTCGAACAGTAAGAATCACACTGAACATTTCATCCTTTCCATTTTTTTAAAAAAATTATACCGATCATTGAGTCATCAAACTTTTTATTTCAAGTTTGGAGAAACAAACTATTATCATATATAATGCAGATAAGAGTATGTTATATAAAGAAAAAAAAATAAAAGAAAAGAAACATAAACACAAATAGAAGAAAGAAGAGAAAAAACCACAAATAATACCAAAGAGCATGACATTAGCTAGGGATTTATCTCATCTTTTAAGTGACGAAGCAAAGGCAAGAAAACCATCTCCTTTGAAGACTACCATCAAGTACTTCTGTGACCCAAACATGGTTTTTTTGGGTGGTGGTCTGCCACTAAGTGATTACTTCCCATGGTTCAAGATCTCTGGTGAGTCTCCTAACCCTCCATTCGTCAATGGGATCGGTGCCTCTAAGGATCAACAAGACATCCTGAACTTTGAAGTTCCTAGAGACCACTGCGACATCACCGCTGATGAGGAGTTCAGCACCATCTCACTGGACAAGGCCCTGCAATACGGTCACTCCCAGGGACACCCACAGATCAACTCCTTCTTCAGGGAACACAATAAGATCATTCATAAGATGACCGGGTACGAGGACTCCGATGTCTTAACCACCATTGGGAACACCTGGAACCTGGAGTCCACTCTTAGATGCCTGTGTAACAAGGGCGACTACATCTTGGTCGAGGAGTTTGCCTTTTCCTCCACCCTAGCTGCTGCCGAGGCCCAGGGAATCAAGACATGCCCAATCCCAATGGATGCTGATGGTATCATTCCTGAAAAGCTGGACGAGATCCTTGCCAACTGGGACGAAAAGGTTTTGGGCAAGTTCAAGTTTTTGATCCTTGTTGCCACGGGGTCCAACCCAAAGGGTCTGTCACTACCAGAGTCCAGAAGACAACAAATCTACGAGCTGGCTTGTAAATACGACTTTATCATCATTGAGGATGAACCTTACTACTTCTTACAAGTTGGTGAATACATAGCCGATAAGGAAAAGAGGGTCCCATTCGACCAAGTTGAGTCCCTGCAAAGCCACGATGCCTTTGTCAAGTCTCTGGTCAAGTCCTTCATTTCATTAGACACTGAAGGGCGTGTCCTGAGATTTGACTCTTTGTCAAAGGTCATGGGTCCAAACACCAGAATAGGGTGGATCACTGGCCAAAAGAACCTGCTGTATCATTTGTTGAAATACCATGAAGTTTCCATCCAATCTCCATCTGGGTTTTCCCAGGCCATTGTTGCCAAGACTTTGAACACCTGGGGCCAAGGCGGCTTCCTGGACTGGCTGATGGGCATCAGAAAGGAGTACACCATCAAGAGAGACTTCTGCATTGATTCCCTGCACAAGCACATCCCAAAGAGACTGTTTGACTCAGGCGCAGTCACAGTCAACCCTCCTATAGCCGGTATGTTCTTCACCATTGACATCAACGCTGAGCTGCACCCACTGTTTGAGTCCAAGTTCAACAGCGATGCCAAGCAGTTGGAAACCCACATATTCGAGTCCGTCATCAAGGAGGGGGTTCTGTTAGTTCCAGGTGCATGGTTTGAGGCCAAGGATTACACTGTCATCGACAAGGGTGGAAAGGAAGTGTTCAAGAAAACCATCTTCTTCAGAGGTACCTATGCTGCTGTTGGCCTTGAAAAGCTAGACTTGGGTCTGCAAAGATTTGCCAAGGTTTTGGATAAAGAGTTTGTTTGATTTTTGGGATATATCTTTGAAATGTTTATATATATTAAAAAAAAAAAGAAAGAAAAAAATTGAAAAGCAAAATATTAAGTCATTATTATTTTTTTTTTTTTGGTTTTTATTCATTATATCTTTTAATTGCTTACACTGTTTCTAGAAACAGTTTCAAGTGCTTCAACATCACCTGGCGATTTCTCCTCAATAGAGTTCTTTTCTATAGAGCTGTTGGTACTATTCAACTCAGTTTGGTAGTCAGCATTGTCTTCATTCAATATAGGATCATTATCAATTCCGAACATGGTTATAATGAACAATATGACAAACACAATTGCCAAGAAGATGGACATCGTTGCTGAGTAGTTGTCATTGCTTTTGGCGGCAATTTTACTTTGGATTGTTGAGGCTGGAGCAGAAGCCAAGGTTCCGACTTGGTAAGCAATTCCTATGAAAATGGTGGCGTACTGTGGCATGTCTCCATATGAGTTCAACATGTGTAGGTATCTTGGTGTGTTGGCAAAGCCAAATTGAACTGCAAACTGAAGCCAGAAAGAGGACAAGTCCTTGTATGTGTCAACGTAACCCCATGGGTAGATAACACCACACCCTATGCAGATCCCAATCAAAATTGTGAATCTTATGGACAAGTAGTTGGAAACATAACCACCAACGGTACCACCTGCGATGGCACCCACATTGGCAATGATGTTTATGTTTGATTTCTTTTCCTTTGAGTAACCCAAGGATGTTAGCAACGTTACAAACAAGTCCTGGGATCCGTGTGATGAGTAGCAAAAGGCGATCATGATGCAGCATTGGTAAAACAACTTGTCCCAGTATTTACCTATAGTTTTGAATAGTCCAATGAAAAATGAGTCTGAACCCAAGGCACCACTGGCAATGGAGCCTGTTTCCAAGTCTCTATGCTTGTTCTCTAGCTTCAATTTTCTGCTTTCAACAAACTTTGGTGATTCCGGTAGCAAGAATCTCCAGATCATGGCAACTGGACATAAGGCAGCAGTGAAGTAAAACAAGTTCTTCCAATCACTGACATTGTCGGAGGCCCATCTGGTAGCAGCCCCCTGTGCAATTAGATAACCCAATGGATAGGCATTTTGGAAAAGCGACTGGAAAAGAGATGTGTTCAACTTGACCTTTTCCTTGTTGTCATGGTCATCTATAACCAAGTTTTCATTGGCAGTAACAAAGCCAACGTTGAATGAGGAGCCAAGAATCATACCAAACAAGCATCTGGTTAGCAAAAACGTGTGCCAACTCTTACAGAAAGGAGTGCTGACTTGGATGGCACAAAGCAAAACACAAATCAAAATGTATGTGTACTTTCTTGAGAAGGCATCGTTGATGGTACCAAAGATGATTGCACCGACAACTCTTAGGAACAAAGAGTACATGATACCCTGGTTGACATCAACAATGCTTTCGTTGTAGTATTCACTAAGGGATTTTGTGGTTAAGGAAACACAAAAGAAGGATGCAGAGTCTAGAATCCACAAGTAAAAGCCCAAAAAGAAAAACTGGAGCTGGAGGTGGTTTAGTTTTCTGAATATAGGGAATGGATTTAGGGGATAAGTTTCAATTCTCTTTTTGAATTGTTTTTTGGTAGGAACTATGGTGCTTAGTGATGTGTGGACATGCTTTTTAGCAGCGGAAAAGAAGTTGCCTGTCATATCGATATGTATGGATATCGTGTCTTAGGTATCCACACAAGCAGCCTTATTGTATAGTTATACTATCATTTTGATGAATTATTGAGCAGAGTAAGATGACACCTTTATATAAGAGGAAGTGTGTTTGTGCTTGTACAGCATTAGATCATCCCATTCAGGTGTCATTCACAGTACCTCCTCTTTTTTTTTTTTTTTTGCCATTACCAAATTATGATTTTTGACAGTGGAAAACAATCCTGTCCAAACGTTTCCTAGTTTAAAGTCATACATTTTTTTTGTTTTTTTTGATTAAAAATCATCAATTTGCGTATTCTGGTGCAGCATAGGGTAAACGACTTGACCCTTATTTCCTTTTTTTTTTTTTTTTTCTGGTTTCCCCAACGGAGATACATCTCCTTAATCATTCATATATCTGTTTGCTTTTTGCAAAGAATGATCAACCACATACAGGCTTTTTACCATCGGAAAATACAGCAAAAAATGGTGCTACCGCTTATAAACGATTCCTGATGGACTTTCATATATAGTTCACAAGGTCATCTGTGCCAGTCACATGAACACTTTGCACACATCATATCATTGGAACCGAAAAAAAAAAAAACCTTGAAAGAATATAAACGCGTTAAACACAATAAAAAGGCTTCCACTTGTAAATTTTCTCATTGCTTTGGGACATACATTCAGAAACAGAAATATTTCCCAAAATAGTAAAAAAAAAAAAAAGCAGAAAAAAAAAAAAAAAGTAAAATGGTATATGCTTGACCATGATTCTATACTTGGTATCTCTGTTTTTCCGCCCCTCTTAAGATTATAAACTTCATCAGATATTCGATGAATTAATTAAAGGTTGACACACACTCAATCTTTAATTGATAAAATCATACCATCTTATTAATTGTGAGTAAGTAATCGAACTCACCCACATTTTCCTCCTGCTGATATCCATTCTTTCAATGGCAATCTTCCTATAATGCCAAACAATCAAAGAATACTTAGGAAAACTACATCCTTAGGTGGTCACTTGAATACCATGAGGAAGAGTAAAAAACAATCTAGCAAAATAAAACAACCCGAATCTTTTCTTTCAAATTTATCGCATGAAAGCATTTTGTCAAAAGCCGAAGAAGCTAACAACACCGGCAACTCAAGCTCAGATATTTTGAATAGCATTACTCCAATATCAAGTCCTTCAAAAAGAAAACTAAAAAACATATCTAGACTTGGGAACGACAATCAAAGGGAAATATCTTTAGTATCAGATGATGAATCAGTATCCAAAGATCTAGAGACAAACAAAAGGGACATCAAACAAGATATTCTCAAGGATTTTACAAATGTATCAAAAAAGAGACTTGAAAGAAACCAAAACACCAAAAGAACAAATATTGTGGGACTCAATGAAAAAACGGATATGATCTCCAATAGCAGTGTAAGGACAATCATAACAACCCAGAAAATCAAATTTATAAAGGATACCAAAATGTTTTATGGGAAACCTGTTTTTTTACTTTGCAAAGACGACAGCTCCAGACTTAACATAGCTTACACTGAATCCTTAATTTTCATTAACACCAACATGTTGAGTTTCGATCCCATCAACGTGACAAATATCTCCCAAATTCTGGTCATGAAAAATTATGAAACATTAACTTTTATATTCAGCAAGGAAATTAGAGGTACCTACACCAAGGAGGAAGTTGAAAACAGGAAGCAAAAGGAAGAACCCCTTCCCTCAAACAACACTGAAAAATTCAAGTATGTAACAATAAAGGTGAACTCTGGTGACTCGTCTCAACTAACACAATTTATAAACAATATCAAAAACACTTATTCTCAAAAGAATGAATACTTTGTAAAGGTTCTGGATCATGATCAATACATGGAACGAACTTCCGCCTTCTTGAAGAAAATTACAAAGAGTCTTTTGCACAGCACTCACCAAGGATCAGAGTATGGCATATTACCTCCAAAGAAATCTCCCTCCAATAAGATATCATCTAAGAATTCTGATGGGGGCATCAAAATTTCATCTCCTTCCTCAAACATGAACATGTCGTCATCATCAATAAACTCAAGCATAAATGAAGCCCCATCTGGGTACAAGCCCTTGGGAGAAGTGCTTAAGGATGGACTCGCTGCCAATTCATTCTACGGAAAATCCTCAAGAACCAGATCTCTTTCTGATAGAAACCCAAACAACGAATCTGAAACAACAAAGAGATCCAAATTCTTTGAGGACCAACTTAATAGACCTATAAAAAAGAGGAAACTTGAGGATATTGCCCCTAGAAAAAGAACACGATCACAAACTCAAAAAACAAAAACAGTTGAATATGCGGAAATATATGACTATGAAGATATAGAGTTGGATTACAAGAGAAGCACCAAAAGAGAATTGAACTCTGACTTGAAGCACAACTTTCTTGATGGGACTTCATCCAAAATTCATGACACGGACTTCAAGTGTTTGAATTCAGGCGAGTGGCTGAACGGAACTATTATAGATTTCTTCAACAAGTATTATAGAGAGGAAGTATTAAAGGACCAAATAGATAAAGAAACAGATGTAAAAGAGGAATATAAAACTTATGATTTAGATTCACTTTCAGAAGAAATCATAAAAAAGTTCTATGTGTTCAACTCATACTTTTTTCTTTCTTTAAACAACACGGAAAAAGTTGTCAACAGCAAGTGGCTTTTAAGGAACGATTGTTCAGTGATGAGGGATTACAGATATCACATCATACCCATAAACTTGAATCACCATTGGTTTGGTTGCATTCTTGACAATTTTTATGAAACATGTATGAAAACCAAGCAGATGATTGAACAGTTTCAGGAAAATGGATTAAAAAATAATACTGTTGAAAAGCCCAACGAATCTTCAAAAAGAACCTTAAGAACAAGAAGCGCATCTAGAACCCCATCAAAGGAGGAAACTCCTGAAAAGATTTGCTCTGTTGCTGGGACTCCGAAGCTGAAACATTCAAGTCTACCAAAGATACAGATATATGTGTTTGATTCTCTTAGAAACACGCACAAAAAGGAACTGAGCAACATCCAGCAATTTCTGTCAGTTTTTGCTAAGAAAAATTTTGGAATTGATCTAGTCCCAGCACAGTTCAAAATGAAAAACTGCCAGGTCATCCAGCAACCCAACATGAATGATTGCGGTGTACATTTGATCTCCAACATCAGAGCCTTCTTGACAGATACTGAAACGACTTTACAATACTGGAACAGCTCCAAGTTCATAGCTGATGACGAAAATCTCATCAGCTTTTTTAAAGGAAAGTACAAAGAGGCAAATAGACACAATTTGAAGGCAATTATCAGGGAGCTGGTTCAAAGAGGTGAATCAGGCAAGGATCCTTACAATTTTGTTTTGGAACCACTGGAAGTTTCCCTGTCTGGGTCAGATAGTGGAAAAGCTCATGAGGATGACGAAGATCTGATGATCATAGAAGAACCTGGTTTGAAGGAGCAAAATAATGAGCAGGAAACTAAAATTTCTTCAATTGAGGAGGACAATCAAGATGATGTGAACATGAATCAAAAGGAAAACAAAACAGAAAGTAATGACATCAATGATAAAAAAAATCAAGTGCTTGACTTATTGGAGAATGATCCTTCATTCAAACAACCAAGCGAATCACCTAAAAAGTCAAATCAAGTGTCCGTGGTCACCAAGCAACAAAACAGAATTTCTGCAGATATTTCAGGTAAATTACAATCACATAGAATGAAATCCGATATTTTTGTGAAAAAAATCTTGGACACTGATAAAGACATAGAGGATGAGGTGTTTAGTGAGGCCAAACCATACAACTCTCTTTCCCAGCGCCATGTTAGTAGAACATCCAAAAGAAAAAAAATCACTCCACAATAGTAATAGTGCAAATCATCTTCATTGCATTCACTATATAATGTCTTGTATATATCTATAATCTACGTGCTTCATTATTGTCTTCCAAAACCATACCTTCGAACAAAACTTCCTCTGTGTATTTTTTCTTGTAATTACGTAAACTTTTTGAGAATTTGACAACTCCAGAAGCCAGTGCAGAACCAAACAGAATTAATAATGTGTTCATCAGGCTGAACTTCCCATACACAGAAAGTATCCTGCTGAAAACCATGGAGAATACCGGCGAAAAGTCAGTGAAGCAGAACATCCACATTATGTTTGGATACAAGCCTTTACTAAATTTGTTAAGTTTCTGCAATTTGACTAACATTTCAGAATCAGGATACTTAACAAAGGTTGAGTATACTGAAATCAAGTACATGACCAAAGCATATGTCAACAACAGCCCAATTCTTACCAAGTTGTTCTTGTCATCCTGTAAAAAAACAGTGTTTTCATAATTAAATACATTTTTCATCAATAGTGATACACACTCTAAGACAAGAACACATGAACACATCTTCCAGGTACCAAGGAAAACTTCCTTTAGAACAACTTCTTTCAATAGCGGAATCTTCACAAACAAAAAGTCATTGATCGTCAATGCCTCAGGATTGTACTCAGCAGCAACATCAAACAGACAGTACAAGGCAGCGTATAAACCCATCAAGATGGACTCAATGCTTATATCTTTGACCATGAATGTCAGGGCCTTATCCTGGGTAATCGCACTCTTCTGAACCATCGGGATGAAGTTGTTCACCGTGTATGTTATGACATTACCAAGCAGGTTGCATATGTACAAAATACTTGTGATCAGCACCATTCCGTACAGGTTTACAAAGGCGACTAGTAGCATGGATCTTTTGAAAAAGCGCGGTGGCGAGTATATCACATCGTACTTGTCAAACAGGTTGGACTCAACAATCAAGTTGTCAAACTGGCCTCTGAAGCCTATCTTCTCCTTGACTTCCTTTCTGTGAATGACCTTGTCTGTTCTTGTAACAGTGACAAAAAGGGTTCTTAAAAACTTTGTGGATATGATATCGGAGCCTGGAACTCTGTAGAAATCACCATCTGGGATAAAGTAACAATGGACATTCTTATCCGACTTAAATAGTTCATTGGCCTCCTCTAGTGTCTTTGGGTTGGTGTACAAGTTCAAGTTAGAGTATTGAGCCTGAGTCTTTTTGAAAAGCTTATAGCTCAAATCCCTGTAGACAATGTACCCTCTTTCCTGGATTTCATCCTTGTTTAGCATATAGTGAGAGAGTCTTAGCTTTGAACAAGCATACACAAAGAAAAGATTCCATATCTTGGCAGCCATGTTAGCTATGTTGCTGTGATTCTTCCTCAATCCGGTGAAGATTCCTGGAACAACCAAAACTAACGCCAAAAGATTGATTAGTCTGTTTATGTATGCATTATCAATTTCATTTGCTTCTGAAGAGCGTCTCAACAGTCTAATGTTAACCAAGGACAAATTATCCTTATTAAAAGTGCTTAATACCGATGGCATTATAACTCTGGTGGATACACCCAAGCCAAACAATATGATAATTGTGTAAACCATCATTGATTGTAAGAGCTTTTTAACTTGTAAGCCAAACCCAGTGACCAAACAATCTCTCAATATCTTTCTGTTAGGATCCTCAGGTGATCTTATGAAGTACAGAACACCCTTTCTCAATATTTTGGCTCTTATCATACCAACGAAGCTTGCTATGCTGTACATATAAAGAGTACCCAAGGCTGCATGAGCAATGACCTGGGTGAATTTTGGCAAGAATCCCAAGAACCTGTAAACAAAGAATGCCTCATTGATGGATTCATATTGTGGTATGAAAAACTTGTTGACTCTTTGAGGAAAAAGCAAAGCACTTGCCAAAGAAAAATCAACCATCATCCCAGAGGCAATAGGGAAAATCAACAGTTCAGTGGATAAAATACAGTATGCCTTGGTGGTTTGCTTGAACAAGAAGATGTATTGGTAAATACCTCTCCATGACAAGGGGATGCTTTCATAATTTGGGTTTCTAAAGCGTATGTACCATGGCAGAGAGTTGATGGCTACAACAAAGATGATGTAGAACATTGTACAGGGAACAACTCTCTGGAACACAGGGTGAACTGATAGATCTACACTTTTCTCTAAAATTTCTGGGAAACTGTACTTGAACTTATCTTCCATTATACCTACAGTACCTAGCAAAAATCTACTAGAATTGATGGCTATTTTAATCAAAGATGTACCCAATAAATATGGGATGAAAAAGAACAAAAATAGGATCATGTTGATGAAGAAAATAGCCAAGATGTGTTGCTTTGGTAGTTGGTTCAATGACAACTTGAAAATTGTTCCGATATTGTTGACATTGTCGTCATCATCAACATTGCCCATGTCTCCCTGCTGACCTCTTTGATTCAAAGCCTCAACGAACTGTCTATTCAGATCAATTTGATTATCATTTTCAGGTTGTAGGTCAAAGTTTAAAGGGTTTGCATTGCCAATAACATTCTGTAAAGCTGTCATGAATTCAGGCTGTTGAGCAGGGGTGTTATTTTCTGTTCTATCCATCAGCTCGTTGATATAATCCAGAACTCTGTCCTCTCTGTTCAAGTCCTGAACATCATCTTCTTCATCACTATGTTCATCGGTGGATTCCTCATCCGAGGAGTTTGGTATGTATTCACTTTCAACTTCAGAACCCTCAGAATGGTCAACATGGCTTCTTAAATACTCAATGTCTTCTGGATGTGGAGCCAAATCTTCGTCAATAGTACGATACAGATTATCCCAAACAGAAGGCATAGCTCTTCTGATATAAAGCTTTCTGTGTGTTTCAGTAACCATTATGGTGATGGTGGCTTTAATCAATTCATCGCTTATTTGATAGTAAGTGTTTGCCCATGTCTTAGCATAGTTTGGAATTTCATATTCCAAGATCCTATCAATTAGCTTATTGGACAGCTCCTCATCGTTTATAAAGTTGATTTCTCTTTGAAGCTGAAGAGCAAGATTGTCTGGGATGGTATCCTGTAAGTTTCCTGCTTTAATAAGGTGAGCTACTTTCTTTGCTGTTATTTGAAGAGTCTTTGTACAGTCGATAACATCTATTTTTCCCACGTCTTGAGTGACCATTTCTTTGAAGACCAACTCAGAAGTAATCAAATCTTGTGTAAAGAACAAAGATGCTGCAACTAGACAGAAAAACACTATGTCCAACAAACCTGAGTATATTCTTTGAATTAAGTGGCCAATAAAGGGATATGTGGTGAAGAAATCATTTAAAATTATAAACTTTTCAACAGCATGTTTCTCATACCCTGTGTCCCATAATGACTTCTTTTTGTTGTAAGACTCATAGCCTATCAAATAGTCTGCAACATTTTGATAAAATGCTTTGCAGAACACCCAATAATGAGGAACTATTATGACAACAGAAATGAACAAAAGTAACAAATAAAACGCCGCTTTTATGTGTTTGGACACCTTATTGAATAAAGGCTTAAGATAGTCTGCTATGGAAATATTCTTTGAAGACTCATTTTTCTGAATTATTTTGAACTTGTAAGGTTGCTTACAAATATCACATTTGACGTTGACTTTCTTCTTGAAAAATATTCTTTTGGTATATTTGTCATAGTCTACATATTCGGAAGGTGAATCTATATTAGACTTTGATATGATCCATCTGTAAAGGCAAGATTCGTGTATTTTGCCTATGGAACCTAAACAGCTGCAAGGATTGAACAAGGGGTTTTTATTGGAGCCTTCTTCTCTACAAATTTTACATACATCCTGCTGAACAGATAAAAGATTTTCTTCATCCATGATTTCCTGTATGTTTATTGATTTATATTTCTGGCTTTTGGACCTGTGATACTCAATGCTTTTATATCAACAATGTATACAAATGAGTGCTACGATCATTAAAAAAAAAAAAGGATGGAAGTTATGACATTTAAACGGAACGATGATAACCATGGGTTGAAAAAAATTTTATGCTAAAACACACGCTACACGTTATTCGCATCATAAACGGCTAACAAAACACATGTCACCTACTGGGAAATGATCTTGTGAACCGCTGGTAGCCTGTTGCTTGACATGTTAGCCTAATATCTTATAAATTAGTGACAAGGGTTTTTACTGTAAAATAAAAAAGATGCTTTTCATGGAAATGCTCCGTTGTGTGTGTGTTTCACGTAACTATAATTTCACACTTCACAATCCTTATCACCGACCAACAAAAAAGTACAAAAATTTAAGATTTTCACACATAATTAAAACTCCAATTCTTTTTGTGACATAAATCAAGCTGTTGATGACACCTCTAGGAATATATACAAAAACAACCATTCCAAGTAAACTTAATCATAAATACAACAATACATAAACTGATACCATGTTCCATCTCAAGCCATCTACTATCAACATAACTGCACAAGAAGTAGATGAGATCAAATCATTGTCTTTAAGCCAATTGAAACATCAACTCAAAACTCATTCAAACACCACTCATATACCGAATGATAATACAATAAACGCCTTGAACTTGACCTCATATCTTTCCGACAACGAAGACGATCTCAAAGATATAAACACAAATGCTGAGTACGACCAAATGGAGAACAATGCCATATCGCCTTTATTGCCCAAGAAAAAGGAAAATCAGTAGTTCATGATATATGCCATTATCGGAGCATAAGAAACATTGCATGTTCATTATATACGAAATGTAATAATAATCATATATATTTTCTTTTTTTTTTTTTGGAAGTTTACTTTTTGAAATCTATAAAGTGTACAGTTGCCTCTTCATTTTGCATGTTCAAAGAGTGGATGTTGCCATTGACTATAAGTGATTCATGCCCGTTGGTGATGTTAGTCTTCAAAGGCAACAGTCTTTCATTTGTTCTAGTGATTTTGTTTTCTTTTAGCTGCATGTATTCAACTTTGTCAAAAGATAGCAAAATAGACAATATACTGATCAACAGCCCACTATAAACCTCCACCTTCACATCAAATGGTAAGTAAAGCTTAGAAGTTATGTCACTTGTACCCAGAAGTTTGGATACAGTGTTGAAGTGATGGATTGAATATCCTGCATGTATGATTTGTAGTACCCCAATTAGCAGTAGTGCCTTACTTAGAACTGACATGGCTGTGTGTATGTTGTTATGGCTCTGTTAGTCCCTTCAATAGTATACCTGTATTTAATTTATTACATTATTTTGTTTTTTTGTTTTAAAAAAAGCCTCTCGGAAAAGTAAAAGGTGTTTTTTTTGAAATACGTTCACTTATCAACCCAACGCTACCAATGTTGTTAACTCAAGTTATAACTGAATTAGGATTCTCATGACAAGATTAAATTCCTAACTATACAGATACATGCTTGATATGTCATAGTTTTTACATCCTAAATATTATTATATAATGTATAAATTAAAAATAGCTTACTTAGTTCTATTATAAATAGCCTTCAACATTGTGAGCTTAGCGATTATCTCATCTCTGTCAGAACCACTTAACGTTTCAAAGTAGTACCACTTAGGTCCGTGTGCTCTTATGAACTTAATCTTGAAATGGGTTCTATTCTTGTTGCTTTTTTCAATATTTATAATCTGTGAAACATGGAAAGTCTTTGTGGTTGCTATTTCGTCATTGGGAACATTATTTACTTTATTTTTCAGGTATTGCTGACTGTCCCAAACACTACTGTTACCGCCAAATCCATAAACACTGTTTTCTGCTTTAAACTCATTTTCTGTCATCATAGGAGCTGTGTTGAAATCACAATCTACCAAGTAAATAAAATCACCATCTATCATCAAAGTCTTCAGCTGCTTGTTTGTCAACAAAGATACCTTTTGATGTTGACGTCTGAAAATGGTGTATCTATAGTAAATCTCATTCAAGTTCAATGGCACTCCGTTGTTGTAAAGCTTATCTGGTTGATTCCTTGGCAGATTCGAATTATTTTTCTGGGTAGAAGTATTTTTTTGAGAGTCACTTTTATTACCTACTTCCCTGTTTCTAGAGTTTCTATCTCTCTTATTATCAACGCCAAGTGATGAAATAGGCAAGTAATCTCCGACATTGTTCAAGGTGAAAGGAGTAAGTCCATTTACATGGAATTTTGCGTTTACATCTTCCATCAAACCATCATCTCTTTCATTTTCTTCTACATTGTACTGCAGTTTCCTTAAGTTCATCTGCCTTGATTCTCTGATAGAAATAACCTCGTAAACATCTTCAGGTTTATAAATACTCTTGAAGAAATAACTCAATGTTATTTCATTTGGTAAATAATGCTTAAGGTCCTGCTTGATTCTTAAATAATACCTTTTTGGATCAACATCATTGTATAAACAAAATCTTGAGACGACTTCCCCAATTGTATCCAAGTCCTTGGTTTCGATTTTTATGGGTTGAATGCGATTATCAAAGGAATTCTCGTTAGAGTGTAAAATCAACACTTTTTTATTCTTTTTCTCCATACTGTCTGAGACTTTTTCTGCTTTGTTGCCTTGTTGTGTGTGCTCCATCCTATATTTTTTGTTTTGTTCCACCAAGTCTGGATCATCCTCTATTTTACAAGCAACTAACTCTTCCATCATCAAAGATCTGTCAACCAAATCATCTGATTTTAGTATACCAAAATTCCCCTCGAATGGAAGTCCGTCTTCATCTACTATTCTAAGCATGTAATTATCAATTTCATCCTGTAACTTAAATTTGAACAGTATTAATTGAAGTAATTGAAAATTAGTGACGTTCTTTGTCATTGAAATATTCAATTCTATTGGCACGCTGTTCCCCTCTAGATAACACGTCAGTTCAATACCATTCGTATCATCGATGATGCTCTCATAATCTTTCTTTGGATCATCCAGTTGAAATCTGATCTTAGTGGCTGTGTTTGGTTTCAGAAAACTAGTCAAATTTGAAGTCCTGTGTTCATTTTCATGATCAAAATTTGTCTGTTTAGCAAAGAAGTCAGCCATGTCCCTTTCCCTCGTGGTTTCTGTAAACTCTCTTGAATTCTCACTGACAGAAAACAAAGAATCATATGAGTTTTGATCATTTTTGGAAAGCAAAAATCCCTTGTTTTTCAACGGCACACTGTTCCCAACACTGCCCACTAAGTCATCGTCATAATCATCCATCAATGACTCGCCAAATGAGGATGCCAGATCACCATAATACCTCTCCGTGTTCTCAGGCTTGCTGATGGTCTTCGCTATCGGTTGGTTAATGACACTTGGCAGACTGTTTCGCACCGAATCCACCGGACTGATGTGCATTTTGTCAAAGTTCAGCACTTTATCCAAATTCTCCCCATCTTCAAGAAAAGAGTCAATCTCAAAGGATTCTCTAGGATACCTTGACTCTTCTTCAATAGTGTGAACTTGCTTTTCCGTCTTTTGTAATACGTCCTTAACCACACTGTCCTCCCTTAATGAATTATCATCAGCGTTAATCTCGGAAGAGTTGTTGTTTGTTGAAGGTAGTATCCTCTTGCTGATTTTTTTAAAATTGAATATTGAATCTTCCGTGTTGTCATGTTGGTCCTGATTTAATGCAGCTAGGGATTCAGCAGTCTTACTACGTATTCCAACATCCTTTGACACAGACGCAGGTTTCCTGCCGTAAAAGTCGGATTGATGGGAAAGGCTGTTGCTACTGACATTTCTACTCTCTCCTTCATGTGGTATCTTCATTGAACCAAAATCATCCTTATCATGCTTTTTCCCGCTTGTTTTATCTAATGTTCTTGAATAAATAAAGGACTTTTTGATACTTGAAGAACTTTTACCTGATGGATTTGAATCATCATCCTCTTCCTCCTCTGAGTCATCAAAGTTGTCTGGAATCTCACCCTCTCTAAACAATTGATCAGTGTACATCATCTCCTCCAGCAATTGAGTTGAGTAGTTTTTTCCCAAGCCAGGCTTGTTTGGATTGTTTGATATTCCATTGATATGTGTTTTTGATGGATGGTTATGTTTGAAATGAAACAAGTTCTTTCCTTTTTTCAAAAAAGACGTTTTTTTACTCGTATGTTTTTCATCAGTGCTTAACTTAGCACTTTCGTTGGAATGGAAACTTTGAGCACTATTGGATATTTTCCTATAAAGTGAATCAACTCCTCTTCGCAGTATATCAGATGAATTTCTTGATTTAGTATGGGTTATGGAGTTGTTGGAAGACATGTCCATGTTCTTGGAGAACAAGGAAGCAGACTTAGACCGCGTCTTGAACAGTTTATTGCTTTGGTTGTTGCTCTTCATGAAATAAAGATGGTTTTCATTATCGGAGCCATTGCCCCTATGAAAAAAATCTGATATTTTAGATAATCGCAGTTTTGATCTGGATGTTTTGTTTGTTACTTTGCTTGTGGTTGAAATTTGATCCATGTTTGTGCTGAAACTATTCAGAGAGCCCCTTCTGCTAGTAGAGTGGTTGTCTGCAGCTTGTTTACTCTTTCTGGGGGTCTTCATGACTTCTTCAGTAATTGAATTATTTGTATCTTTGGTATCTTTAAGCGATTGGAGATCGTTTGTAGGATGTTTAAAAGACTCGTTATTGTCTTCCCTAGGCACGTCAGCAATAACATTAAAATAATCATCGTTAATGGATGGTGATTTAATAATATTAAAATAGTCTTTGCCTGTCTTTTGATCAATGTACAAGTTGTGAATTTTGGAGTCGTTGATATCCGCCTGATAAGGATCTATCACTCTAGTCTTGCTGATTTCATCTGAGTGTTTAAGAAAAGATGCTCTCAGTTCGTTGATGAGGTATATTTCATCCATACTTAAAAAAGTTTCTATCTTTTACTTGTTCCGTTACTATTTAAATATCTAAGAACTTGGGTACTGTTATAATATAATTTTTGTTTAGCTGCGTTTTGGAGTTGTCAAAGTCAATGATTTTCCCTACAAATATGATAATCCTTCATATTTATAAATTCTACTCCTAAGAAAAATAACTAACCAACTAATGGTAGCGTTAAGACACTGTAAGGCAGGGAGTAAAACATTGCTGATTGATACGTTCACAATCAAGGCCAAAGAGTCTAAATGATATTGATAAACAAAATTAAAGACAGTAAGATCAATCTTATTCAATTTTTCTGTCTTTTCTCAATAGGTTTGGATATCACTTCCTATATGTAACAACATTTCTTTCTCTTTTCTTTGACACTATATATCACGTGCATGAGTTGTTCATTATTGAATTAAGCCTTACCAACAAAACGAAATATGAGATCATCTATGTAACTTGAAACAGCTACTAAAAAAGCTTTTATAAACAAAGCTTTAACTACTGGTACTACTTAAAACACTGATCTATATGTCCCTAAAGTTGTCATTTTGTACGTGTTCCATTAAAGACTGTGGCTTTCCCAATCGGGAAACTCAAGGAAAACCTCAAAGAGTTAGTGGTGGGAAAAAAAGTGAGGCACAAGTCCAAACCCAACTTGGCAAAACTTCAACGATCAACTTTTACGACTTGAAAAAAAAAAAAAAAATGCTACTTATCTTTTAGTTTTTGAAAACTCAATATTATCATTATGCTCAAGAAACGGAGTATACATCAACCATTAGTAACAAGGCCAACATGGTTAGACATAACAATAACAGAAAAAACAATAAATCCTTCAGAACACATAAGAAATCGGAACAACGTGGCCAAAGCAACAGACTGTATAACTTCATCGATACTTTAAGTGCCACTGTTAACGAGGCCAATGATTCTGGTAAAGAGCACTCATACGACCAGTCACTAGACAATTCATACGGAAGAAACATCAACAATTACGAAAGAATGCTTCAGGAAAAGAGATCCGCCTACAAGATAGGTAGATACATTGCAATTGATTGTGAGTTTGTTGGGTCAGGATTCAAGGGCTCCAGAAGTGAACTGGGTAGAGTGTCCATAGTGAACTTCCATGGGAACGTCGTTTACGACACCTATGTCAGACCAGATAGAACTGTCACTGATTATAGAACAAAGTACAGTGGATTGAGACCTGGTGATATCAGAAATGGTGTTACGTTTGAAACTGCAAGATCCCAGGTTTTGGAAATCATCGAAGGAAGAGTTTTGGTCGGTCACTCTCTCCAAAACGATCTAAGTGTTTTGCAGATCCGTCACGATGATATCAGAGACACATCCCAGCTACCTGAATTCAAACAGATTAACGGGGGTCAAAAGCCATCCTTGAAGTTCCTTGCAGACACTGTTTTAAATATAGACATCCAATCCGGAGAGCATTCTTCTGTTGAAGACGCCATCTGCACTATGGATTTGTACAGATCTAGAAAGCATGCCTTTGATGAACTTTTCAACAGAAGGTGATGCACTTGTGAGATAATCTTTAGATCTCACCGTTTTTTTTGTAGAGACTGCGCACATATGATATACTAGCTAAATAACTTAGATTTGTTTGGAAATTAAATCAATAAAAAATGACCGAGAATAAATATATCTCAATGTCTTGCTATTACCAATTATTTTTATCATATATATTTTTATTATATATATCTTTATTTTATAAAATAGGAAACATTTTTTATGTCGGTTTAGTATTATTATTTAAAAAGAAAAAAAAAATTAAATCTCAATAGTATATAGACAAGTTTGAAGGCTATTTCTTTTGAACACTTTCAACAATTTTGTTTAATATCTTGATGTAATATCTTCTTCTCTTGATTCCTCTTAATATTATTTCATTCTCATATTCTTCAGAGCCTGTATCCTCTGACATGATATCTAGCTTTGAAATAGCTTCCAATTCCAAGTCTTTTAATCTCTTCTCCATTTGCATCTTGTAAATACCCTCTCTGGAATAGTAAGGACTTGTTGTTATTGCCATTGATAGCTCAAAGGCCTTCATTACCAGGTTGTTCATTGTTACCATTTCTTCAAGCTTTTCCAATTCTGGCTTCATATTGCTCATGTATTCAAAGAATATTTCTGGCTGTGTTTCAATAACGAACAATGCAATGTCCAAAATGACGCATTTTGTTTCTTCTTCCAAAATATCTATGGACATTAATATAGAGACCTGGTACAATGTCATGTTTTTAGTGAAGTTATCCTTAGCAGACAACCAGTCAACAAAAATTGTAGGTATCTTGGCTCCTGTCTTAAAAATGGTGTAGTCAATGTCCTTTGTATTGTAGTACAATTCATACGCCTCCTCAAAACTACCTTTCTTTTCCAAAAGATAAATCCAAAATAACAAGCACATTAACATATCAGAGTAAACCCCATGTGCTCTACAATCGTTCCCAATCAACTTCAATAACATATTCAAAAAGTGTAAACCATGTTCCTTTGTTTGGGAAAACATCAAGGCTTTTGATATCAAATGTATGTGAGAGAATATCAATGTTTCCTTAGTACTAACTTTTTTATCAAATGACTCCAACTCATATAATTCTTTTTCCAAACCAGCTCTGTCATTTAGCCAAATCATCTCACTGATATTTATACCTTCGTCTTCTGAAAGCAATAGTAATTTCTCTAGGCATTTAGTGGCGGCTATGACACCGGCATGGAAAAACACCAGATTGGTGGACATCACAAATGAATGGCATGTCCAGGCAAGTTGAGTAATAATTTCAAAGTTGTTGGAGTCCAAAGCAAAAACATAATTACCATAAGCTATAACATGCGTCACTAAATGCAAAGTCGATTCCTCAGAGTTGGAAATGTCAGCCATGACATTCAGGGTTATTTGGAATAAACTCTTCATTAGTTCATCATAAACAAAATCCATGAACAATATGCTTAAATAGATCATGGCCCTTGCTGAAATATAGGACTCTTCCCCAAAGATGGCTTCAACTATCAAATCTTTATACTTGGCTTTCCATAGTAACTCAGTAGATTGATCCTTGCTAATTGTACGCTTCAAAGTCAACAAGAAGTTGATCAAATCTGTCATGTGAGATACCTTCAATAGTAAAGATGATGCATTGGAAGCATAATAAGAACTAGGATTTTCTCTTGTCAAGCCAAATATGTATCTGGCCTTTGGAGATGATAAAAACTCTATTGATTCAACCAATACCTTTCTCTTTTCTGGATCACCAGCTGTTGATTCAATAAATGAATAGCAAATATTGGTCAGTATCTTTAGCAAGCAAACCTTAACTTTTGCTGGTCTAACATCAATCAGCATTGATAAAATGTAGAAAACTTCAGGTATGTAACTTTCAAACAACACATAAGAACTAAATGACATTTCTTTCAAAATAGACAGTAAAATCAAAACTTCTGACCAACTGTTCATGTTGTTATCATTGGTTAGAGATGGAACCAAGTTGTTAACTAACTTAAGTAGTCTTTGTATTACCAAGCTGCAAATAGGAATAGACATTGTAGATGACAAAATAGAGGTACAAATACTCCAATCTGCACCTTCAGATTCTTTGTCCATAGAGAAAGTTATTATTTCATCCACTATAAGTTCCAAAAGTTCAGGAACACATAAAATCTTATGCCAAATAAACATTTTAAATACTGGTGCTTGATCTGGATTTAAAATAGTAGATTTAATCATCAAACGAACCAACTGAGTTGTTTTTTCTTTACCATTATTTTCAGAATCTAAATAAACATATTGCAAAATGTTAGGTATCCAATATGAACATAAACTTATAACCATCAAAGTGTCCTCTTGCAGTAAACCAGAAATAATTCCTTCAGTACAGTTCTTTATAACATAGTATGTCATTTCAGGTATATTAGTAGATAAGTACTTTGAATTAAATCTGAGAACAGATAATGAATCCTCTGGTAAAGTGGCTTCAATACATGGATATGCATCATATTCAAAATCCAAGTTAAAAGTCTTTCTTGCTGTCACATAGAGTGCAAATCCCCTAGAAACAAACTCTGGATTTTTAGAAGTACATCCCGATATAGATACCATAAAAATTTTTGACACTGTATCTAAATCAAGAGCAGAATTCTTTTTCACAGATGCAGGTTCACTTTCAGATAATGGTGAATGTGAACTCTCATTCAGCTTATCCTTTGCATACAGTATTATCTTCAAAATCTCTAAATATTTTGGACTTGATAGAATCAAACTGAAACCATTTCTAAACAAAATAGTAAATTCACAAGGAACACCCGTCACAGAACTCGCCTTAGCTTCATCAACATCAGTCATGTAATACATGGAGTTGGTATAGCAATCCGTAATCCCTTCATGATCAGAAAACTTCAATCTTTTTGGAGTTTCATTTATAACTTGAATACTTTTGTTACCAATCTTCAAAGAGACAGGCACAAATCTTTTCTTCGTAGGTTGATAATAAGATGTATTCAATAGAGTGATTCTTACATCATGATAAATCTCAGATGAATAATGTCTTAATTGCAAAGACTCAAATTCTCTAGGTGAACAATTAGATGTTATGAATTTATGCATAACAGAACTGATGCTAAACATTTCATGAGCTATAATTGATTGTGCCTTCCAAAAGTCTAAGAAAAAGGGACTGACATTGTAAAATACTACACACTTTAGATTCAAAAATGAGTCCTTTGGTAACAAATTCATGAACAGATTCATTATTCTTTTGATTTTATCCATACCTTCTACAGTAGCAGCAGTACCATCAATCAAAATACTAAACTTCTTGGTCCACAAATTACTTTCCAGAAATATTAGCTTATAAACAACCTCATTAACATCAACTTTTTCATTTTCAATCAATTTCAAAGACATGTTAATTCTAGGAGCTCCAGAACTATCCGCAGATAAAACGATTAATCCATTGACTTCTGGTCTAGAGCCAACTTTCAAGTAATGCCTGTTCATAAAATCATACACCAAGCTATATTTTTCAGCGTTGTTTCTGATAATATCTGGAATTCTGTTGCTGACTTCTAGAGTAGGTTGGCCCAATTTCTGCAAAGAGGTATCCAAAATTTTGGAGCTAGTTATTAAGTTATCAAATGAGTTCTTATCAACAGCAGTATCAATCATGGCTGTTTTCAATGGGATAACATTTCTGTAGAGCAAAGTATGCAAGGTTCCAACACTTTCTAAATCCTTTAGTGGAGCCTCCCATTGAGATTTGATATCAACATGTCTGTCCAGAGAAGATACTTTGGCTAAGAACTTGAAAACCTTCATGTTCCACTCATCAACTTTAGACTTTTGGTTTTCTAAAAGTGGCCATTTCAAAGAACTAATTGTTTGGTTGGCTAAATTTTGAAGAAACTTGGCAACAAGAATGAGTGATCTTCTATTGGAGACAGAAATTCTTTCCTTAATGGATGTACTTTCTGGATTAACTATAGCAGGACAGAAGAATCTCAAAAAGATAAAAGAGCCTACAGATATCAGTTCACTACCTGGAAATTTTTTATGAGCAGCTTGGTAAATCTTTTGAGAAATATAAAAGAACTCTTCTGGAAGATAATCAAAGGCCTTTTCAATATTGTCTGCAAATTTGTCAATGCAATTAACAAATCTTTCAACTTGTATAGTTTTTTCAACAGGATTGTCAATTTGTTTTTCGATTTCAAAGTCCTGTCCTTCAACTACAATATCTTCAATCAATGGCGTTATTGTGAAATCCAAAAAATCACTACCTTTAACTCTTGAGAAAATAGCCAATGTTCTTGTTGCTAATGAATTTCTTCTCAAAATATCCATGTTTCTAGAAACAAAGTTGATCTCATCCTCGATCAAGTCAGCAATAAACGTATGGGTGATGTTTTTAGCTGCACAGATCCTCAAAAGAGATGATGCCAATCTTTCTAGGTCGTTGTATGGACAAAGTAAAGCTAAAGTTCTTAATAAGTAAGGATGCTTTAAAAATTGTTTCAAAATTGCATTTACTGACTCTTCTTGTTCTTCGTTCATTTCAGTGGTTTCATTAGCAACTTTTTTGGTTAATTCAATCAAAATATCCAAAATTATTTTTTTCATAATACCATTATCTGTGTATGCAATCGGTAAAATAAAGTGCAAACCAATTGTTGGAGCACAATTTAGCAAATTCTTCAAGCAAGTCAAAATATTTTCATTAAATATCAATGTTTTATGTTTCAATACAAATGGAACATTGTCAACATCAGCAGATCTCTTCAAAGCCTTTAGTAAAATATTAAAGTAATTAGATAGAACAGACTTTTTGGTGATCTCCAAATCAACAGTGGTGGTGGCAGCGGGTGCTTCTAAAGTAAAATTCTTCGAAAGATAAGTCAATGCTTTAACACATTCAATAGCAGTATCCAATCTTAAGTAATCAAGATCTCTTTTCTCAATATCCATTTCTCTATGAGATTTAGTTAAATTAATCAAATCCAAGTCAACGAAGGCAACCTCATTAAACCAATTGAAGACGTTATTCAGCCATTTATTCTTCAAAGCATAAGCACCAGAAGTAAAGAAGTATTTCTCAGCATACTGGAAGGAGTCAACAGCTTTGCAAATGTACATAATGGATTTATACCTAAAGATAGAGTGGTAATCCGTCATCTGAATAATCATAAACATCTTATCAAATATGTCAATAACTGATTTTAAAGACAAGATAATCAATTGAATCTCCTTTCTTTCAAATATTAATCTGATAACAGTCATAATTTGCTCTAAAATGTAAGGGTTTATGCCTGACTTATTTTCTCTGTATTCTCTTTCAAAAGCGTCAAGTTTTTCCAATATTGTTTTGAACAAAATATTGTAGGCCCCTGGATGTAATTCCAAGCTTAGAATATCTTTAGAGTTTTCTCTTATCAAAAGATCTGATGAGCTTAATAAATCACACAGCTTCTCAACAAACAAATTAATTCTCTTTTGTAGAGCATCGGCATATTCGTTTACAATGCCACCTTCTTTATTAGTTAAAGCTCTAACATTGAAAATACCAATAAAGGATGCCAAAATACCTGAATAATTTCTGTATCTGGCTTGATCATATCTAGACAGATTGTTGTCTCCAACAACCATCATTTCAAATACCTTATCTGACAAAACTAAAAAGCAATCAAACAAAGCTTTGGTAGGACATTTAACATGCTTTGTGATATCAGATCTTACATGTCTTTGGAATGCAATTGGCCCAAAAACATTGCTATACCCAGAGACGGATTTAGTCAAGTCAGTATAGAACATTTCATTAATACCAGTAGTTATCTTGTGATACTTGCAGTAAAGGTCCACTTCATCTTGATAATGGTCACAGAGTTTTTTAAGTATCTTATGAGTCTTCACATCATTAAAAGACAAATTAACTAAGATACACTTGAACAAAACATGCGGCATGTTATTCAATACTTTTTCTTCTCGAGCAGTAAATTGAACATTAGAATTCAAAGAGTAAATTGATCTACTCATTTGCTTTCTCATGCACAACATGTCACTAATTATTTGCATTATTGAATACCTAATAGATTCAGGACAATTCAAATTAAATATAGCAGTAGCCATTAGGGTTATCGATACACCACCGCTTTCATAGAATTTTCTGTATGTGGTTCTAGAGGTGTGAGTCTTGATATTTGTCAAATAAATTCTATAGCAAGAAACAGCTTCGTCTACCAAATGAGGATCACTACTCAAAAGACCACAAAGTAATATTTTTTCAACATCTTTTAAATCACTGTTGAAGCTTTGATTTAAAAAGTCTATGTTCTTGAAATCTAAAGCAGCCTTAATAATTGAAATAGTGTTTGCTACTAAGAAATTGGTAAGGAAAACCTGAACATCACTTATTTGGAAGTTTTTTTCATCAATTACAGAATGTTTGAACTGACTCTTTCCTTGGTCTTCAAAAGCTATGCTGTAGTCCAAGAACTCCTTTTCTAATTTATCCTTGTCTTTTAACATATAATCAAATATATCATCTGAGGACAAGCATTTTTCGGTGGCTTCCATAAATTTCTCACTAAACTTATCATTCAGTTTACCAATAAAAAAGTCAATGATACTGTCCCCGATTTTATGCTCTTGCATAATTATATCATCGATAATAGTTGAAGCATCACTTTTCAAGAATGGTGTAGTGTTCAGCTTTGAGTCTGATACTAAAGCACTTATTTTTTTCATTAACACCATTGTTTTGTCGTATATCAAAGCCCTTTCACCTATTTGGTCAGGAATATAAAAAAAGAGTCTCAAAGCTTCTGAAATACAGTACAGGTTAAAAGTTAATTCAGTATTGAATTCAAATGTATCTTTGATGCTTTTGTAAACATCATTTAAAGTTTCTAAAGTGTTAAATGGGTTTAGCATTAAAGAACAAACAATTCTTTCAACAGATAGCTTCGCCTTTGACACCGGATTTCTTTCTAAAGCATTTTTAACAGGTACCAAATACTTTGGAGTTTCTTTAGATTGATATTGAAAATCAAATAGATAAGAAAACGAGTTGTTAAGCCTGGAAGCGAATGTAGCAATTGGTGAATCACATGATTGTATTTTTAAGTAAGCACCAAATTTATGCACTAACATTAATATATTTAAAATATGCAAATTGGATTTGTCACTTATTTCAGTGGAATTAGTACCTGTAAAATGTTTGATAACACCTGACCAAAACTTAATCTCTTTGTTACTTGAATAGTAAGTTTGGATTTTTGGCATCTTCAGAATGTTGTTTTTTATAGTTTGGCCCATGATTTTTGTTTGATTTTCCAAGTGAGATGTTAACGACATAGTGGTATTCTCGTTAAATGATGAAGGAGGAGAACTGGAGTTCAATCTGGTATCTTTGTTCTTAATTATATTAACAAAAGAATTTAAGCCTCTATGTTTAGTGAATTCAGATGGTGATGATAGGTTATCGCCATTTGTAAAACTGCTACTGGATTGAACACTTTGTAAGACAACATTATTAAGATCTTGTTTGCTTACATCTTCAAGCCCTTTAGATGTTACTTTGTTCAAATAGTTAGTGAATACATCAACATTAAACAAAGAGATCAAAGTCAAAGTTTTCAAAACAGAAATGTCACCAGGGTTTAGCAATGAATCTTCGACGTTTGTTATCCCCTGTTTAAAGGCATCTCCTGGTTGTGAGTATACAAGTCCTTGTTTAGAAAGTACACTGAAAACCTTTTTGGACTCATTGTCAATGGATAATAATGAAGAAGCTGTAGATATTTTCAAATCATTCAAGTTATTAGTATCTGGTAAAGATGACAATACATCAAAAGATTTTGATTTTCTGACAAAGTCACTGTTGTTCGAAAAGCTGCTTCCTTGTGATGATTCTTTATCCTTTGGTGTAGGAGGAGTTGATGCAGGTGGTAATTTGTAATTAATCAAAGAGCCTGTAGAATTCCCATAGATGTCATTTATAAGTCTTAAAGCGTCGAATGAAGAGTATATGGAATTAAAGATGCTGGCCAACTCCTTTTTAAGATGAGCACTTTCTTCAGTGTTGTTGTTGTGAGTATAATTGTAGTAATCAGGTGTCTTATTAACAATGAATGTTTGCAAAGCAAAGGAAAATGCTAGCAAGAGACATTTTCTGAATATTGTTCTTTTATAAGTCCTGTGCAACTTGTGTACAAATCCAACAAAGTTTGTCAAGCTTTTGATATCATTGAATGTAAAAAACGAGATATACTCTGTAGAAAATAGTAAATTGGAAGTAAACAATGCCAAGTAAGCTGGGATAACAACAAATTTAGAGCCAGTTTCATTGTTGGAGTTGTTGCTGTTTGAAGACATGTTACTTGATGATGTGTTCAAGGTTATGTTATCAAAGCTATTTTGTAACTCTTCGCTTATTATTTGGTCAGCATCAACTTCCTGACTTTCGTGATCCGTTTTCTTGTATTTATTTTCTAACTCGTGTAAAATGAATCTATCTTTAAAAGCTTCTGGTCCAGGGTTTACCAATAAAATTTGTTCCAAAAACTCCATATATTCTGGATTGTTGGAGATAGAAATGTAAGATAGCAAATACTCGATGTGAGAGTCTATTTCATCTCTGGTTTCATTCATGTCCTCTATAGACTCCAATTTTTCATCATCTATTTTCATGTAATTAGAATTAGCTACCGTACGAGCTGATGAGCTTTTAAGACTCTTTCTTATTAATGCTTTCATATTAGGCAGAAGGAGCTGGTCTTCAGCAACTATTTTTTCGACGCATTCATCTAGTTTTGAGGTTGACTTTATGTTAATCAAAAATCTGAGAAGCTGCTTGAATGTTTTGGATGGTAACCTGTGAGGTGTTAAAGTAGTTGATACATTCAAATTCGGCAAAGGTTCTTTCTTTTTAATTCCTTGATTTAAAAAGTGAAAAGGACTGGTACTTTTGGTAAACAAGTTTACAAAATAATTTTCAAAATCATTTCTTTTAGAGTTGACTTCTGAACTGTTATCCTTATAGCCCTTGTTGAATTTATAATTGACCTCAAATATGTAAAGCATAAGTTTCAAAAAAATTAGAACATAGTTTGATATACCCAGGGATCTAATTGGAAACTTTGTGTCTTTTCTTATTCCTGTATACTTATCCATTAACCGTTGAGTTGCTTCAGATAAGTTGTTATGATTTAAATTTAATTCTGGGGATCCAGTCAGCTTGGAATTAGATTGTTTAGAGTGTAAAGAGTTATCATAAGAGCTATGGTTGGATTGCTCAATGTTCGGTAAAGAGTTAGTTGGGTTCGCTTCAGAATTTTGAGAATCATGATTTTTATTTACAGGAAAAGTACTTATGGTTGAGGCATTGTTAGGAACCTTTTCAATGTCTTCATCATGAAGTTTGGGAAATTCTTCATATTTGGATAGTTTATCTTTGAGTAGTTTTAATATATCGTTTATTATGACATCAGTATCTGAATCCATATAAAGTGAAATAAGATTTTTAACACATGATCTAAAGTAGGGTTCATTTTCTATGTCCTTGAATGAAGGACAGAAGTTAGGGTTATTAGGAAGGAATTTAGAAATGCATTTCAATAGATGTCTAGAGTAGTTAACAGTGTCTGTAGTGTCAATATTCTCTGTCATTTTTTTCGGTTTATTGTAGGTTTGTATGGTGTTTATTCTTATTTTATTTTTTTTTTTTGTTATCGTTTACAATGTTTAACGTTTAAGTTTTTGTAAAAAAATATTGGTAATCTTAGAGTAACACTCAATTTTTAGGTTTTCCCTGCAAAAAATAAAAAAAAATTAAAAAAAATTTTTTTAAGGAAAAGAGTGAAGATTGGACACCACAATTATCAGCATAAAAAACAAAACACGTTGAAAAAATGGAATGAACGAGATTGTCAGAGACATTGTTAGTTAATAAAATAGCTATCAAGATATATATGGGAAACAGCAGATCAACACATAAGTACTGCTGTTTTTAATTCATTGATCAGGTTCGCAAAAATTAAAAAGCATACGACGTGATTGTTCAATTCATATTGTCGTAATGTTTATAGATGCATTGCATTGCTGGCAACATGTGGCTCTAATCATTTGCCATAATTACAACATATTGCACCAATAATCAAAAGTGCTGATATAAATTTTCATTTATTTATTTTTTATATTTCGCATCTTTTGTGATGATTTCTAGTCAAAAGATTATAATACTTAGTCTATATAAATCACCACCACACAGAAATCTGATCAGCTAAACGTCTATTTGAGGTTATTGAACAAGAAAATTGATAATCTTTATATAGTAACTAGTTATAGAGAGTAGGGATAATAATGGGCTTTTTGATGTTGGTTGATTATCCCTTGAGCATAACATAATCATTTGGGTCCCCGGAAAACCCCGGCCTTGTCTAGAACATTACGTGAAATTCTTACCACCGCACAAATGGAGAGTTCTGGTAAGCGATATATCCGCATTTTAAGTCCAAAAACTCTAATTATTTTTTTTTTTTTTCATAATAAACGCCATAAACCACCCTTGTTTTCATCTCGATTAGGTTTAGGGTTGTTTTTTTTTTACATAATATGCAATCTAGAAGCTGTTTGAAAAATTAAAACATTACTTATAACGTAATTTGAAAAGAATGGATGGTTTTAATGATAAACATTGTTGCTTTGTTGAATTTTTTTTTTCATATATAAGCAGACATCTAGCTTGAATCTATTTAAGTTAATTTGTTTTCTTGTTCTTATGAATAAAAGTCCAGTACACAGACCAACGATCAAACATCAAGCTTTTCAATATATACATTCCACTATTTTAACCGAAACATGTTTAAAATATTTTCAAATACTACCTACACCAAAGTTATCAGAAACAGCGCTTTAACGGCTGGTTTGGTTTCTTTGGGATATTACTCAACCACTACTTATAGAAACAACACTATTGAAACAAAGGGGTTTATAGCTTCTCAGAAGTTTAAAAGTACCAAATACCAAGATGTGTACAATGATATAGCTCAAGTAATTAGAGATAATGACGAGCATGATGACTATATTGGATGTGGTCCAGTGTTATTGAGACTAGCATGGCATGCATCAGGACAATTCGATGCTTCCCACGGTATCCAAGGTGGTTCTTACAATGGAACCATGAGATTTGACAAAGAGCTAAACGACCCTTCAAATGCAGGTTTGAGATATGCTTATAACTTACTAAAACCTGTTTACAAAAAGTACTCCGAACAAATCTCCCACGGTGATCTTTTCACCTTAGCTGGTGTTGTTGCCGTTCAAGAAATGGGTGGTCCAAAGATCCCATGGAGATATGGTAGAGTTGATGGTGACATTGATGTTTTGCCAGAAAATGGTAGATTGCCTGATGCCAACGGTAATGCCAGCTATGTAAGAAACTTCTTCAAAAGATTGAATTTCTTGAAAGATGAAGAAGTTGTTGCCCTGATTGGTGCTCATTGTGTAGGAAAAACTCATTTAAAGAATTCTGGTTTTGAAGGTCCTTGGGGTGCTGCCACCAATATGTTCACCAATGAATTCTACAGAAACTTGTTAAATGAAAAGTGGAACCTTGAAACCAATGGTGCTGGAAACAAGCAATACAACAACGATAAGGGTTACATGATGTTGCCAAGTGACATGGCTTTAGTAGAAGATAAAAACTTTAAAAAGTTTGTTCAAAAGTTTGCTGAAGATGAACAAGCATTTTTCACTGTTTTCTCCTCGGCTTTTAGCAAGCTACTTGAAAACGGTATTTACTTTGATGAAAAGAGTCCAATTCTGTACTTCAAAACATTAGATGAGCAAGACTTATAAGAATATTATTTTATATAAATTGAGTTTAAGTGACTGAATTTTATTTATTATTAAATTTTTGTTCATTGCACGACATGGCTGCTGGGAAATTCCTTTTTGTTCAAAAAAAAATAAAAATGGTAGCAGCCAGCACAAGGCATAGAGCATTGGGGGGGAAAAAAATTTTTTTTTTCTAGATTTTAGTAGACCTAAGGAAGGAATGAACAAATGTATATTATATTACGCAGAAATAACATTACAGTTACTTTGTATAACTGTGATAAGTTTCAAAAAAAACATCCACAAACCATCAAAATAAATAAAAATATTCAAGCAATTATACACTCATGATAGGTTTGAAAGGCTTAAACAATATTTCCAGCAGAAGATCAATATCTTCCTCCAGATTCCTACTTCAAAAAAAGACAAGCACTACATCCACCCCTGCATTCACATGGGTTGACTTTTTTGCTGTGAAAAAACAAGAAAGAAGAGTCAATGTCATATCAGGTGTATTGACTGGTTTCGTATCATCCAACATTGCATTTGCCTATGCTGCTAATGTAGAAATAGACCCAACACAAACCATTTTCGGTGTCGATCCATCAATTGTTATTGTGGGTGGTTGTATGACCGCTGGTATATTGGGTTACTTGATTGGTCCAGCATTTGGGAGACCTTTCTTCAAGTTTGTCAACAGAAAAGTTTTGAAGCAATACAACGAAAAAACCAAAATTTTCCTTGAGCATGTGAAGAAATACAGAGTTGATGCTTCATCCCAATCGTTGAACAATCCACCACCTGATTACTATGGTGAGAAGATTGGCTCTTTGAAAGAATACAAAACTTGGTTAAGAGACTCTAATGCGTATAGATTTAACAACGGTGATTTATAATGAGGATGTATTCCATATTATTAAATGATTTGACTAACGTTGACTTTTTTTTTTTTTTTGGAACTTTTTTTTTTTCCCTTATAAAAAAAGGAAGCTAAACTTGTTATCTTTAAAATTTTCAAAACTGGCACATACGCTGTTAAGTTTAAATCTAATAATATACTATATATGACTTTAACAAAACGTTATTATTTTTGAAAGCAATAAAAGATAATATGCATTTATGTAGAACCCTAAAAAGCGAATTTGTATCAAAATATCTCCAAAGATATCATTCTACAAAAGAAGACAGCTATTTAAATATCAAGCAGTACTAAACAAAAAATGGCCTACAGTGACGACACATATATCTCCCTTACAAAAAGCGATACTCTACTAATTGTACTATCATGTTTTTTACCACCATTGAGTATATACTTGAGACAAGGTCTTTGGAGTAAAGACTTTGTAATTAATCTTCTGTTGACGTTTTTATTTGGTATACCAGGATTTATTCATGCTGTTTATGTGATTTACACCTCGTCGTCTTTGAGACAACACAGCCATCATGAAATACAAAGTTCAAGACTGGAAGAAGGAAGAAGTGCTGATGAACCACCAAACTATGATTTAAACAACCAAAACGCACCTTTACTAAATAACGATTTACAGGGTGTTATGGATAACAAAATGCAGCATTAAAGCATTGAAGCAGTACAAACTCGTAAGAAGGTGATCTGCCTCAAATATGATACATAATTATATATTTGATTTGATCTCACATTTAATTTAATGGCATTGTTTTCTTAGCAGCCGTGCATGTTTTTTATAATTGTGGGTTATTTCTTCCCTGCAAATTTTTTTTCGGAATTAACACCTATTTTTTTTCTCCATCTGAGCATTCTGGAATTATTTTTTCAGGTGTCAGAAAGTATTTCTCTGCAAATGGCTTAGAAATAACCGCACAAAATAAAGTTTTAAAAAAAACAATTAAACGGTCATCTTTTTTAGTGTAAACAAATCTTGTCAAGTTTTCCCCTTTTAGGCAAAAATATGATATATTGAAAATAAATTCCTCCAGAAAATGTGATTTTTTTTTTTGTCGTCAAATATTTTTTTTTTTAAAAATTATCAACTGTTGGAAGAAAATGTTAAAGGTTGGTCAATTTCATTTAATATGTTTACTTGAAATTTAAAAATTTTACTTGTTTGCAATATAACCTTTTGTTTAAGTGTATATCATGGATTGACTTATTTGCATTAATTAAACAAATTAAATATTTCTACAAACTAAGGAAAACCATTAGGAAGAACCCAATATTAACTATAATTTTTTCTTTCAATCAAACTGACCCTATACTCTCATTAAAACATAAACAAGACTTTATAAATCAAATTTGAAATCACAAAATGCAATTTTTAAACTTAATTTTAACAGCTTTATTAGCCATGGAAGCTACTCTGGTTACTGCTAGCTCTCACAAGCACTCAAGCAGTCAATCTAAGGAATTATCTTCAACCACTTTATCCAAGACTACTTCCGCAACTGAAAAATCCTCTTCTGTTGTCTCTAAGTCATCCACTAGTGTCAATTCCACCAGCACCTCTTACACCCCAGGTAACGATTGGAAATCTTTGACTCCTACCAACACTTATCAATGTGGTTTTGTTAACTACACATCTACCTTTGGTGTTGCTGTTAAGACTGTTACCTTTGAAAGCTCAAATTCTATCAACTCCACTTTAGCCAATGCCAAGAGAGATTTGGTTGCCCCAACTCAAGCTGTTGATGTTATTGTCGGTCAAGTCAGAGCTATGGCTTCTGTCACTTCAGGCTCTTCCTCAGGTGCTGATCAGGTCACCACCACTTTCACCAGAACCAAGACCATCATTTCTACTTCCGTCGCCACATTAAGTGCCAACACCACTGCTTTGAATGAAACCACCCATTTGGGTTACAACTTAACCTTGAATGGTTCTTTGGTTAACGCTTCATTCTCTAACATCTCTTTCGGTAACATCAGTATGTACGGTAACTCCTCTTTACTAAACGCTACTTACTTGAACAGCACCGCTTCTTACTTGAACTCAACTCACCAAGTCAACACAACCTCCTACAACAGCACCACCAAGTGCTCTGCTAAGTTGCCGGACTTCTTCAATGATGTTTCATGTCAAACCAACACCACATTATCTGTTACTTTGGACAATGGTGTTCTAAGAGATGCTTCTGGTAAGATTGGTTCCATCGTTTCTTCCCACCAATTCCAATTTAACGGTCCATGGCCAGCTGAAGGTACCATCTTTGCCAAGGGTTGGTCCATCACTCCAGAAAACACTTTGGCTTTAGGTGACAACGATATCTTCTATGAATGTCTATCCGGCGATGGTTACTACGACTTATACAATGAATTCATTGGTTCCCAATGTATCCCTATTCAGCTGGAAGTTGTTACTTTAGTTGATTGTTAATTACAAATATATATGATATTTTGAAAAAAAAAATATATATACCCAACTATAAATGTTTAAAACTTTTTGAAAATCTAAATGACTGTTTTTAATATATTTCTTTTGCTATAAACAAAAAAAAATATTATTGACAAAATAAGAAAATGCAAAAAAATAAACTCCGCGACGGGGAATCGAACCCCGATCAGGCACGCGACAAGCGCCTATTCTAACCGTTAAACTATCACGGATTGTTAAATTTTTACATCACAAAATTTGTTTTGAAATAATAGTTGATATCACATTTATATGTCTTTTGTCAAATAAAATCTAGTAAATAACCAAAGAAAATTATAGCTTATTGTATAATAGGCATAATATAAGTACTTTTTTTTGAGAACTAAGATTCACAAGCGCATTTATTTATTGTTTAAAATGTTTTGGTTACTCAAATTAAAACTAAACACGGAAGAATAGTGTAATATGGTTTAAATTTTTTTTTTTTCCATTTATTGGATAAGGTAGTGAATGTAGCTTAAGCCAAGCACATACTTTTGAGCAGCAACTTAGATCTAAAATTTTTCCTTCAAAATGGCTTGTTTGTATCAAGTTTAAGAGTACACATTGTCTTTTGTGTAAACCTACTTTTTGATGTCTTTGCTTAGAATGTTAAACTCTGATTGTCAAAAAAAATTAGCGAACTGTTGTTGAACACACCTTATAGACCAAATACTAGGTTGGAATAAAATCTAAATTGGCATCAACACGCTTTTATTTTACTCTAGGCTTCCAAATATTAGAAAATACAATATCATACAAAGAAAGATTTCTTACTTATTGTTAGAAATTTTGTCAATTGCTCAACAATCTTTTGAAGATTACTATGAAATAAATTAAGGTTGGGCAAGACAGCGTTTTGCCAAAACCCCATATGTATAGAGAGCTAAATAGAAAGTTAGTATGTTTATTATAGACATGTAACGTCAAGTTAAAATACTTTAAAGAATACATGTAGATTTTGCCTTGTTAAAAATGTTAGAATTTTATATTGGACTATACAATCTTATCAGTATTACAATAATGTAGTTTAAGCTATAGCCTAAACAAGAGCATTGGAAAATAGCAATATGTGGTTTATTTAATACTTCTAAAAGGTATTAACTTAAAAAATAGTAGTGGTTTAGAAAAAAAAAAAAACTCTTCTGCAATTCATCAATACCTATATCTTCAAACAACTAGTTAAAAGTATAATTTTTAAGCCTTTTTTTTTAATTAACCATTTAAAGATATGTATAAATAGCTAGTTCATATGCATATTTCAAAACTTTACTGCAAAATTTTATTGTTAACCAAAAAAGAAATATTTATCATATTAAAAAGCTTTTAATCTAAAATAAAACTACCAAAAGCCCTGTACTGTATTATCAGATACTTATCTGTATAAATTGCTTGAAGAAATAAATGCGCAGATTTTCTTTAAGTGTGGACACTGGGAGTTTGCCGTAATAAAATTATTCATTAACTGCAGCTTGATGAATAGTTTTTGAATTATTAAATTAAAATACAGATATTAAGGCTCTATTTGATTTTACCCATTTTTTTTTGGCTTAATTTTATTATTTTGCTTTGGTTTAACAACCGTTAGAAAAATCCAGGTATTAATTCTTAGATATGAATAAATTATTTGACGTCTACTCTTATGTAGCCTATGATATATTTCAATTGCAATATATCTAAAAATAAACAATTAGCATGTTTTAGATACTAAGTTCAATATTGAGTAATTACTGCTATCAAAAAACCCATGTACAAGTACAAACTAATATGTTCCTCTAATATCTAAATCATTTCAAGTGAAATTAAGTGTTACATAATGTATAACAGTCTAGTAGAATTTCTGAACAAACAAGTTTTACAAAAAAACATATATTTAACAAATGCTAAAAGAGTCATCAATTTTACTTTTTTTTTTATTTATATGAGGTAAAAACTTGTTGTAACACTTTAAAAGAAATAGCAGCAATTTAATCAATGGATTGATACCTTTGCTTAACTATGATCTTCTATACAAAAAAACTTTATAATACTTAAACAAACTAAGCAATTTTTTTTTCTGCTACCGATACAAAATGATAGTAAAAACTTTGAATATTCTGTTGTAAATACCTCGTCACAATACTATATACAATAGTTGATTAAAACTTTCTTGCTCTAAAGTTAAAAGTATAAATTTTAACAAACCTTTTTTAGCAATGTTGAGACAGAACGTGTTTTAGACCGTCAGATTTTGGGGACCGTTTTATAAAGTTCGGTGAGTTGTAGTTTTTATAGGAATGTATAGATATTACAGTAATGTGTCCATGAGAGACTGTCCTAATAGCTTCTCACTGGAGGTTTTTTTAACATGGAAAGTCAAAGGTTGGAGGTCTAAGCTCCACAGCTAATAGTTATAGATGCGATTAGAAATATAGTTCACTTGCACTTGACCTTGAGATATTTCAGCTGAACTAGTCTTACTTCCCTTGAGCTCGTGGAGGTAAGGTAAGGACGGAATGTATGGAAACACTCATGAACGAAAGGTTGTCAAGTTATCAGCTGAAGGTCAATGGGTTAGTTT
>JAJMDH010000002.1:127314-430184 GCA_030573455.1 Hanseniaspora pseudoguilliermondii | reverse complement strand
TTACTTCAACCACGACCTCATCAACAGTTGTCACTGGTACTGATGGTAAGCTAACTACTGAAACTATCATCGTTGTTGAAACCCCTGAATCTACCATTACAGTTCCATGGACTGGTACTGTTACTTCAACCACGACCTCATCAACTGTTGTCACTGGTACTGATGGTAAAACAACCACTGAAACTATCATCGTTGTTGAGACTCCTGAATCTACCATTACAGTTCCATGGACTGGTACTGTTACTTCAACCACGACCTCATCAACTGTTGTTACTGGTACTGATGGTAAAACAACCACTGAAACTATCATCGTTGTTGAAACCCCTGAATCTACCATTACTGTCCCATGGACTGGTACTGTTACTTCAACCACCACTTCATCAACAGTTGTCACTGGTACCGATGGTAAAACAACCACTGAAACTATCATCGTTGTTGAAACTCCAGGAACATCTTTAAAAACTACAATTCCATGGACTGGCCACTTTACCACATCATTCACAACTGAAACAGTATTTGTTGGTCATGGTAACACATCATTAACTGTCAATGTTGTTGTTGTTGAAACACCTGCAAGCTCTGGATGGAATGCTACCACCTTGAAAACAGCTTCAAGTGAAAAATTATCAACAGGGGCAACCACACAAACTGAGACTGATCATGAGACTGTTGAGTGTACCGAATATAGCTGTTTACAGCCAAGCCTAACAACAAGTTCAGCATCTTTTTCCAGCAATGTTCCAAGCAGTGTGCAAACAAATTACTTAACCAGCTCTGAAGAACAATCTTCATATGTTTCTGGAGACATAAGTCCAACGGTAACCCCAAGTGTTGAAACATCCGTCATTTCAAGTGCATCTGTTATTTCAAGAAAAGAAACATCGGAAACGACAAGTGAATTTTTCACACCAAGTGTAGAAACATCTGTGAGTTCCGCATACACACCTTTGATATCGACCACTTATAATGCTAACAAAGCTAGTTCTTTAAGAATAAGCTTTGTATTTATTTTATTATTGCAATTAATTTAAATTCCATTTTATAGTTCGTTTAATACATATTAGTATATATTTTCCTTTGAGTTAACCTTAATTGTTTGCTTTTTACAACTTTTATTCCATGAAGACGAACTTGTTTATTTCCAAAAAAAAACCGAAACATCACATATGATTTATTAGTCAAAACACGTTTATTTGATCATGTCATCGTTGGCCTTAATGAATCCAAATTCTTTAATGAAAGGCATCCATTTAATAATAACAGAAAAGAGTTTAGAAATAGTTTATATAGTACATAGCTGTATTTGAAGTGTATTGTCTATTTTTTAGACTGTGATAACCACAACAACCGTTTCACATTTTCCTGATCAGAAGTTACAACTAATACATTCAAAGCGACTCAACATATTCTTCATTTTTATATTTTTTACCATCACTTAAAGCTGCAATACCTGAAACAGCCCCCAAATCTTGAATACCATCTCCAAACACATCGGCAACTTCTTCTAACGTTCTTCCTGATGTTTCCACAAAGGTGAAACATACAAAAAACTCAACGAAGACTATACCCACATAGACAATATAGTATTTCCAGTGTATAGCATCCATGGCTATTGAGTTAACAAAACCATTATAAATGTGAAGCAAAAATTGAACGAGCATCAAAATTGACATTCCTTTTGCTCTTGTGGTAAAAGGTAAAATTTCTGTAATGTAGGTGAAAGGCAATCCGTTTAAACCCAAACAATAAAAGAAGAAGTAAATGAATAGGAAGGCCAAAACGGTTTTACCTAATGCTTTGTTTTGAAAGTTTGTCTCTTCAGCTCTAGCCGACAAAATTGTCCAAATGAGTAATGACACAAACATACCCACGATGGAGATTTTAAACATCAAAACTCTCTTCTTGATATAAGAGACAATCCAAATTGATTGGATTATACAACAGCCGAGATTGTAGATCATCAAACCGGCGTTTATAATAAGTTGTTGGGAAGTAGAAGTGTATCCTATTGAATTTAAAACCTTTGCCAAATAGTACATTAATATACCATTACCCGATAATTGCATGAATATACCAACCCAGACAATAATCCATACTCTTTTTAAATTGGCTTTTGTCTTGAATAGGTCAGTGAATTTGGTTTGAGCAGCGATATTTTCTTGTTCAATGGCCATTTGAATTTCATTCATTTCATAATCAACAAGCTCTTGTCCGTTTTCCATGTTACCAGCATGTATATCATTTAAAATAGCTCTTGCTTCTGCTATCTGTCCTTGAGCAACATACCATCTTGGAGACTCTGGAACAAACAATGGAATCAATATTAATTGCAATATAGGAAGGCAGCATTGACATATAGTAGGGATTCTCCAAGCCCAGTGATGGCTAACGCTTTTCACACCAAAAGCCAACCAGGCAGCAAGCACAGCACCTAAATACCAGTTTGAATTATAGTAGTTGATTTGAATAGTTCTAGCTGTGGGTTCAGGATAAGCAATTTCCGCTATTAAGGCTGGTGCTGAGCTTTGAATCACACCAGAGCCAATACCAATGATCATTCTTCCGGCAATCAATGTACCCATGACATCTCTTTTCGTATAATTCTTTGGAAAACCATTTTTTTTCCAACTACCTGCTATAGATTGAATAATAACACCTATAATGATCACAACATTAAAAACCAATAAACATTTCTTTCTACCATATTTATCGTTTACTTTAGCAGAAAAAAAAAAGGAGATCAAGCACCCCATGGAAAACGCACTTGTTAAGGCACCAAGAACAGAACCTGAGACATTACCAATTGCATTGTTGAAGTCTTTTTCTGTGTACAAAGAGTTTAACAATGAGCTTTCAAACCCAGTATTACTAGCAGTCAATGCAACAATCAAAATGATAAAGGTTAACTTTTGAAAGTGTCTAACCCTATACCAAGGCTTGCCGTATTTTGGTAGAACTGTATAGATATTTATATCTTTTTCATCTGGAAGGTTGTAATCATCTTTTGAAAGTGTAACTTTATTTTTTTTTTGATCCTTAGCGTCCGATGTTGATTCATTAGAGTCATAAATGGTGCTAGACATATTCTCAAAGATTGATAGTTTTGTTATTATTATTTTTTTTGATGGTTTCTAGTTTTTGCTTTTCAATAGGAAATAAAAAGGAACATTTTCAAAATACACTGTTCAAGCCTTGTTTATATATTAAATGGATTCAAATAATAATCAATCATATTGATAACTACATGGATGGAGGCAACATTTTTAATGAAAAAAAAAGGGATAAAGTATACTTTTGGTTTCATTAATAGTTAAAGAGATACATAGCCCACATTATATGCTATAGTCTTTCAGATATCATTTTCCATTCATCTAATCACATATTGATAAACAGGACCCACTTTCACTGTACATTTTTAAAGCAAAAAAATGGAGAACATAGGTCTGTATCTTAAAGGAGCTGTGGAAGGATATACGCAATATATACTGTATTTTATTAAAAGAGAAGTACACTTTATGGGGGGTTTTCGGGTTTAATGCAACAATGGAGAAAATTTCGGGGGACTTGAAAAATCATCAGGGACGATGGGTTGGAAAAAAGGATCGGATTTTTGTTTTCCAAACGGTTCAAAATGAATCATCCAAATTATCCTATCGGTACAGTGGCTTCCGCCCACATTCTTGTGTAGCGCTTTTCTCCGAAAAAAAAAAACAAAAAAACAAAGTATGATTAAAGCTACACTGATGAAAATAACGCCATCATCTATGAGTTTACATACAACATCAGCCATTAAATTACATTTAATAAATACCAAATTCCAGCTTCCTTTTATTTATTTATTTCATTGTATTATTCTTTACAAACTATCATTTACGTCAATAACTTCAGTTGTTATTTTGTTTTTCTTGAGGGATTCAGATTCACTGTCATCATCAATTTCTGTTTTGAATGTGGTGTTGGAAGAGATATCATATCCTTCCTTTGACAAGTACTCCATAAATCTTTTGTCTTCAAGTTGTTGAGATACTTGATCCATTGGTGGGCAAGTTATAATCAATAATCCAGCTGCAACAAAACCAATTGCTCCTCCGTAATAAAATGGTGCCTTGACACCACCGTTTGCAATCAACTTAGGGAAAAGATAGTTAGATCCAAATGCGGCTGCTTTACCCATGGCTGCACACCATAAAATAACAGGAGCCCCTAACTGGTGTTGCAAAACCATTAACACACAGTAGACCTATATTGTTTCCTAATGAGAATTCACCAAGAGTAATGAAGATACCATAGAAAACTGTAAATCCAGCAACATGCTTTTGTAGAACGTCTAACTTTGCTGCCATTATGAAACCAAACAATCCCTGTATCCAGACAGTGGAGCCGACCCATCTGGGACCAAAGTACTTCGATGCTACGCAACCCAAAAAGGCACCTGGTAAGTAGAATACATTGAATAGTAAGTTCCAAGCCCAAACTGTGCGCATATCTGAGGTATCACCAAGAATTAAGTCCAATATCAATGAGGAAATACCACTCATACCATAAAGAACAAAGTCATAAAAGACCCATACTAAGCCAAAACATAATATTCTAAACCAGTAAGATTTGTACACTAGTTGATATGGAATCTTTTTGGTTTTAAATCTGTTCTTTTCAAAATGATCTGACTCTTTCATTCTGAATCTAACAATAAAGAAGAAAAATGGAATCAAAGAACCAATTCCTACAGTAACTCTCCAAACAGTATTCATATTGTTACTCCCAACTATGAGGGTCATAATCCAAGTGACTAAAGATGAAGCCACAAAACCAAAGTCAATAGATGTGTTTGTGAACATATTGAACCAAAGGTTTCTATCTTTTGGAGATATCCGATGACCAAGAAGATCCTGCTGGATATTCAGAACCTATACCAACTCCGACCATAAATCTCAAGAAGCATAAATATAACCATAGAGAGTCAGAAGCCTTTGCATACTTTTTACCTGTTGAGCCATCCAAATAATAGCTTTTTTCTGTAGGTTTAGCATGGGTACCTACAGTCCAGGCACCAGCCAATAAAATGGAAAAAAACACACATGATCACATTACCAATTAGTGTGACAGTTCTTCTACCTATAATATCACAGAAGTAACCAAAGAACATGATAGAGAACACTTCACCAGCAAAGACTACAGCTGAAATGTTTGATATAGCCTTTGATTTTGAGTATTGAGGCCCATAAACATCCTTTAAACCAGATGATATAACACCTGTGGAGTTGTTAACATACCCATCACCTAGCAAACAGGCTGAGGCAGAAAACATATCAAAAATGATCTTTCTTTTTTCGACTTTAGAAAAGCTGTAATCGGATTCTTCTGAAACTATACAACTGCTTGAATTTTTGTACTCCTCTAACTCTTGTTCTTCTTCTTCACTTTCAAATTTGTTCCCATCTCCTTTCATACCAACAATTTCTCTGGAACCATATGTGCACCAATTAGTGGCAGCTTCTTTGAAGCCTCTAGGAATATCTCTTGCCCAACTTGGACCTTGAATGTGTCTTTTAGAAAACGGTACAACCATTGTAACTATTTTTAGTTTATGGGATTTATTTATTTTTTTTTAAGAACATTGATGAACAGTGAATAAATTACATTTCTATATAGCTTCCTTTATATAGTCACAAGTTTTGGTTAGTGATACAAGTAGCATTGGGGACAAAACATTCATAAAAACTGTTGCATTGTGATACTTAAATTTGATCAGAAAGCAATAAAAGCCATCTTTAAACAATCAGTGCGTTGTCTTTGGATCCTTTTTATTTTATTTTTTTTCGGATATCATTAGTAAATCTTTTTCCTTTTTGGGTATATTTTGCCGCTCGATCGGTGGTTCCGCTTATAAAACCTAAAATAATGATAAACTAAACTGAAATTTATGTAAAGACGTAATTTGAACCTTATCGGTTATCTTGCTTATTTATAAAGTTCTGATTGTTGTATCTTAATAAGGAGATCTTGAGCCGACATAGTAGCGTCTAGCTTTATCAAATATCTTCCAAACTCTGAATTGTACGGTGATAAGTCTTTAAAATTTCTAGCAGTCTTCTTATGGTGTATACTGCTCTGTAATGCATATGGATCTTTTACAAACAGTTCATACCCATAAGTTCTTTCACTATTACAGACACCTTGAAGATAGGACTCTTGTTTCTGGGGATCACTATGAACCGGATAATTACTGTCAAATTCTAAACTACATTGTGGTAATTTGTTTTCGGCACCGCAATATTTCCAATGGAGATCTCTAAATCTATTTTCCTTAAATCCAAAACCAGTTATTATCACCTTCTTCAAGTCCTTAATACCATGATGATGCTTCAATGTGGCTAAGCTAAAGTACAGATTATCAAAGGAATCCATGGCAAACTCTTCAATTAGAAAGTTCTCAATACAAATTTCCTTTTTGGAAGTTTTCAATAAACACTCAAAAGTGGTAATCAAAGTTGAAAAATTGGTGTCATATATTTTTTTCTTCAACTCGTTTACTAAGTCATTATCACCCAAAACGTTGTAATACCTCTTCATCAATTTGAAATAACTTCTACTTTCAGTGATTTGCGGAAATTCTTTTTTAGTATAGCCACCTGAAAATATGGTTATTCTGTTTTTTGTTGATGTTATAAGACACTTTAATATTTGTTCAACCATGGCTAAATGATCATTTCCTTCTATCTGGAATGGTACAAGAACCCATTCTTCTCGATCTAGCCCAAAACACAACGTTCCTTCATCGCTTATAGAGGGTTTCCATATAGAATGGCATGGTAACATGTTTAATTCATCAATCATTTGTAGTAAAAATTTGTCTCCTTTGGTTCTGTGATCATTACTGTTGAGTAAGCCGTATAGGATTTTATTTTTCTTTTGAGAAAAAAAAAAAAAACCATTAATTGAAAAATTTCAGATCTCTATTTCGGTCTAAACAACACATATAGAAATCAAGTGATGATGTGTTCTGATATACGGTAACCATTTTTGGAGTACAATTCAAAGCAAAAAATTAAAAAACAAAACTTTTAAATATTTATATTAATTAAAGCAAATATAAGATCTATATCATGAAATTTCAAACTGCCAAAAAATAAAAAAAAGAAAGCAACGACAACCACAGGATTCGAACCTATGCGGGCAGAGCCCAAAAGATTTCTAATCTTACGCCTTAACCACTCGGCCAGATTGCCAGTTATTTCTTTGATGAAATTTTTTCAATGCGTGCTGAAACATAAAGCCCAGCATTTTTGAAAATTTTATCATGGTAGAAGCAAATTGTCAAAAGTTGATTGTTATTTTGTTCTTATAGAATCATTCTGGAAATGTGTTTTGGACAAACGTGAAAGACAAATAGATGTCTAAGAGTTATTTATTGTACTAATTTACTATTAGTTTGTCTACTGAATCAATACTTTTAAAGTTTTTTTTGTGTTTCTATGTATAAGTATATGGGTTTAATCAATTAATAAGAGCACATCATCCAATTAAAAGCAGCTCTTTTTATGTTTCTTTGTTTCTCCAAATTGTACATTGTATAATTGATTATAAATATTTTATAGCAACGCAATTATAGAAAAGTATATGTGTCTAGATAATTTACTGTAAAGTCTTTGAAGACAAATTTATTAAATTTGATATTGATAGGATTATTATTATTTTTTTTTGATATAAAAAATGATAGATTTTTTGCTAAGTGCAATATACATGCTTATATATTAGTTGCTTTTTTCCAAAATTTGAAAAAATAAAATTATTTGTATCATTAAACTATATATATTTTCAAAAAATTTTACTGAATAACAAAGATGTTTAAACTACAGATCATAGTATATACTTATTAGAACAGCACATAAAAAATTCATACCAATCTTTATTAGTTTTATTAAAAGACAACTTTTTTTAAATAACAAATGATTAAATACTGTATATATAAGTATCAATGTGAATGTGTATATATATATTTTGCAATTTATAAATAAAATATATAATTACCAAGATTGAGATTCATCAATGAAGCCAAAATTTTTCCCACTTTTATTCTTAATGATGTTTGCCATATATTGTTTCTTGACTTGATAAGAAACAGCCATTAAACCACAAGTCATAATTACAGAAGATTCATGATTTTCAAAGGTTTCATCAACACAGTCTTTGGAATTCATATAACATGCATGGAACTGTACTTTTGGATGAAACTTGAATAAAATGTCATCCGAGGAACTCTCACTTGAGCTAGAAGATGATTCTTTTGGCTTTATGGTTTCTGTCAAATCAAACCTTCTGCAATAAATATTAAGTTTTACATTTAGATCTTCCTTTTCTACAATAGTTTTGATTTCATCTTCAAAGGCTTTGATAATAAGTAGAGATCTAACACCCCAGTTTAATACATTAGTATTCAAACTACCATCAAAAGTATTTGAAGCTCTGTGACTACTCAAATAACCTATAGGGCCGGCAACACCAGTACCTGTAGTCATTATGGTCAATTGATCATGCTTGTTGGTAAATTCTCTTTCAGTGTGACCATATGGTCCTTCAATACAAACTCTCAAATCCATTTTGGTTATTCCAAGCTTTTTGAATTTATTATAAAGCTTCATACTGATACCCTTTTTGACTTTCATAACAATGGCAAAGTCATCAGAGTTTTGAAGCTTAACAAATGTAAATGGATGAGATTGCCAGAAACAGAAAGGTAGACCCAAATACAAAAATCCAAAGTTACCTTCTTTCAATTTGAACAATGATTTGTTATAATTGTTGATGTTGATTTTAATGAAAATATCAGTCTTATCATCGCTTGAAACATCTTCATATAATACAGCTGTGTTTGTTCTGTATCCTCCAAATAGGACAAACATGTTGAAAAATCTAAACAGCTTTTCTAAAGACCAAACACCAATGTAAGGAATTACATATTGAGCTAGATCCAAAGGATTCAAATGGTACCATAAACCAGCAACAAAAACAATGGCTAAAACAACGTGAACAACATAAAAGATTTCATAAAAGTGCTTTCTGACAAATCTGTGGTTACTCAAAATGACAATAGCAGCACCTGAAATTATGGTGAAAATACCAGCTCTCCAGTAGTCCTTTTTGTAATTTGAGGTGTAAGAGTGATTTTGTAGAGAGAAAATCCAATAAGCAATACCATGTGCAGAAGCCAGGATCACAGCCAACAAACCAAGAAATTTGTGGAAAAAAATCATATCAGCTAAGTTCCATCCAGTACACCACAGTAAGAAGTTGTTTCTTGATGCTAACAAAATAGAGAGGTTCAATGGGAAAACAGACAGGAAACCGGTTCTGTCCGCAATGTATCTAGCAATTTGAGTTGTTTTCTTTGGCCATAAGTAATTGTTGTTCATAGAATGGTAATTCCACAAAGAACCAACAAGTAAGATAATCATAGTGGAACCGATAGCAACACTTTTGGTGAAGTTAAACTCATTAGGGTCTATAGGAATATTGAAGCGTTCTAACACATCGTAAACTTTTGAAAAAACAACAAATACAACTTTCTTTAGCTTAAATTCAGCTTTAATCAAAGGTTTAGGTCTTAAGAGTTTAAAGATTATTTGATAAAGACCCAAAACCATAAAATGGAGCAACCAATAACCAAGGAATATCAAACCAAAAATAATACCCCATGAGTGGTTTTGACGGTTTGTGTAGTAAGCCTTGTAAGCTAAGTCATAGTTTTTTTGCTTAAAAGCAATAGGAGTTCTCATTACAGTTTTTGAAACATTAAACTTAGGATCTTCACTTGCATTCTTGATGTATTTGGTTACATTATTGTAAGATTCTTTAATATCATCTACAGTAAAGTGGAAATCACCGATATCCAGTTTGTTACATCTTTGATTGAAATAAGTGACAAAGTGATGAAGATTTACATCGTTTTCAACTGCACAATATGACATGGCACCAAAGGCAACAACATCTGTACATTGACAGTTATATTTTTTGATAGTATCCTTTTTACAGTACATAGCTGACTTTGAAGTGGCAACCTTACAGGCATAGAAGGGAGTAATTTCCTTAGCTTGGTCCCATTTATCAAATTCAATCTTCCCTAGAACGACTTGCAGTTGAGCAGCAGCAAACAGTAGAGAGAAAAAACTTTTAACTACTAACATTTTTGATGTTTGGTTGTATATACATTTTTACTAAAGATCTTTTGCATATGATAAAAACAAGGTAAACCAAAGTAAAACAGATGTTCAATTTACTAACGTAACATCTCTTTATATACATTTCAAACTACAAAATAAAACATACAAAACAAAAGAAATTCTCAAAAAAGAAAAAAAGTTTTTCAGTTTATGATTATTGATGGCTTGTAAGGCATTTCAAATGCAATATAAAAACACCCAGAAATGTATGTGGAATACATGATTCTAATCTGGTATTTGCACCTCGTTTTGTCCAATTATCTTTTGAAAATTATTTCTGGGCATATCCTTTTAAATTTTTTTAGTGAAAATTGGAATGTGAAAAAAATTGAAAACGGTGAAAAATCCTTATGACGAAATTATCTCTAAAAAGAAAAAAAGATAATGTGAAAACGGGGTGTAAATCACTGCACCTTTTTACTCAAATAATCATTGAACAACATTCATAAAATCACCGTTATGATTCATTGCATGTTCTAGACAACTTTCAGCTATCGTAAGGTGATATTAATGAATAATAGCAATGATTTTATCAACAAAAAAGCGAATAGTTGAAATGGTCCATTTACTTTATCGAAAAAAAAAAGAAGATAATTACAATTAAATATAAAAAAAAATAATAGCAGTAGTTTTACCATGATTGAGATTCATCAATGAAACCGATGTGGGGTTTTGTTTTGTTTCTGATGACATTTTCCATGTATTGCTTCTTGACCTGATAAGAAACAGACATAAGACCACATGTCATGATCAAAGAAGAGTTGTTTTCTGAAAAGACTAAATCAACACAGTCTTTCGAACTCATGTATCCTTGAACCAGGTTCAATTTGCCATCGAATGTGGCAATGAAATTTGAGTTTGAGGATTCACAAGAGCCTGTTTCACTGTCCTTAGGCCTTATTTTATTTTCGGTAATTAAGTTTTTGCAATAGACATAAACAACAATGTTCATTTTTCTGTCCAATAAAACAGATGTCAACTCTTTTTCCAAGGCTCTTATAACATTCAATGACTTGACACCCCAATGCAAAACATTTGGCTTTAATTCTCCATTGTGTGAGTTTGAAGCTCTGTGATGGCTCAAGTAACCTAGCGGACCAGCAATGGCAGTACCTGTTGTTATTACACACAATTGATCATGCTTGTTAGCAAAATTAATTTCAGAGTAACCGTAAGGACCCTCAATACAAACTCTCAAATCCATTTGCTTAACACCTTGTTTTAAGAATTTCTTGTAAAGTTTCATTGTGATACCCTTTTTAACCTTTAATAAAATGGCAAAATTTTCGGAATCTTTAATCTTGACAATTGTGAACGGGTGAGATTGCCAAAAGGAAAATGGCAACCCTAAATATACAAACCCAAAGCCACCCTCTTTAACTTTGAATAAAGATCTGTTGTAATTGTCAATGTCCAATTTGATAAAAATGTTATTTGGATCTGAGCTCTCTTCATTCTCATACAGAGTGGCTCTATTTTTTCTAAAGCCGCCAAACACAACAAACATTCTAAACACTCTTAATAGTCTTTCTAGTGCCCATATAATAATAAACGGCAGAATGTACTGAGCCAGTTCTAATGGGTTTAAATGACGCCACATACCAATAACAAAAACTATAGCCAAAACAATGTGAAGAACAAAAAATATCTCATAGTAGTGCTTTCTTACCAGTCTGTGATTACTCAAAAAGATTATAGCAGCTCCGATTACCATAGCATAGACACCTGAAATCCAGTAGTCTTCGGTGTAAGACTCTGTGTAGTAGTCTGTTTTGACCGCGTTGATCCAATAGGCAATAGCGTGAACCGCAGCCAAAACCATTGCAGATAGACCAAAGAACTTGTGAAAGAAGATCATATCAGCTAGATTCCAACCAGTGCACCACAACAAAAAGTTATTTCTCGAAGCCAAAAAAATAGATAAGCTCAAAGGGAACATACATAAGTATCCTGCTCTATCACCTATGTATCTTGATATCTGAGATGATCTCTTTTCCCAAAAGAAGTTTCCTTCAAAGCTGTGATAATTCCAGCAAACACCAACAAAAAAGATAATTAAGCTTGAGCCAATACCGATACACTTTGATAAGTTGAATTCGTTGGGATCAATAGGGACTTTAAAGTAATCTAAACAATTGTAAATCTTAGAGAAAACGATGTAGTTGTATTTTTTGAATGTGAACTCTGCGTTGACCAACACATCATACCTCATATACTTAAAGAGAATTCGATACATTCCAAATAATAGAAAGTAAAGCAACCAAAAGCCCAAAAATATCAAGCCAAATATTATACCCCATGAAGTGTTTTGATAGAAGTCGTAGTAGGTTCTATGCGCCAAGCCATATGAAGACTGAGAGGTTTTTATTGGAGTTCTCATAACATCCAAAGTGTAGTTGAAGTTGGGGAAGTCAGACAATGATTTGATATACTTAGAAGCGTTTTGGTAAGCTTCTACTATGTCTTGTGTTGTAATGTCGTACTTTTTGGTTAACAAAGCATTACATTCAGTATTAAAGGACTTGACAAAGTGATCCAAATTAACTGAATTTTCAACTGCACAATAGGCCATTGCTCCAAATGCAACAACATCATCACATTGGCATTCATAGTAGTACTGAGCATCAAGCTCACAGTATCTAGCAGTCTCTGTGTTTGCAACTTTACAGCCATAGAAAGGTGATATTTCACTAGCCTTATCCCATTTTGAAAACTCAACTTTAGCAGCAGCAACGACAAAGAGAAAAGCAAATCTGATAAAAAATAGCATATTTTTTAATGGACTCGATTAATAGTATGTATTATACGTAGTTCTGGATTTGGCTTATAGCTTTTTGTATAGCTAAATAATAGGATAGAAAATATAACATATCTATAGAAAGTAAGAAGGAAAAAAACATATACTTTTTTTTTAAAGAATAGAATCCAACATGAATTGCATGGCACTACTTATATAGTGAAGTTTATTACATAAAACTAGTTAAATTTCAAAAATTATTAATTTTTCATTAGCAGCCAAAGTAAAATGACAATCTGTAATGATTAAAGTTGACACATCCGGAAATTCAAAAAAAAAAAAAAAAAACATATCAATGGGAATCAGGTTTAATTCAATTTGCACCTAGTTTTTTTTTTTTGAAAACTATGTGAAAAGTAAAGTAATGGTCATGGTCTTTAGGCTGAATGGATACAGGAGTTATTTGATATGGCTTGTCCAGTATAGTACTAATACATAAGTTTAAAGAACGGATATAATGAAAAAAGTGGTGTATATTTAATTAAAAAAAAAAGAGGCAATTGACAGTCACTACTTTTGTTTCGGTTTAAATAACTATGGTGGCTTCCGGTTTTGATCACCTAAATATGTTCGGTTTTATCGCTTCATTCTTCTAGTTACTAAGCGTTTCTACTAGCAAAGTTTCTTTTTCTTGAAATGTTTATAAAAGTTTATAGTGTATCAATATTGCTCCTGGGTCGTGTTTGTGGACTGAGTTTATTTTATTTAAAAGCAAAATATACGATAAAAGAGGGTGTATATCATTAACGTGACTGATAACAAATGAAATATAGGAGATATAACTGCGATTAGTACCCAAAATGAATCAAACTTCAAATTTTCTGAGCTTCTGCTATTGACTCAACTAAGGGGGTTTTTATAATTTTCTTTTAAAAAAAAGAATTCCGAACCACTGTTCTAAAATGTCATACATTTGAAATTTATCATAACTGGGAAGTAAATGTTACCAAATATCACTATACAATATCTTCAAAGTCTAAAGAAACAGCACTATGCTAATTTTGGAGCCAACTTGAAACAAAGCACATCGTTTTTTCCTTTGGTTATCACATCTTCTTCTGAGACTCTAATATTACCAGTTGTCAAAATGGAACCTATACTAACTTCAATTCCAAACAAGTGTCTCTTCACTTCACCAACTGTGCTTCCGTTTTTGATCAAAAATGCATCCTTGTAAGGATTACTGCTTGGATCATCAAGATTGTTCATATTCTTAACAGTGTACACAGGAATCAAGTCGAGAACCTTGGCTGATTTTGTCAATAAGTCTTGAATACCTGTTGATCCATATCTGAACAGAATCAAGTCTCTTATTTTTTCAATCTTCTCCAGAATGGCTGGTGGAAGTTCCTTCAAGTTCTTTGGGTCATCTTCAGAAGTGTCCAAGAACTCTGTACCCGACTCATATTTAATAAAACCTTGGGTGTGTAATTTTTGCAAGAAAATCTCAGTTATGGCTGTAGTTAAAACAATCTCGTACTTACCTTGATACTTCAATACCAACTTAGAGATGTTTTTGTTTGCATCTGGATGATCTATTTTGTTTAATGCCAGAACCATAGGGAACTTGATTTCCATGAAACATTCAATACATTTCAAAATAAGTTCCTCATCCCACTTGTCCAATGGGGGAAGATACTTGGACTCAGCCTCAATGTCTTGTCTTTGCATCAGCAAATCAATTGTCTTCTGAACCATGCTCATATTGGCAGAATAACCTGCCAACTGATTTGTTAAAGTTTCAACTATGGAGGAGTTTGTGTTTATATGTCTTCTTACTATGGATCCCCATTTCTTTTCCAAGTTGTTGTAGATCCAAAGCTTGATTTCATTGATCAAAAACTCTACATCGTTGATAGGATCGTAGCCTCTGGTGCTTTCACCTTTGGCATTGGTGGTACCGGATATGTCTATGCAGTGAATCAATAAGTCAGCAGTTCTCAAGGAATCCAAAAACTTGTTACCCAATCCTAAGTTCAAGTGAGCTTCAGGAATCAACCCTGGAATGTCCAATACCTTGATGGGAATGTATCTCTTTCCAGAGTCACACTTACCATATGTTGGCTTACAGTTTGGATTCTTGTTACATTTACATTTGAAAGGAATGTAGGAAACTCCTTCTTGAGCAGTTAATGTTGTGAATGGGTAATTACCTATCTTGAATAGAGATTCATTCTTGGTTAGTGAGTTGATGGTTGATGACTTACCCACACTAGGTTTCCCTACACATGCAATTGTGTATTCCTTAGCCATTTATATTAATATATATCACTTATGGTTTAAGTTATAAGTTTTTTTTTCTACCAGGACTTCTTCAAGAGATGTATTTTCAAAATGTTTCTGAAAGAAAAAAATTGAAAATAGGAGAATACATACGTTTTCATAAATCCGACAGAAGAAATGTATACTTTTGGTAGCGAATGGACTAAGTGCCTCGCTACCAAAACCGAGTTGCTGCTTTTTTTTTTTTTTTCTTTTTTTCGAAATGTGAAATCCACGCCAATAGGAGATCAATTTTTGTTCATGTTTTGATTTTTTACAACTCCGTTCAATGAATCATTATCATTTTCAATAGAAACACTGGATTAGAGATCAGTAAAGAGTATAACCAGAAACACAATAACAGTACATAAATCTATAACTAGTATCTAAACCCCAATAACTCTTTGCAAAAATTCATTAACTTTCTTAGATATATACACATCAGGATAGATAAAAAATATTATTTGTTTTTTTTTTAATTCTTACTGCTAATCATTTAACATCATATCATGGATAATGAAAACCAACCCAACTGCTCAAATCAAAGCTTTACCAGTCAATCACCAAACAATGAATCTATAAAGTCTTTCAAAGAGTTTAAAACATTAAAGATTCTCAATAAAAAAACAAGAGATGTAACCAATTCGAGCACAACAACATTTGGAAATGAAACGGATGATGTTTACGATGATGCATATGCACAACTAACTCAAAATGAACATCACCATAGCAGCTCTAATGTTGCAAGTTTGGACCTAGCAAGCAGACCCAAGGAAAATAGAGCATCATACAATAGCATTATGAGAACATCCGTTCATAGTGATTCATATTCTATCTTCAATGGTAGAAACAGATTGTCCATAGCAATATTCAGCGACTTGGACTGTGTAAGTATAAAAGATGATGAAACGGTGATAGGAATGGACGAAAGCCTTGATGATTTTCAGGAAGTTTCTGCTGAGCCATCTGAAAAAGATGAATCTGATGATATTTATGTCCCTTTTGCGGATGAAAGTGTCAGACCTTTGAGAAGATACAATTCTCATGAGAGTATTTTTTCCAAAAAGAACGTTGTGGTAATAGAGCCACAAAAAATTGATTTTAAAAAGAAACCTGATGTTGAAAGGCTGTATTTAGGTAGCTTCACAAAGAAGGAAGAAAAATTCAAAAGATCCTTTGATTACCTAAGAAACGGCCAATTATCATATCTAACAAGCCAGCCTGTAACCGCAATGTGTGATAGAAGAGCTGTAACCACTACAACACACGACAAAGATGAGTCTAATGGATTTTGCAATCCCTTCATGCTTCCATTGGTGTCAAAAACTAAAAGGGATCCGCTCAACTTTAAAACTAAGGATTCATTGAAACAATATCTTTCTGATGAGACATTAAACCATAAACACCCATTGAAAAACATCAAAACATCCAAGATAAATGAAACCACTATAGACTTAGAAAATAAAACCATCAAAAGAAAAAGTAGCATAGTTTGGAACCTGCCCAAAAAGGGCGATAGCAGACACAGTTCGTTCAACTCAAATCAAAGTAATGAAAAAAAAACCCCCTACAAAAACCCATTTTTGTCTGTTGCCAAAAGACAAGCCTCTTTGAAAATTACCAGACAAGGTGCTGCTGTTATAGACAACGGAACAGAAGTTTACTCTACAAAAATAGAAATTGATCTATTGAAAGATGCATTGCAAGATATATAACCATTATATAATATACATTAAATTGTGGACTTTTTAAGTGGATTACTGAATGGAGAGTTTTTGGAGTCTGTTTTTCTCTTTTTACCCAAAAATGGAACTTCTCTTTTTCCTTCTTTGTTGTACCCAAACTTTTCTTTGTTGCTAACAGTCTTTGTATTTATGTTCTTTATGTGGTTCTTTGTAAATGTCTTCACACCCAAACGGAACTTCATTTCTTCACTCTCTATGGCTGGTTTCTTGACTATCTTTCTAGTATTCTTCATAAACATCAAAGAATCAGCTTGATCGTCATCATCATCCCAGTTTTCATTCTCGTTAGCTGCCGTGCTGGGAAGCTCCACTTGCGTTATAAACTTTGATTTGAAATCATCATCATTATGTACATTCTTTTCACCTACACTTAGATCATCAGTCGTTGATTCCCTGGCCAAAAAGGATAAAGTGGAAGTAACATTTAGTTTATCAAGAACTCCAATTTTGTTTTCAGGTAGCGAAACTCTGGTGTTCACACCTTCCAACACATTGATTCTATTTTTTTTACTCTTTGACAATCTCTTGTTGACTTTCGCTTCAATAGCTTCTTGACGTCTTTTGTAGGCAATATACTCATCATCTTGTTCAAAATCATTTTCATCATCTAAAAACCCTTCCTCACGATCAATACCACGACGTTCACCTTTCAAAGTCTTTTGAATTTGCTTTTCCAAGAATTCCTCGTCACGCGCCTGTTGTTCTCTTTCAAGCTGCCTTAGGACTTCTTCATTGTCTTCTATATCACTATCATCATCAAACATGTCTTCATCTGATGTGTGCAGAGCATCATCAACTTTTTCATCATCAAGGGCATTGGCTTTCTTATCTTTTAAAACTGGTAGATTTTCGTCATCCGAATCTGACTCTTCAGCTTCTTCAGCTAAAAATGGATTCTCAGCATTGTCCTTTAAATCACTTTCTAAGGCTTTACGACGTAGCCTTGCTCTTTCAAGTCTTCTCTTTTCCTTTTGATCATCATATCCATTTGTGACTTCAGTATGCTTTGGAGAACCCAAGGGAGAGCTTTTAGTTTCCAAGGGGAAAGTTTCTGCGGGACTGGTCTTCTTCCCATAAAATATTTCCTCCTCTTGTTGTTCAATGACCTCATTAGATAAATCACTATGCTGATCTCCATCATAGTCACTATCAAGATTAACATGATCATCATCTTCACTGGAAAGTTCTTTACCTGGCTGATTTTCTTCACCAAGATCGCTGTTGTTTGTTATGGGTGTTTCAATCATTTTCAAATCAACTCTTGTTTTCTGTGATTGTTTAACAGCCTTCTTTTTTAGTTGGGCAAAAAGATCTTGAACATCCATACTATTTTTTTTCTTTTTCAGATTATCCTTATCCTTCAATGCTCTTTGACGAGCGATATGAGCTTGAACCTCCAATGCAGCAGCCTTTGCAGCTGCGGATTCATTGTGTCTACTGCCTACATTGTCAAATTCGTCGTCATCGTCATCTTCTGAAAGTAGAACATATTGCTGGGATGAAACAGCATCATTTTGTTTTGTTTTCTCTTCAGGTACTTTCTCATCCTCACCCAGTTTGATTTCATCTTCTTTGTCCGATTCTAGTTCAATTACAAAATCAGAAACTTCAGAGTTGTACTCGTCATCTTCTGATGCCACCACATCAGCCTCATCCTTTGAAGGCTCAGTCTTTTCAAACCCCGGGACTTCGGCCAACTCCTCAAATAAACTATCATCTGATTCATCAAACATGGCCTTGATGTTTGTGGACTTTTCCTTGGATATCATTGGGGCGTTCATTCTTTCGAAGAATTCATCCTCTAGCTCTTCATCAAAAATGGCCTTTACCTGTCCTGATTGAGTCTTGGTGTTTTCAGTCTTCAATTGCGTCGGCTGCGTGAATGATGGATTGGGCTGTTGCATTTGGGTTTCTTGTGTTTCTTGGAAATCTTCTGCCTCGTCAAAAACACCTCTTAGTTGAGTTGGCTGTGTCACAGATCCTACTGCTACATCCTTTAGTTGTGTTGGTTGAGTACCACTTTGTTCTAATGTACTTTGCATAATGTTGAGCTGAGTAGGTTGTGTTAGGTTTGGTGGCTCATTATCAATTTCTTTGGACGTTTTTTGTGTTGGCTGAGTTATTTGCAGTTCATCATCTGATTGTATAATATCACTTTTGTCAAATGCGTTTCTTATTCTCTTCAACAATGAAGTTTTTCTTTTTCGTTTCGGTTCTGATTCTGATTTTAAATCTGAATTGAAGCTTTCGTCATCACTATCAAAAAGAAAAACATTTCCACCATCATTCAATTGAGCTTCATCAGCAGTTTTCTTTTTTTCTTCTGAGTTGATTAAATTTGATATAAATGACATGGGTACTGATTTTGTTGGTGTCGTTTCAATCTTTTATATAAGATTACTATAAGTTCAAGACAGGTAACATACGTTCAAAATATAGAGTACTTATTTTTCCATTTTCAATTTTTTTTGCTTCCACGATTCGAATATTCACGCGTTTTGTTTTTCACACGAACGAGATTTCTCAGAGAAACAAACGTGACCAAGATTGGTAGCGACTCATAAAATAGAAAAAACCCCAAATAAGATTATCAATGGAAAACGAATTTTGAAATATATATAAAAGCTCTATGATCTAGTTTAATCAGGTTAATCTTTCTTAGCCTTCTTCTTTTTCTTCTTATCCTCATCAGCGACATCGTCGTCACTGCCTTCTGACTTTCTTTTTTTCTCTTTCTTTTCCTTCTTCTCCTTCTTGTCTTTCTTCTCCTTCTTCTCTAGCTTCTTTTTCTCTTTCTTTTCCTTCTTTTCTTTTTCTATGGCACTAACATACTCTTCTTCTTCAGGAGCAACGTAATGTTTAGCTCTCTCTTCTTCTCTTTCCAAGGTTCTTTCTTCTTGCTTTTGTTTTCTTTCATAGCTCTTCTTCATATCCTTTTCTCTCTTGCTTAAGAAATACTCACCACTTTCAATTTCCAAATCAATCTTTCTAGGTTGTTGAGTAGGTGGGAATGGAGTGTATACTCTCTTTTCGTCACTTTGTTTCTTTTCCTTGATTTTGCTTGGTTTCTTTCTTTGAACATTTCTCTTCTTAAACATAGGTAAGAATCTTGACCAATCTTCTTCGGCTAGTTCCGGTTTCTTTGCTAATTCTCTTTTGATCATTAATTCTTTGATATGGTAGATAGGGTGGATGTTGTTCATGCAATCTTCAACAATTCTTCTTAGTTCCTTTAGGCCCTTGTGTGGACCCATACAGGCAACAGTGTTACCTTGTACTAGGATATAACATTTGGTAAGAAGTTCCAAAGCCTTCAAGGTGTTTCCGTTTGGTCCAACAAGTCTTTGTCTTCTTTTGACAAATCTGTCTTTATTAGAGGTAAAGCTGCTGATTTTGATAATATCACAGGCAGTGTACGCATCTAGAATTTTGACTGCTTGGGGAAATGGAACAGATCTGGCCAATAGTTTGATCAAGTCTCTAGCCTTCAAAATCATAGATGGATCAAATGTCTTTCTGGTGGTCTTAACAGTCATGGAACCTTCGACTAAATCCAAAACACATGCAATATGGTGAGAGTCCAAGGCCCTTGTTACGTCGTTCCATATAGATCTTAAGTATTGTTCTCTGTATTTAGGGAATAAGGTCATGAATGATGACTCTTCAGCAAATGGCAATCCAGAAGCATTGTCGGCTTCAGTGAATTCATCGACTTTCCATTTGTCAATATCTGGGGTATCCCAAGGTTTATCTTTATTGTGAGTGGAAACCATTTTCTATAATTTTATTGTGTTTTGGGTCGTATTATGTTGTTATTATTGTATGTTTATGTGACATGCATTAGAATATATAAAGTTTCTAGATTTCAGAATATGGTTTTCCAAAACAGGTAAAAAAAATCTACAAAAAAAAAAAAAAAGAAACAAAATCATGAGCACTGTATTGGTAAAAAAGTCCGCCTTCCTAAAAGAGTAATCCAACGGTGAAAAAAAAAGAGGAAAATAGTAAGATATACATCTATTTGAATTAACTTTTTTCAATTACTCTAATGACTTGATTCGAAAGGAGATGGTCAATATAAATATATAACAAATTGATTCATATTTATTAAAAGAGGAAATAACGTTGTAAAAACACTGAAGATTAATAAGATAATGGCTGCCAAACCCTCTGGAAAAGGTAAAACTTCATCCACAATTAACAAGAGTTTCAAGAAATCAAATGATAAACTGAACAATTTAAAGCGTTCGAGTACATTGAATAGTAAACTTAAAAGAAAACAAAACAAAATCAAGCTTGAAGAAATTAATCAAGATTTTAAAAACAATAATGACAAGATCGAGGATATACATCATTTGATGAAAACCTATGATCACCAAAAGAAGCATAACATTAACAATGACAACATTATAGCAAAGACCTCATTGCCATCTGGTGATAACATCCAAAAAATCAGTGAAATTGATCTTCAACTGAAGAAGCAAAGAAAGGAAATGAAGGATAAAGCTGATAAAGAACTAGACAAGCAACTTGACTTTATATCTGGATTCAAGCTATGAACAAAATAATGCTTTGTGTATCGGAATACACCAATGGATTCATCTAAAAAGATATTTATATAATGAAATCAACTTTTTTTTTTTAAAGTAATTTATTTTCTTATTACTATTTTCATGTCGTGTTAGAATATATAACTTTATATAGTAGGACTATCAATTCAGATATACTTACTTTTTACTTATTTTTGGTGTCTATCAGAATTGAGAGGGTAAAACACAATTAACATTAAGCATTGATGGATCTGATACCAGCCTTGGACTTGAAGATGGCATTACCTTCAGCATAGGCCATACCGAAACCAATACCGGTCCCTAGGAAAACAAAGGCTGGTCTTCTCTTGAATAAAACAGAGGCTACAATACCACCTACTAAACCCAAGGTAGTTTTGGTGACACCATTGGCTATGACAGCATCCCATCTGGAGTCTAGAATAGATTGAGAAGGAATTATTTGTTCTTGTTTAACTTGTTGATCAGCCATTTCTGTAAGATTTATATGTGGATATGTTATTTATAAGGGTAGGATTAGGAAAGAAAAAAAAAAAAAAATAGATAATAACGAAATCAATTAGTTCTGTATGAAGAGACAGTAAGATAAGATAAAATGCACTATGACTTAGTTTCTTTGGGGTCCTTATAAGTTTTTTTTTTTTTATTTGTTTGCTAAAGTTTATTTGTTGCGATTGAAAGGTAAATAATCCATAACCCATAAAATATTGAACCATATGAACCAATTGAAAAAATTCATCGACTCCCTTCGGAGTAAACTAAATAAAAAAAAAATTTTTTTTTCTTTGGTGTAGCGGCTTAACAGCATTACCGAATAGGAAGATTTGGAGCTTCGGGTAAGTTAACACAATTCAAAAGTGACTATGCTGGTAGGTTACAGTTGACTATACACTGAAAAACACTACAAAGAAAAAGTGAAAAAAGAAAAATATTGACATAATGCACTGTGTTACACTTGGGCTAGTTTTTCATTAGATAAGATTGTAATATACGGCCTGAATCATTGTTAACTGTCTATGATTTGTTACATTGATTAAATCTATTACTCGCAAGCGTTGATTCCAGTGAACACCGAGCACGTGTATCAACACTTCTTTTAAAAAAAATTTTCTCGAAAAAAAAAATTTTCCCCTTCAAAAATTTGGATGCTTTTCACATCAAAAAAAAAAAAAAATGAGTAGTTATATTACCCGTTTAGGAAAACACACACCCTTCAAAGTGGTTTATTTTTGGACAAGATTGACAGCCACTCAGTTTAATCAATTAGATAATAATTGTTTAAATTAAGTAAATCAATCTTCTTTTTGCTCTCTAGTTCTAAATCAGCTTTTAAAGATAAACAAGAAAGAAAAATAAAAAAAGGTTTAAACCAGTGCTCTTAGTATTCTGATTATCCGTTACTCATTCTATTACATAAGATACTAACACCCAAAACAAAGATAACAACTACTTTATTTTTTTTACTGAAAAAATGTCTTTTTCAAATGATACAATAACTACGAATCTTAAAAGAAAGCATGAACCATATAAGTCAAGCCATGCTTTTAATAAAGAAAAGAGGAAAGCAAGAGAGTACTACCAAAGAAGACTTTTTAATCGCTTTTCCTTTTGGAATAATAAGGATATTAAAAGTAACAACTTGTTATTATCCTCGAGCAATTCAAACCACATTGGATCAACGACGTCATCTGGAAATGAATATGAGGATGGTGATGTGGAGGACAACGATGTAATCAATGACTATGAAGCTGACTTTGATCAAATCAAGGCCAAGAAAAAAATCCACTTGGATGTTCACGATGAATATTTCCCAAACATATCAGATCAAAAAGATAAGGCGTTGACCATTGAATCATATATTTACAATGTTAACAACAATCAACTCGATACTTCGTTGGTGGATGACGAATCTGAGGTTAACTTAAGCCACCAATCCAATAATCAAAAACCCCTGAAATCTAACACGAGCTTCAGGGATTTGCTCCTGAAAGTCTCACCTTTTAAAAACAACAGCAGCAATGTTGGTGATGATCTTGATGAAACAGATACCAAGACAGTTGGTGAAATAGGTCCAACAGACTTCAACAAGGACATGAAGGCCAAGGAAAGAGTCCTGGCTTACATCGATGAGGCTATTGATGATGTTTGGGGACGTATTTACGACTCATCAACATTTGCCGAGGAGGAAATCATGACTCTTTATGAGCAAAATGTTCCTTCCTATATAACCTTTGAGCAAGGCCATCATAATGGCTATAGAAGACACCATTCCTCCTTTTCCTCAACAACATCAGCAAACAGTAACTGTTCCTTCCATAAGGTCAGTACTAAAATGGAGTTTAAGCCTGTGTTTACCGAGGAACTTAAAAGAAAATCAACCATTGGATCAATACACCCAAGCAGAAGTTCTGTTTCACACGATGCATTTGCTCAAAAGTGGAAGAGTCTGGAAGTCAAACTCAAAGATATCAAGTCACAGATGGAGGCCCTGATGACTTCAAGAAACGTCGGACATATTAAGTTATTCTGGGGTCTGTGGGATTCTGTAAAGAATCAATGTGTTCAGCTGCTGGAGATAGATGAGGATGAAGACTCAGAAAACATTTCCGAAACACAACTGCATTCTGTTATTGAAAACCTGGAGCAATCAAGAGTATATTATATTTCATCAAGATAGTTATATATATTATTATCAAGTACAAGAAGATGCCTTTTTGAGTTACCACTTTTTTTTTCCATTTTTTGAGATAAATTCCTCGTGGGTTCAATGTTGCTGGTGATCAAAAAAGTGTGGGTTAAAAGAATGCAGCATGGACTTTTTTTGTTTGGCGGAGGCAATCAATTAATCATTGTATTATAATTCCGGATAACCCGAAATGCAATTAAAAAAATTGTAGAAATATTTGTTTTTTAGAAATTCTCTAAATATGTAGCGTATCAATATGTGAGTCTTTACTTTTTGAGAAAATATTCAGAATTCAAGAATTATAATTAAGAAAAAGTAAAAAAAAAAAAACCCCTCATGGAAAACAATGAAAGTCTTTTCATCTTACGATTAACAAGCAAGAAAACCAATTGCTATGTATTGTATGAATTGATAACCTTTCCGCATTAATCTACCCTTTATTTATGCATGTTTCCTCTTGAAATAGTCTAGAATTTAAAATAAACCAATAAAAATTGAACACTTTAATGCATATTTTGCTTGTTTATCTTTTACAGGAAATAGAATTTTGTTTCCGTTAGCGTCAAAAGAATCTATATGTTTACACTCAAGAATTTTATATTGCGATTATAGATAAATGGTGTATTGTTATCAGGTTATCTATTTTTCGGAATTTAGTGAAATGTTTACCAAATTGACGTAATACATGAAATCTTTTATTTTTTAAACTTAGCAAGCAACTGGCGCTTTTTGAACAAAAACCTAAATTTTCTCTGTCTTCGTATATGCATCTATAGTTTTTATATCTTGTGTAAGAAATGACGCAATGGGGCTGGCTATTGTTATTTAAAAAAAAAACAAAGAATAATCCCAAGCGCAGAGAAATCACTAATTATAAAAATACTCAGTAATTGCAAATAACGACAATTATTCAGTTTCTCATATCCTTACCCATGGCCTAGACTTTCATTTACCCTAGAAATATCATCACACATATTTTGGCTATAAGGATGGCCGCTAAAGCAATGCAAAAATATACTATAATGCATGAACAACCTTGGTGAAATTTTTGGTCGTGGTAAAAGTAAGTAAGACTTGCAATTGAACAGCGAAAATTATTGACCATTTAAGATAAGCATATATATGTAGAATGTAGGTATGTTTATGATGCATGCACTAGTAAGTAGCAGAGTTACTATTTGTGGTAATTTGATTTAGCGAGTATGTTTTGGATGGGAGTTGATAGTATGGTGCTGCTGAAGAAGAAGTCACCTACATCAAGAGGATCATCTTGAACCACTTTGCTGTAGATCATGTCCACCATATCATAAGTCGATTCATTCTGAGGCTTGGTTGTTACCTCATAGGAGAATGCGGGAGCATGGTCTCCATAGTGGCTTTCATCCATTGCAAGCATTGATAGTTCATCTACAGAAGGACATAAAGTCATCTCTTCATTGTGAACATCTTTGTGTTCTTGAGTTGTTGAGTTTAGTACCCCTTTGTCATCGTAATACATCTGTGTAAAGCATTGTGACAGTGTTTGGAAGAACTCGATTTCTTCCGTCATATATTTTGCTTTATGTAACTTACTTTCAAGAAATGGGGTGTTTTTCATCTTTAGATAGTATTCATGCATACTTTTGAATCGATTTCGTATTTGCCTTACTGGTCTTGAAGAGTTTGTTTGTTTGTTGAAGTCGAATGAAACATTCTTCCAGAATAGACCTTTGTAAGAGCTAGAGCGTAATTTTTGTAGACATGGCAATTGACTTATACATATCTTTAATAAAATAATATCTTCTTTTTGTGTGACGACTTTTCTTTTGATTTTACCCTGATATGCCATTGCTATTTTTTTTTCTTCAAGATCTGGTTTGTTTCTCAGTATCCATAGTAGATGTTTTCAAAGTTTCAAAGACAACCTATTTGAAAAAGACAAGATATACACAGACATAGACTAGATATATATATTTATATCACCTCTTTATTATATATAATAATATAGACAGTGTCCTTGATAGCTAATCACCACTTTTTTTTTAAAAAAATCCTTTTTTTCCTTCCTTGAAAGCAATCAACAAGCTCTACCAAACAACATTATTAAGGGGAGTAAAACAATGAACTTGATATTCTTGGGTAAGTCCATTCACAAAGCCTAATCTATTGTTTTAGACTCTTTTAATAAAGTAAAAGATTTCAGCATCAATTGATTAAACACAATAGAAAGTTTATGCTGTGTGCATTTTTATGACCAGAATTTTTTACACTTCAAGAGAATTTCAATCATTCTTTGTTCCTTGTTCTATTGTTTACAATGGTTTAAAAAAAATAAGCGATGATGTAACTTATCGGAAATTTAGGTTTTTTCCCACAGAAATTAGACCATTCGGGAAGAACTTAGCTTAATGCTTTTTTTTCTTGTTTTTTTCATTAATATGTATTTCCATTTGTTTACAGTTGGTAAAGCAGATTTCAAAACAAAAAAAAAACAAAGTTATTTATATTTTTTTTAAATGTAAAAAAAAAAATACATTTTTTAGTTACTTTACTGATAATAAATATATATAGCTGTAAGATATACAATTCATATGGGATATTGAATTAAGGAAGATACTTAAAAAAAAAAGACTCATTAACAAGGTAATGCAATGGAATATTCACGTAACTGTATACATCCACATCTAAATAGGCCATTGAAATCAAATCATCTTTGCTGGTTTATAGTTTTTTTTTACACAATTGATCACGTTTGTGTTTCCTTTTTAGGAAATACCAAGTTGAACCTCAAAAAAACACACAACGTCCTAGGATGATAATTAATTTCGAAAAAAAAATAAATAAATAAATAAAAAGAATCAAAGATAATAGTATAGATTTACACACAATTAATGTCACATACAGATTCCTAAACGTTGAACTTAGCAAGCACTTTTGAAACAGAAAAAAAAAAAAAAGTAAAAGAAGAAAAAGTTGTTCCATCGTATTTAAGTAGTCATGCTAATCTGAAACATAAAAGTACATTCTTCTTTTTTTCAAACTACAAACTTTATAATCATCTCTTTATAAATTACAATCAAGTACTGTCATGAGTTATACACCAAAAATATACAAAACACACGTACTATCAACAATGGAGGCAAACAACTACTCTGATAACTACATAAAAACAGATGAAGTGCCTCAGAAGTATATACGTAACAAGGACAATACTGTTGAGGGATACCCCAAGCTGCAGAAGCTTATGGAACTGAAAGCTAAGCAGATTAAAGACCACTCGAAGAAGGCGTATGGATGCAGAATGAACGTTGACAAGATGGCTCCCTATTTGCAGAAATGGGTTGCCGAGTACTCTTTGAACTTTGATGTTGTTATGATTGGTTGCCTAAGTGAAAACCAGTTCATATACCCAGTGTTGAGAAATTTGCCTATTGACAAGTTGATATCAAAGCCAGGGTTTTTGTTCATATGGGCATCTTCAAACAAAATCAATGAACTGTCCAGATACTTGAACCAGGAAATTGTAGCCAAAAAGTTTAGAAGATCAGAGGAACTTGTGTTTGTGCCTGTCAACAAGGACTCTTGTTTCTACCCTGGCTTAAACAATGACACAGACGAGTCCCTTCTGGACAAAATGCAGTGGCATTGCTGGATGTGCATCACGGGTACAGTCAGAAGATCAACTGATGGAAGGTTGATTCATTGCAATGTCGACACTGATTTGATGTTTGAAAATGATACACCTTTGTCTGCTTCTGTTTCTGATGAGAACAGTGCAATAAAAACACAAGACAAGAACAAACCAATTTTTAAACAGAAAAACTGTGTTCCTCCTCAGATATACCAAATTGCTGAGAACTTTTCAACAGCCACAAGAAGACTGCATATCATTCCCTCAAGAAGTGGAATGGAAACACCTGTGAAGTTAAGAAAAGGGTGGGTGATTATGAGTCCTGATGTCATGCTGAATAATTTTAAACCCAAAGAGTACATTAAGGAAACCGGAGAGATGCTGAATCTACCGGAGGATCCTGAAATTGAAAAGTTGAGACCAAAGTCACCGGTTCAGAAAAACGGTAAACGAGTAGTGACACAATCGTAACACAAACCGTAAAATGCATTGTGTCGTTTTGCTGAAGAGAACAAATAAACATAGGGAAACTTTTAGGTAGGGGAAAATTTGAAATCTTAGCAAGAGCTGGGATATGTTAAGATTTCAACATGTATGTATCATATCAATATACCTTTTAATAAAACATATTACATGTTGAATAACTCTGAAGACATAGTTGAAATAGTAGTTTAGATAGGGAATCTATCAACGTAATCGTGAAAACGCCATGGTCTAGTCACGTGCACCAAAAGAGAAATTTCTTTTTTTTTTTCCCAAATATCCAAAAAAGTGGAAATTCCCTTTTTGGGAGATTCATGGGGGAAAAAAAGAACGAGGAAAAACTCAACCATTTTTTTTTTTTAATTAACAATTTCTTCAAAATAAAAAATTAAAAAGAAACTTTCAGAGATGTTGTATATACTTTTTCTAAAGATTATCATCCTTTACACAGTCCATCAATATAGTCTAAACCCCAAGAAAAATATCAAATCAACTATTTGAACAATGGGTAAAACTCAAAAGAAAAATTCTAAAGGTAGATTAGATAAGTACTATTACCTGGCAAAGGAAAAAGGTTATCGTGCCCGTTCCTCTTTCAAGATCATCCAGATCAATGAGAAATATGGACATTTTCTGGAAAGATCCAAGGTCGTCATTGATTTATGTGCCGCTCCTGGTTCCTGGTGTCAAGTTGCATCCAACCTGTGTCCTGTAAACTCATTGATCATTGGTGTTGATATTGTGCCTATCAAAAACCTGCCTAACTGTATAACTTTCCAAAGTGATATCACAACAGAAGACTGTAGATCCAAGTTGAGAGGATACATGAAAACATGGAAGGCCGATACTGTTCTGCATGATGGTGCTCCAAATGTTGGTCTTGGTTGGGTCCAGGATGCATTCACACAATCCCATTTGACTTTACAAGCCCTGAAGCTTGCCTGTGAAAACTTGGTTGTTGGTGGTACTTTTGTCACCAAGATTTTCAGATCCAAGGATTATAACAAGCTAGTTTGGGTTTTCCAACAATTGTTCGATAAGGTCGAAGCCACAAAGCCACCTGCTTCCAGAAATGTATCTGCGGAAATCTTTGTTGTTTGTAGAGGCTTCAAGGCTCCAAAGAAGTTAGATCCTAGATTGTTGGATCCTAAGGAAGTCTTTGAGGAACTTCCAGACAAGGCATCCAATCAAGAAATGAAGGTTTACAATCCAGAAAAGAAGGTCAGAAAGAGAGATGGTTATGAAGAAGGTGATAACTTATTGTTCCACACCGCTGATATCATGGAGTTTGTCAAGACCGAAGATCCTATTGAAATGCTAGCTGGCCTCAATAAATTCACTACAAATGAAGATGACAAGGATTGGCAAATATTGAAAAGAATGGACTTCACCACTAAGGAATTCATGTCATGCATTGCAGATTTGAAAGTCTTGGGTAGAAAGGATTTCAAGATGATACTTAAATGGAGAAAATACTCCAGAGATACTTTGGAACTAGATGACAAGGAGGTAGATGCTGAAGAAATTGATGGTGTCAGTGAAATGACTGAAGAAGAAAAAATCACCAAGGAACTGCAAGATTTACAAGAAAAGAAGAGATTGGAAAAGAAGAGAGAAAAGAGAAAGAAAAATGAAATGAAACAAAAGGAAATTGTCAGAATGCAAATGAACATGCTTACTCCAAAGGATATTGGTATTGAAGCTGGTATGGATGGAAGAGATCATTTGTTCAATTTAAAAACCGCTGAAAAGACAGGTCAACTAGACGCCTTGATCAAGGGTAAGAAGAGAATGATTTTCTCCAAGGAAGATGTCATAACGGGTACTGAAATTGTTATTGATGATGACGCTGTTTTGTCTGATAGAGATGATATGAGAGACCTGGATGACTTAGAAGCACAGATGGACTTGATGTATGACAATTACAAAGAAAGAAAATCTGAAAGAGATTCTAGATTCAAGGCGAAGCAATCCAGACAAGAAGCCGATGATTGGGAAGGATTCGAAAAGGACAACCAACATGACGAGAACACTGATGTAGAGATGGATGATGATGATGATGATCTGGACAGTGATTCTGATGAAGCAATCACAAAGTTGATTTCTAGAATCAAGGGTGAAAAGGGTGATCAAAGTCTAAGTAGAGATGCTAGAGCCCTGTTCAATGATCCAATCTTTGATGGTATTCAAGCTGAGCTACCAAGCACTTCAAAGACAGTTGAATCTAAGCCTATTAAAACAGATATTAAGAGTAATGACACCTTTGAAGATAATTCTGATGTTGAAATGTCTGGAGGTGACAACTCTGATTTCGAAATTGTTCCAACCAAGGAAAGTTCTGATGAATCATCGGATTATGATAGTGATGCTGAAGCTAACGAGGATGCTAGAAAGAAGCATGAAAAGGATATAGAATTGGCGACTGTACAAGCCATGACTCTGGCCCATGAGTTAGCATTGGGACAAAAGACAAAGCATGACTTGATTGATGAAACTTACAATAGATACTCTTCAAGAGATAGAGAAAACTTACCGGAATGGTTTGTTCAGGATGAAAAGGAACACACCAAGATTAATAAACCTATAACCAAGGAAGCTGCAATGGCCATCAAGGAAAGATTGAAGGCTTTGAATGCCAGACCCATCAAGAAGGTAGCTGAAGCCAAGGCCAGAAAGAGAATGAGAGCTGTTTCTAAGTTGGAGAGATTGAAAAAGAAAGCTGGTATCATCAATGATAACTCTGAAAAGTCTGAAAGAGATAAGGCTGATGAAATATCTAAATTGATGAAGAAGTTAAAGAAGAAGGCCAATGTCAAGCCTAAGGTTACATTGGTTGTTGCTGCCGGTAGTAACAAGAGATTGGCTGGTAGACCTAAGGGTGTTAGAGGTAAGTATAAAATGGTTGATGGTGTACTAAAGAATGAATCTAGAGCATTGAGAAGAATTGCCAAAAAGAATAAAGGTAAGAAGTAAACCACTATATAATTATATTGCTATGAATACTTGAAAAAAAAAAAAAAAACTTAAGGATTATTAATTTTTTTTATCAGCTTTACTAGCTTTTCTTTTATTTGAAAAGAGAATCTTCTTCAAAAGATACACTATAGAGAACAAAACAACTAGCCAAGTGCCTGCTTGAATTTTGTAGAAGTTACTTGTGTTTGGGTACGGGATTGCAATAGTGCCCCTGCCATGTTGTAATAAGTTGGTGTATGTATTTTGCTCTTTTGATAATGGATTGGCAAATTTTTCAACATAATAGCCACCCAAATGACTCTTTTGATTGAATGGAGTCATAATAAAGTCTCTTGAGGCATCTCTACAATGATCAAATGCAAAATACTCAAACTCAAACTGGGAATAGTTTTTTTGATTGGCGTTAGAGGAGTCTATGTACCTGTTGTGTAGATTGAATTTAAAGTCCGAAACATCATGGGCATGATTCAAATCAAAGTTTTCCTTTTTGAACAAATAATAAGCATTTTCATAGGAGTCAATTTTGTAATCTGGTGCCTCTAAATCAATGCTATCTTCAGAAATATCAACAAGCTTCCAGTTTTCGGTGTCAAACTTGATTTCGTTATCAAACTTGTTAACAAATGCTTGCTTTGGTATATCAAACAATAGGTATCTATCACAGTTGTCAGCATATGGGTTGTAAGTATTTAAGTCTTTAGTACCTTGAGTTGATACGTAAATTTCAGGATGTATTCCATCTTGATGAAATTCCAAATCAAATAGTTCCATTTCGGTTAAATCATTCTCGTACAAACTTATGTAAAAGTTGGTTTTTTGGAACTTGTTTTCGTTCAGTTTGTAAATCATTCCTTGAACATTAGTGTCTAATTTATTTTCCTTTGTAGTGAAAAACATACCAGTATCAGAGAATTCATTTAAATCAATGATTTTTTCCTCTTCAAAGAAGTGCTGAGGATACGACATTTGCAAAAGAAGCTTATCATTCATGATTGTTAGTTCTATGGAATCATAAAAGTCCAGGTGATTGTGAAGCTTGCGGAACATATGATCCAACACAGACAAATGGATATCATACTCATTGATGAGCTGTTCAATGTTGCTGATGAAATCCTGTTGGTTATCAAAACGTGTGCTGTCTTGTTGAAAGACATACTTGTTGAACCCATTTTCAAGAAACAACGGCTTTAAGATGTTGTCGGCGTTGTATTCAAATTTGTCATCACCTTTATAAGTAAACTTGACATTTGCATTTGTGTTTTTGATCTTTATGTTGTATCTTTCTTGGTAATAAACATCTGTGGGTTCAATATCTTTGATAATAAGATCGTTTTTGAATGTGATATCTTGGTCATCCTGTTCAATGACTGTGTGATCCTCCGTGTACAGATAGGACTTGTTAAAGTATAGTATAGATAGTCTGCTATTGACTATTTGACTAGACATTGCTGTTTGATTTGGTTTCTTAGGAACAGATTTAAAGAAGACGCTATTTTCAAAATACAGCAGATCATGGTAGCGTGTGTCAGTTTCGTTTATTAACTGAACCAAAAATAGCTCAAGGACGTGTGGTTCCATGAGAAAAAAAAAAAAGGAAATCCACACATAATTTCCCCCTAACGAAATGCTAAAATTCGTGTAGAAGATTGTGCTTGGATTTTTCTTAATTCATTTTTTTTTTTTTAAATTTTTTTAGAAAAGCAATATGAATATACATCTAGCAAGTTGGATAATATATCATTGATATTATCATCTAACAGCATCCATACCTTGTCTTTAACAAACTGTGTACACCCATATACCAAACAAAACAGCTATTTATCAATAATCACCATTCTAATAAGTATTCATTACCACTTCTTCTCTCTTTATATTTGGTTTTCCTTTTTTTTTTTAAACATAGCAGTTAACAAGTATACATTTATACAATTAATTCTTGACTGATATTGCATATTAAAGATTATATCCATAAAGAACGACAGAAAAGAAAAAAAAAGAACACAGCAAGAAAGTATACAGAATCTTATCTTTGTTGTTAATGAATACTTGATCACATATCATTATTTCGGAAATAAACTACATAATAACACTAAAAAAGAATGAGTGTTTTTACTGATTTAAATAGCAAGCCGTTTGATAAAAGACATAGACATAAAAGATCTTTTGCCCTGTCAGGAGACAACAATTTTGATTTTTTACCGAGTAACAATACAAGGAAAAACAGCAACTCAAGTCTACCTGAGTTTATAAACACCAACAATTCAAGCGCTTCCAGTAATCCGGTTATAGACTTTGACAATGCTGAGAAATTTATACAGCAAAGCACCACCCAGGTGAAAAAAGAAAGTAACCTACGACATAAACGATCTGAAAGTGCACCAACCGAAATGCTAACTTTCAGTCCCTTTGAGGATGAGATGAACGGGAACTGGCTAGATTTGAGTAAGGCGAGTTCTGATGAACAAATTAAGAAATATTGGGAGAATAATTACTCCAGCTCTATTCAAGACTTGGAAAACGAGCCATTGAAGAATAATAACTTGCTGATGGAGGTTGATGAGGAAGATGAGAACAATTCCGGGTCAAACAATAGCAGCCCTGTGAAAGCAATGATGTCTTATGGAGTGTCGGAACGAGCTTCCATGTCCAGCATGAATAACTCAAAGGGCATAAGACAGATTTCAAACAGCAGCTACAGATCTATAACACCATCATCTGCAACTACAAACTTGTCTGCGTCTTCATTCAGATTAACACTATCAACACCAGCAACGGCCATCACGTCATCATCACCGCTAGCAACAGCCTCTCCAACAACAAACAACACAAATGCCAATAGAAATTTAGGCAGAACCAAACACACAACCAATTTCCATCAAAGATACCACAACTTTGGTATACCATACTCGCCAAGTGGGTCTTCAGCAGCAGGCAATGGGACCGGATCATCACAGGGATCCTCAAGAATTAGTTCAGCAACATCGGGGGATTCCGGAGTGAGTGCTGACAGAAAGGATTATGCGAACTTGAAGACCATTGAGGGTAACTCTGGACTGAGTCCACTGGCCTCCGAGGTGATCAGTAAATATGCCACGATGGGGAAAAAAAAGAGTAATGGGAAAATGGGAGTCAAGAAGAAATGCAGCGGAAGTAACCTGAACACACCATTCAATTTCAGATCTCAGGAGTATGACATAAGCAAGGACTTGGAGGATTTGAGGATCCTGGATGAACATGAGAATGATCCGCTGATGAAATACCTAGCTGAGGAAAACTCCAAAAAGCAAGTCAGTATCTCAACAATCACAAACAACACTTACAGTTCAGGAACAATACTGGATCACAATTCAGCCAGCAATGAGCGGAACTTGTTAATATTTGATGATGAGTTCAAGAGAACACCAAAGCATTCAAGACAGTTAACGGATACGGAATCAAACATCACTTTGATAGTACCCGGAAAGGATACAAAGTCTCTTGGAGAGTATGAAAGGAATTTGCAGGTTTTTGAAGAAGAACCCGTTGTATTTGATAGCCAACAAGAACAGTCCAAAGAGGATTTACATTCATATGTGTCCAGTGATAAAAAGAAAAGCAAAGAGAACATACGAAGCAGAATATCAAATTCGATGTCATTCAGCAATCTTTCACTCAAGAACAACGATGAAGGAGGAAGAAAAATCAAAAAATCATTGAGTATACAGTCCTTGTCCAAGTACTTGAAACCCAATGCTGATAATAAAGTTGAAGTCCACCCTAAAAAGGAAAAGCGCAGACGGGATTCATCTAAAAGACACTCATTAATTGCATGGATTTTCAAATCCAAATAATACTATACATTTATATACAGAGCCCTAAAATACCTAATTTTGTAAACTACTTAATATGATGTGTTCTATTTTATTTTTATTTTTTGGCCAGTTTGGAGTCTTTCTAGCATAGAAGTCAAGAAACACACGTGACTACCACCGATAAATCACCTATAATCAGGACCAAAAAGTATCATCAAAGGCAACATCATTAGCAAAAGACTCTCTTCTTTATTTTATAAAAAAAACATTTCTTGGAATTAGAAAACATAAATATAAATAGATGAATAAATAATAAACATTAAAGAAAAGGAGAAAATATAGAAACTCTTTTTGGGCTTTGTTTTTTTTTTTTGGGAATAATATCATTTTCATCAGCTTGTTAATCTTTTTGTATTTTATTTTTTGTAAAGAATATTTCTAAAACATTGAACATACAGTGTGCACTCAGCACGCTTATTTGACTTCTAAGTTGTCCAATTGTTCTCTTTCAATGGCTTCAGCTTCAGCTTCTAATAAGTATGGTAATAAATAGTTGTCGTCGTTTTCGGCCTTCATTTGCTTTTCCTTTGGTAAGATATGGTGGGTCAATTCTAATTGATGGGCTTGAACGATTCTGTAGATTCTTTCGTATTGTAAGTCCTTTGGCAATCTTCTCAAAGCAGTTTCGGTGATATCGTTTTCTTCATGGATTAAGTCGTTCATCTTTAAGCCTAATTCTCTGTAACCAGATAAGTACTTGAAACCCTTGGCTAAAGGAGAAACAACCTTGTTCAAGGCAGGCTTGCTGTTGATGTATGATACAGCCTTAACAATAGATGTGAATGATTGAGCCATTATTATTATATGATAAATAGGTAATAAATATATATGGATTTATAATTTATTGGTTTATTATAGGTTATGATTTGTTTTGAATATCTAAGATTTCCAAATAATAACTGATTAAAGAAAAAAAAAAAAAAGAAAAAAACGATATTTGCTTAGAAAACCAGTTGAACCAACAAAATTAGAGGAAAAAAAAAATTTTTTTTTACCCTTCCCAATTGTGTTTGTTCCGCTAACTCCCAAAAAAAAACAAAAAACTAAAAACAACTAGCCGCGTTCACCCTAAGTCCGCGACATGCACCAATCACAATTCTAGAAATACACTGTAATGAGTTTAGTGCTATCTGTGATTGATCAATGAAGATACATTTTGTTATACACGTAAATAGTATATTGAGCTAGTATTTTTTAAAAAAAAGAGTCACTAATACTTCAACTCATTCATATCATAAATATTTCTTAGCGTCAAACAATGATGAAACCCTTGAACATCGAATAAGTAATCCTGGATATTTCATAATTATGGTAGCATTTGGTGAAAACGGACTTTTTTAACCAATGGCACGTGCTCAGCTTGACACGCGGCTGCCTTTCTCAGATTATGTCCGACGAAACTGTGAAAAACGAGAGATTTTCTCAACATATATATCGAAAGTGAACAAATTTTGGGCAATCCAAAAGGCTCTTCCAACAATATTCATCTTATCGTAACTGTACAAGAAACAACACCCTCCCGAGTCTGAATCCTTCACAAAGATTAAGAATTAAAGCCCTAGTTACTGATACTTTTGTTATCATTGACTCAATAGAATCATATACTACAACAGTAAATCTACTGATTAAACTGATTAAAACGGTTACACATCAAATTTTAACAGCGAATTTTACTTTTAGATTATTAAGAGCCGTTTTAGCAATATACAAACATTGCCGCTATCAAAAATGTCTGAACAGTAAGATTTGATTGAAAACTATTGTTTATCCATATTAGCCAAAATTGATGAGCTGTGCATTGATGTCGCAGAAATAAATGAGAGAACTAAACACCTAGCAATCAAAGACAAGGGACATGAAGCTGTTACTCCTTCTTCCGAAAGCCAAAATAAGTTAGATAATGAATCAAATTTGTCTAAAGAAAGCAAAAGAATATCAACCAGTAATTCAACCTACAGCCAACGTGTTGAAACTGTGACTGTAAATGCTGACTCCTTGATCTCAAGGATCAAAACTGACCCATATTGGCGAGAATTTCAGTTAATAGATGAAGAACTAACAGCCTCAATTTACCCAAGATTGGTTGATTGTGTTGAAGTCAGAAACGACTCCAGAGAAATCTCTTCCCACAAAATGTCAGTCTTATCAAACAAGGCTATCGAAACCTTCATTAGGCAACTGAACAAAATGAAGGAAGATGGCTTGCTGGACTGTTTCTTTATTAACCCAGAGGAAACATGTTTTATTTGACAATATCCTAAGGACATATTCTTGACATTGTATAAGACTATGGTTAAGGCTAGCAAAAGACATTCTAATTTCAATTTGGTTCCAATAGGCTTTATTGCTGCCTGTATTGCAGCCGCAGGTGGATTTGACTACTCAGACCCTAAGCATGCTGACGTATTAACAACTTTAGCAATTGAATCTAAGATATACCTTGTTGTCGATGAATTGTATGCCTTTATTGGGGAATTGAAGTATAATATTTTCCAGTTTTTAATGAATGTCATGGGCTGGAAAAGACATTCTAGGCTTGTAGCTTGTGGAATACTAAGAGAAATTATTGACGCTGTGGATTCTATCGATGCTATTAAAACTCATCCGAGTTTAAAGTTTATTTGTTTGCCTAAACATAGTACAGGCAGTATTAGCCTCAATTCCATTATTGAAGGTACTGACGAAGTCATCAACGAGAGCTACGAATTACACGACCTCAAAAAGGGTAGATTCACTAAAGAAGATAAAATATGGATCGACAAAGCTATGATGAGAGACCTTGACAAATTACTCGATGACTCAATTAGCGTTACTGAAAAGACATCTATCGTGAACAAACAGAAGAAATACTTGGATAGCTTGCATCGTAAATTGGCAGACAACGATGTCTACCAATGGGTTTCTGAATTAAAACTGGCTGTATATGATGAAAAATTAAGACCTAAGATGAATGAGTTTTGGTTTAAATTCAACAAAGAAGCTAATAGGGACCCTACTCAAAACTTTGGCCCCTGGGTCAAAAATTATTTTTCTCAGTACACTGATATCTCAAAGCCCATTAAGGAGGCTCAAATATACAACTTTATGCAGGAATCCCTTCAACTTGTTTCCAGTAAACCATTTGACAAAATACCAGAATTCAAAATTCCAAATATCTACTCCTTGAACGCTGCCTTTTCTAAGAACTCTAACAAAGGAAAGAACAGAAGAAACAAGAGCCACATTAAGAAAACAGAAGACATTGGTTCTAGTCAAACACAAGACTGACTTACTCACAGAGCAAAACTAAAAAAAAAAAAATAAAAATAAAAATGAACCAATTAATTAACATGCCAACGTGATTTGAAATGGATATGTCGAGAACTTGTACACATCAATAACATGGCCCGTCAACTGCTGAGCTTTTGAGACTACGGCTTTAATGATATGTTGTTCTGAAAATGCTTATTTTAAATGAGTGTTTTACCCAGTATAGATATCAAAAGTGAAATGAATTTAACAAATCAGAGGGTTCTTTTCCCTGTTCTATCAATATTCACACTAAGACAACTTTTTAGCATCTACTCCTTACAAACTTTGATATATATACTTTCCTTTTTTTGTTTAGATACAAAACTGAAAAAATTAAAAGTAAACGAGATTCTATATAAATTGAAAATATTCTATTAATTAAAGCACTCAACTAATAGTCATTTTCACCTGGTGCAGCACCAAAGTTGTTTGGGAAGCCACAAGCCAATAAGAAGTCCTCTACAGGAGTGGAGTCCTTCTTGGCCAACATGTCTTCGTACAACTTCTTCTGTTCTTCTTTGAACAGCAACATGTGCAAGTACCCCAAGGCATTTGTTCCCATTGTGTATTTATTATCTTCAAATTCAACTTCAGCAACACACTTGGATCTTGGGATGATGGCCATCCAATCAGTGGTCATGATGAAGGAGTAGCTGGTAGGCATTCTGTCTTTAGGGTCCTCAATCTCCCATTGTTGGAAGTATGTCAATGCTCTTTGCAACAAACTGACATAGCACATGACCAGGTACTCGTCATCGTTGTTAAAGTTCTTTGGCAAAGGAACATTAAAGTTGGCATATGCTACACTCTCATACTCCAATGGTTGTCTCTTGAAGTTTGGTATGAATGGTTCTGGGTTTTCTTGCACCAAGAAGTCTTGATAGGTTTTCAATTTGTTAGGTAGCTTGATGCATTGCAAATGCTTATGATCTATGGAGAAGCCTGAGTTTGGACCACAGTTGTAAAATACTGCATATCTCTCCTTCTTAACATCTTCATCGTCATCATCGTCTTCTTCCTCCTCATCAAATTCCTGTTGTAAGGTCTTTAATAGCTTATATGCTGCATTCAAGTCATTTGGATTTAGCAAGCTGGATTGTGGGACTTCCTTTTGTGTGACCAACAATAAGTGTTCATCGACTATTGGGTACTTGTTTAAAACAAGCTTGTATTCATTATCCATGATGTTGTCCAAAACTGTAAGTTCTGGTTCATGTTTTAAGAATGGATTAAACTTTTCCCTGACTACATCTTCTCTTTCTGGCTTTTGTGGCTTTTGAGCATCAATGTCACAGTAAGTTAGATGATACTTCAGGGTACTTTCAGATGAGTTACTGGTTTTCAAGTACTTGGAAGTGGATTCAAACTTTACCACATTTCCTGTGCTAACTGCTTTATTGTATATTTCAGTAACTGTCTTTCTCAAAGTTTTAGGATAAGCTGACATTGTGAGTTATATTGGTGTATCTTTTTATCTACTGGTTTATTGTATTTCCTTTTAATAATTAATTTTTAAAAGATGATTTATTAATATATATAATAAATTTTCAAATAATTAAGGTCTATGAATATTTTTTCGTTACAAAATTTTTAGTGGAACTTACACATTCGATTAGGTGGAAAAAAAAAAAATAAAGGAAAAAGGATCAGCTGATCACTCGTAAACATACCGCTACCATGTGTAAACTTTAACTCCGAAAAAAATCAACAAAAAAAAAAAATCACAAGTGACTTGTAAACGATGTGTACCATTTTGCTCTTTTTTTATTTATTTTGGTCATTTTGCATTTATTTACTGAGTAACATCTATATACATTAAAACTCTAATCTTTGACATGAAAAAAAAAAAAAATCCAAACCATTAACAGAAATATATACTGACTTGTAACATATGAGTCCCCTGGATGTCAACTTAAAAAATGAACAGAGCAAGTCTCCTTCTCTATCACCTTCCAACTCATCCATTCTTTCAATTCCTATAGAGAACTGTATTGCAAAACTTAGTATAGATACTCATCAAAGTTGTACAAACACGCCCTTCTTTTTGGAGTCAAAACAGAAGTTTATTGATAACATCGGATTAGACATAGGTGGAACATTAGCTAAATATACATATTACAACATCAAAACCGAGATGGTTGAATTTGGATTTAAAGAAACAGACGACATCAACGGCCTGGTTCATATCATCAAGGAAATCATTAAGTTCCGAAAGGAGCAAAACCCAGAAGAAAAGTACTGGATCAAGAACATCATGGCAACTGGTGGAGGAGCACATAAGTTCTATGACGTTTTGAATGCCAACTTCAAAGATCTAAACATTCTGAAAAAAGATGAAATGAAGTCACTTATCTTTGGATTGAACTTCTTTATCAATTTGAAACAAGATGAAATCTTCACATACTCTGACACTACTGGTAAGTGTTACAAAAAATCAGAAAACAAAGACAATGAAGAAATCATGCTTGTCAACATAGGCTCTGGGGTTTCCATGCTGAAGTTGAACATCAACACTCTCCAGTACGAGAGAATTGGTGGATCATCCTTGGGTGGAGGCACATTGTGGGGGTTGCTAACCCTTATAACGGGAATCACTGATTATGACGAGATGTTGAAACTAGCCAGCAACGGAGACAACTCAAATGTCGACATGCTCGTTGGTGACATATACGGAGCAGCTTATGACGCCATCGGATTGAAGTCCACAGCCATAGCATCGTCGATGGCAAAGATATACAAAAAGCCAGAAACGGACTTTTCCTACGGGGACATATCAAAGTCGTTGCTTTACACAGTCAGTAACAACATAGGCCAGATCAGCTACTTGCAGGCGAACATCCATAATGTTTCTAAGATATTTTTTGCAGGAAGTTATATACGAGGCCACTTGATGACTATGAACACCTTGGATTATGCAATCAATTTCTGGTCCAAAAGTGAAAAATCAGCTTTTTTCATTGAGCACGAAAGCTATCTAGGTGCGATGGGTGCTTTGATATCAGAATAACCAATAATAAAGTAAGCTAAGATATTTATATAAATCTATAATGAATCCGGAACAAAATGACCTTACTTTTTTTTTTCTTTTTTTGAAAAATTTTCATTTTACATCACTTTCGTATTAGATCATCAATGAGTTTATTTAACTCACTGTTTTCTTGGTCATCTACATTCTTCTCCACCTTAACATTGAAATCATCAAGAATACGCTGCTTTTCTTGAAGTTGATGCTTGATCTTTTGTATACACTCGGCAATCTCCCTTTCCTTGCTGTTGAAGTTGAAGTTATTTTTGATTTTGATGTCATCAAGAATTTCATGACTTTTCTGGATTTTCTGGCTGAGGGTTTTTCCCAAGATCTCAGTTTCGTTTCTCAAGCTATCCTGAATAAATATTTCCGTGTTTTTCAGTTGTTCCAGCTCATCCTCGTACCCCGTCATGTTGAAAATTCTTTCAAGCATGTTCTCCAGTGAGCCGGACGTGACGTACTTCTTCTTGAGCTTGACGATTTCCTCGTTGTATTCCTCGAGAAGAACATCAATGCTTCGCGGATCAATTTTGAAGGGCATGGTCACATCATCCTTTTCTGAATCATTCAAAACATTCTTCAGTTCTTGAAGAGCTATGCCTGATGACTCTTCTTTTCTTTTTTGCAGTATGCCTTCAATTTCAAGAAGTCCTTTTTCCAGCAAGCCTATAGACTGCTCAACATCTTCTGTATTCATTATGTATGTTTTTATGGTGGAAGTTGGTGTTTTAGCAGACGTTCTTTAAGAATTAATTCAGTTTTTTTTTATGTTGGTAAACAACGCGCGTATACTATTTTTGTTGGAAGCAACGCTACCAAAGATTGTTTTTGTTTTTTTTTCCCCATCACTCTGCAAAAATTTCTTTTTTTTTTTTTTCATAGGTCGTTTCTCTTTCAATTGAATTATTAACAAAAAGTTACTGTTCATGCTTTAAAAAACCAGAAAACAAGTAGCTCTATATATTATCGTTTTGATAATACAGACCCACAAACGTTTTCTTCAATCTTCATTAAGGCTTTTTTCTTTCATTAGATAAAACCGAAGACTACACACAATTAAGTTGGCTTGAAGTACTCGTTACACTATTAAAGCTTACATATCAGTGATATATTATGTATATAACTGAGAGTGAGTGGTTTGATATGTTTCAATGTGTCAGTGTGTGGATATCAAAAAACCTGGAAAAGGAAACTTATTATTAGTTTCATTTTCCAGATAACTTATCCATATTAAGCTTTGAATTGTGCTTGAATTATTATTGATTTTTTCTTTTTTTGCATTTATGTTGAGAGAATAATCTAGTTGCATATCATGTATGACTATGTACATATCATCTGTTTTAGATACTGTGTATTATACGGATATACAATGATTAGTAAGGATACATATATTCAAAGTTGGATAATTGTTGAGTTTTTTACGAAAATAACAAGTTGTTCTTCTTTTTTTTAGAAAACATTTACCTACGACAATCTTGTTATAACTTGAAAAGTACCAAACTTTAGATGTTAATGTCTTATTAATTATCTAGACCAATTTCTTTTCATGGAGCTATTGCTCTAAAACAAAATAAAACTCATACATATCTCTATTTTTCTTCCGTCATAGATCTTCTTTTTTCTTGGATCTTCTTCTGTTTGTATTCACCTTGCTTCAACATCCACATGGCTTCTGTGGCGTAGTTTTTTATAGAAAGGTTCTTGTTACCCAAGTTAGATTCTATAATTTCAACTATTTTCAGATGGTTGATCCATGCCCACAGCATACCGTATATCTGTTCAATGATAGGGGTGATATCACCGTCCAACTTATTGAATTGCTCTTGATCTATTTCAGGAATCAATTGGTAATATTTTTCAGCTTTGACTTTGTACATGATTCTTCCTAGAGTTTGTAACGCTATGCACTTTTGGCCTGGGTACGTGGACAGAGCATAGTTTTGAAGTTCCTCAAGAGTGTACCCTTTCAAGTCAGGATTCTCAGCATGGTGATGTAGGCCATCCTTGGTTGAGTCCACTTCAGCCTGTGGGGCACACAAGTTCCCCTTGAAGTCAAATCTCAGATCCGCCACAGTATCAATCACCTTGTTATTGGTGATATTTGAATCATCTTCCAAGGGCTCCATCCATTTCATCTTCTCCACCTCAGTAGACAACTCTGGGAAATACTTGTCCTTCAGTTTCTTTTCAAACTCTGGATCATCTATGGACAAAGGCTCGTACTCCTCAATTTGCCTTTTTGTAACAAAATGAACATCTTTCAACAGCTCTTTACTATCTGTGTCTTTCATTTTCTGCAGCAATTGGTAGTCATCAGTGACGTAGTCGTCTTCATTCTCTATTTCTGGATAATTCAGTTCCACTTCTTCTGCTGGTTCGGGCTCTTCAAATCTAACCTTCTTATCTTCGGGTATGTTTAAGATTCGATTGACTTTGCTGTCATCCAGTTTAGGTAAATCTGAAATCTTGTTGGTACCACCAACCCAGTATTTGTTTGTGTCTATGTCAGTGAATATTGGGAGACTTGAATCGTCATTGTCCTTAGATTGGGCATTTGAGAATCTCTTGATCAACTTTTCCAAAACCTTTGGATTCATGTTATCCATGATTTCCTGTCTTTCTTTCTCGATTTGATCAGTTGACATGCCCATCATCAAGTTTATATTTTCCAAATGGATTCTCTCAGCCTCTGTCATATCTTCATTGTTGAAAGGCTTAGGTTGTTCTGGTTTCTTTTCCCTTTTAGCCAATTTTTTGTTATTAACTTTCTTCTCTTGAAATCTTACTCTCCATGATTGTAAAGTTTTTTTGTCTGATAAAGCTGGAAAACCAGTGTTGTTTACATCTGCCTCATCAAAGCCTGGAGAAACATCGTTTTCCGCTATTTGTATATCAGCAAAGTTTTCAAGTGGATCCTTTTCCACAATATCGCCCATCATATCCATTTTTGCTTATAGTTTTGTGTTGGGTTGACAATGATATTTGTAATAAGTTTATAAATTCTTAAGATAAGTGTTGGGAAGAAGAAAAAATTTCTTTTTTTTTATTTTTTTTATTATGTCATTTGAGAACTACGATTGGAAACACAGTGGCTTATATCCGAATTTCACTGTGTATTCTTTTTTTCTTCACTTTTGGTGACAACCCCTATACGCTACCGTACATGGCGCTTTGATTCTTAACTCTAGAAACAGGATTTTTAGATGAATTATGGGACTTGAAGTCAGGGCTGCTTTTAGCTCTCTTTCTCTTACTTTTATGTTTGTGAGACTTGCTTAGTTCGTGGTAGTACCTATAGTGATCATCATTCTTACTGATGAGATATAATGAATGTATGAGAGCTGGTATGTAACCCACAAAAAACAAGGCACAGCTAGTTAGAAATTCATGTTGTACTATCACATACTGCGGTTTTTTTTTTTGCTTAATAACAGCGAAGAATAGTCTTTGCAAGCAAAGTGGGGGGTACTTGATCAGTATGCTAACAGGAGGCACAAACAAAGCTATGAAGACCAAGAGCCATTCGTAATAAGTGTTCATTTGGAGTATAATTGGTATAACAGGTTGAGATGATTATTCCAATGTGGTTGTTTAAGGTCCCAAGAAAAAAAAAAATAAAATAAATTAAGAATTGGTGTGATGCAGAGTTCTTTCCCTCTATTTTTTTTCCCTCTACGCAATCACCCACAGCAAACATGTGCTTTGTAAGGTTAGTGATAACAATCCACAGCAAACATGATAGACGGGTTACATCTAGCAATCTTCACCTTCTTTTTTTCTTAACACGGACTTGTATCGCTTTAGCTTTAACGCTGTAAAAAAAAAATAAAATTACAAAGTAAAAAACAACCAGTAATCAATTTTACTGGACAATTATTATCATTTCGCCAGTATACTTACATCACAAAACAAAGAAAGATAACATATCTGAAATTGTTATTTACGAAGACATTATGGACACAGTTACGATAAACTCATTCAACCTCAACAGTGATAACTAATATTATTAAATGTCATTGACTACACTTAGCCATACGGAACGCCTTTACAGCCGATAAGACAAACATTGTGAAAGATCTAGATCTTGGAATGTAGTCCGTTTATTTTAATTGTTTTTTTTTTTTTTCATCAAGTATAAACTTTAATAAATTCCAGTCTCTTTTACATTGCCTTTTGAAATCAAGCACTCTGTGCTTTTTACTTCAATTAAAAGGAAATCAGTTCACACATGATGATCATTAATTGACACTCTTTCCAATGTATTGAATTCTTTTTGTTGTTCTTTCAAATAGGGTTGAATCACTCACAATGTTAAAGAATCATGAACTTAGATGACTGTAGGTCAATGGGTTATCCTCTTAGATGCTGAGTTATAAATTTTTGAGTTGTGGGTCAACTAAAAAAATGAAAGCGTAAATTGTGCGTGGCTTTCTAAGAGAACAAAAAAAGAGTGGAGTCATTTTTTATCTCCTGTGGGTTAAATATAGATTTAATTAATAGCTTAACAAATCGCGCTCTTGTATTAAGATTGTTCGGTTGTCTTTTTTTTTTTTCTTTTCAGCCAAGTCACAAGTTACAAGTTTATCATTTCTATTGTTTACTGTATAATTTTTTCCTAAAGCGGTAAAAATTGCTTGCTTATTTTTTTTTTTTAAACAGCATGAAAAAAAAATAAAGACAAACAAGTCTTCTAGAACTTTTTTTGTCTGGGAGGTTAAAGTCCATTTTGAACATCGGTGCTGAACTTTCCGCTGAATGGAAAAAAAAAAAAAAGCCTGAAAAATAAACAACATACAAAGTTCCAAGTATTTAAGCAACTGGTGGCAACATCACCAATAATTTATTTTGAAAATTTCTTGGCATTTCTTTTAAATTTAACATATTTCCAGTTAATATTCGCATGTTTTGATAAGTTAAAGGCTTATTTTAATAACTTCTATCATCTAAATTCTTATTCATTAAAAAATATAATCATATAAACCATACACATATATCGTATTCAATTAACATAAAAATGAAATTCTCCACTGTCGCTTTCTCCGTCGCTGCTGCCTCTGTTGCCTTTGCTGCTAACTCTTCCAACGCTTCCAACGCCTCCAACCACTCTAACGGTACTCACACCTCTACTGGTGCCGGTGCTGCTAACTCTGCTGCCTTCGGTGTTGCCGCTGCCGCTGCTTTAGCTGCCGCTGCTTTATTCTAAGCTGATTTTTGTTAGTGATGATCCATATCATTCTTTTTTATTCCAACATTTACTTTCAACATAAAACAAAAATAAAACAAAAACAAAATTAGTCTAATATATTTAATTCAAGTAACATCTATTCAAACGAATGATAATAATAATAATATAAAAGAATAAGGTAACATTAAAAAGTATTCAGTAAGTTGAAACATTTTAATATAAACTCTAATACTATTTGATAATGATTCTTATTGGTGTTATTTGTTTATGAAGCTCCTAGAAAACTTTGTAATGAAGAGTATTCTTCTAATAACTGCGCAAAGCAATAAGTTTAAGTTCATTAAATAGGTTAGAACTTTATTAGTGATGTTTTTTTTCTGAGTACCAAACACTTTTTATACAACAATATATATTTTGTTCACTAAACAAAAAGCATATATCAATAATTATTAATTGTCTAGCACAATTAATTAAATACCATATACATTAATTATTTAATAAATTCTAAAATTTATTACATTGAAATCCTACCTTAATTGATAACATTGACTTTTCAAGGTCAGTATAAACATCTTGCTTTTTGCGTACATTTGATTACCAAATTTCGATATAATATTAACCTGTGTTGTCAGTTTTCCTTACTGAAAAAAAATTAACAATCACATGAAAAAAATGCGTTACCCACACTTCCAAATTAGGAAATTACTCTATTGGTCATTAGAAGAAATTGTGAAAAAAGAAATTAATGATACTAAATTATTAACCTTGTTTTCATGTAATAAGATAAATGCATATTGAAAAAAAAAAAAGCAAAAAAGAGAGGCATATGCTGCAATAAGATTACTGTATTAATAATCAGTGATATTAAGTATCTTAATTTAAATGGGGATGTTCTTATATGAACATGAGATGGTGCTACTTTTTTTTTTCAGCATATCCTCTTAAGTCCGAGGTTTAATCAATACACATTAGAAGTCGAATATGTAGAAAAAATTAAAAAATAAACTAACTTGTTAGTTCATTTACCAAAAAAAAAAAAAAAAAAAAAAGAAAAGCAAAAATACAATCATACACAGAAGTACAAGAATACACATAAAGCTAATAATAAAACAAAAAAGACAACTCTCTGTAAAAAAAAGTTATAAATAATATTTTTATTGATTCTCTCTTAACATTTCCATATTTATTAGATATGCTTTAGGATTTTTTTTGCTTTTATTTTCAAAAAGAGTAGAACATTTGAAAAATGGTACCCAAACCTAGCTAACAGAAATAAATCATCATATACATTGAAGTTTCTAAGGTCATCAACATTCATTAGATACAGCTATTCTCGTTTTCTATATTTATAAAAGTTAACTTACATATTGATGTTATACTGATTAAAATGGAACTATCAAATAATCAAAACTATCCAATTACAGACAATGAATTAAAATCATTGGCCTTAAAAAATAACAACAACTACAAGCTATTTGAAAATTTATCCACTAACCCTAAGGATTATCTTTTTGTAAATTGCATTGGAAGAGGAAATTTTGGTGATGTTTATCAAACCATTTATTTGCCTTATGTCGACTATAAATACTTTCCGATCGAGTTTATTAAGAAACTACAAAACTATGAGTATGACGAAATAATAATAAAGTTTCTTAGATACATCTCTGATGAATATTTTGTTGCTGTAAAGATTGTTGATCTTGAGGACTCAGATGAAGACATTGACATTCTTTGCCAAGAAATCCAGTTTTTAACAACATTACAAAGCGATGACCCACAACGTCAAAATATTGTCAAGTATTTTAAGACCTTTGTTGAGAAAAGCAAAATGTGGATCGTTATGGAGTACTGTGGAGGAGGATCAATCTACGAAATATTAAGACACTTGCCAATAACACTAGAAAATAGCAAGAAAATTGAACATTTAAGGGAGGATCAAATATCCTTTGTTACCAGAGAAGTTATCAAGAGTCTTTTGGTATTACATGACAAAGGCAGTATACATAGAGACATTAAACTGGCCAACGTGTTGCTAAAAGATAATGGCCAAATAAAACTTTCTGACTTTGGTGTTTCTGGAACATTAAACAACACCTTAAAAAGAAGAGAGACATTTGTTGGCACTCCATATTGGATGGCACCGGAAGTTATCAAAAATGGTTATGAAGATGCCAAAACAGGAGTAAAAATAGAGGGGTATGATGAGAAGGCAGATTACTGGTCCTTGGGAATCACCATAATGGAACTTGTTAACAAAAAGCCTCCATTGATTGAATTTGATCCAATGGTAATAGTATCCAAAATACCAGATATGGACCCACCAAGCTTGAAAGATAACAAGGCTTGGAAATGCTCCAGACCGCTCATAAACTTTGTTGATTTGTGTTTGGAGAAAAATCCCACAAAAAGATTGAATGGGCATTCTTTGTTAAAGCATAAATTTATAAAAAAATATGAGCACAGTTTGGATTCCACATTGAAAAACGAAATCGATTATGTTAAAAAACTTAAGCTTTATAAAACTTTGAATAGGCTTAAAAAGAACCAAAATGGGTTTGATATATGGTTTAAAAAGCCAAGGTATTACAAGCCAAAGCCAAAAAATAATACAGACTTTTATGAGGTTGACAAGGAAAACACTAATAAGTGGTCCTTCACAATATCGGCAAAGACACCAAATTTAACAAAAAGATTATCAAAAACAGCTATTGAAAGCAGTGGATTGAAGAAAAATTCAGCAGAAAATTATACACCAACCTCCATGAAAAATACAAACCTAAAAGATAACACACAGCCTTTGGTTAAGCCAAATTTGAGTATGAATTTAACAAGTCAGGACACATATGAAACCAATGATGAGTCAATGGAAACAACAGAAAGTCACGAGGTTAATGTCAAAGATGGAAATATTCATGTCTACAACGATATTTTATTACCAGTTTTTTCTGATATAATAAAAAGATCAGTGCATGCAGAGACACAAAATGATGTTGTTGACCTACTTAAGAAGTTTCATGATACAGAAAGAAGCCAACCAGGGTTCAGTAATGTGTTTGTTGAAGAGATTAGCTATAAGTTGAACGAACTAAAGCTAGAGATTTAGTTAAATTCATAATTTCCCTTATGTATTTTTTAATCTTATTTTGCTTTTTCTTTTTTGATAAAAATATACAGTATACAGAGTTTATATGCTCAATATGTTTATGATAACAACATATTTGATCAATGTTTCCTAAAAGGGAAACGCGCTTAGGATTCATTATAAATTTGGAAAAAAAAAAGAAGCCTTTTCTCCATTTAAAATTTTTTTTTGTGTAATGTAATAACACTATCATCTATATTAAGAGACAAGTGTAGCCATGGATTATGATCTTTATTTTGGTTAGGTTGAGAGAGTAATATGTACTAATGTGTTAAGTTACAAAAAATAAAAACATGCTAGTGATCAATCAGTGGAAGTCGTTTTAGAAACAATTACATATTACTTAGCTAAGGAATGTTCATGATAAACAAAAACAAAATAATAAAATTAGTACCTAGCATTATAAATAAATATAAACAGGAACAAAGTTACAATCAAATAACCATTTACAATACAACAACATGGTCAAGCAAAGATACTTAATTAGTATAATAACAACACTACTCTTCTTCCTCAATGTCTCTAGAGCAGTTGCAATCAACGACGTATACGCTTTGGATACATCCAAGAACACATCCAAAGACCAAAAAGAAGATGCAAAAACCAACAAACCAAAGCCAATCAATGATATCTGTAAAAAATCTTACTCGATAGAGAACGGAGCCCAACTTAACAGATTATCCAGCGAGTGCCACACCATCATAGGTTCACTAACATTTGACAATTATCAAGATCCAATTGTTGATCTAGGAAACATTGAAGTCATTGATGGTAATTTGGTTTTGGAAAACTCTGCCAACATTGTTAGAATCGATTGCCCAAGATTAAACACTATCAAGGGTGAGTTCAAGATCCAAGTTTTAACATCACTCACTTCAATCCATCTAAGAGAGCTTCACACTGTAAAAAAAATATATTGGAGAGTTGTTCCTATTTTATCCACTGTTGAGTTTGTTAAAGGTTTGTCAAACATTGAAGAAGTAACAATAAGTGATACCTCTCTTGTTGGATTTGAGGGCTTTAGTGGAGGAAAAGTTGAGCAACTTAAGGTGTTTAACATCAACAATAACAGATTCATGGAAACCATCAACTGTAACATCCGAAGTGTTTCTGAACAGTTGAGCATCCAATCAAATGCCAAAGAAATCCAAGTCAATATGGATAAATTGGTCTGGGCCAACAACATGACTGTTAGGGACACATCCATGGTCTCATCGCCTAACTTACAATATGTCAACAACTCATTGGAGTTTATTTCCAATCATTTCACTGAGATTGATTTGCCAAAGTTGAAGGCTATTGGTGGAACTTTAAGATTGGATAATAACAAGGTTCTAAGTAAAATTGATATGAACAATGTCTCTGATGTTTTTGGAGGAGTAATGATCACAAGCAACAATAACTTGGACAAAGTAACTTTCTTAAAGTCTTTACAACAGATTGGAGGTGGTATACATTTTACAGGATCCATGAAGGAAATTGAATTGCCAAAGCTTAGATTGGTTAAGGGGTCCGTACAAATCAATTCAACATCTGATGAGTTGGACTGTTCTTCATGGACATCCCCACCAAGCGGAATTTCTATTATCAGAGGAGGTAAAATTGAGTGTTCCAGTAGCAAAAAGCAAACTAAAATCTCATTGAATGATAAAGGTGAAATTTTGGACACAGCCACCACTGACTTAGATCCAATTGACTCTAAAAGTAGGGTTGTAAACAAGAATCTAGGAATACAGCATCACACCTCGGAAACGCTTGGATACATAGTTGCCATTACAAGCATATGTTTGTTTTTCTTAATAAGCAGAAACTAGTCTTGTTTGCAAAGAAAGACATAACATTATATATGAATATTGAATTGTGTAAAAACAAAAAGTTGATAAGAGATAATTATCGGACTTGGCGTTGCAAACGTTTCTTTTTTTTTTCTTTTGGCCAAGACAATTGTTTTCCCCAACGGAGAACTCTATGCTTGATTATATGTTTTTTTTTTTTTTAAATAAAAGTAATTTCAGGCATACAACAATTAGTTAACATCGTAGAATATTGAGAAAGACTGAACCAAAAGAAAAAAAAAACCCCAAAAACCATCCACTCTTACACTAGTGTTTTTTCAGTTATATAAACATATATATTCTAAAAACAATACCTTTGCAAATGGCTGAAGAAAGTGCAAACAACACGAAGCAACAAGGTTCATTGATGAATGGTCAAAGCGAGTCTGGGCCAGCACCAAGAAACGAGGACAACAGGATGAAGATCAATCAACTGATGAACAAAGCCGATATTTCCGGAGACTCTCCATCCCAGGCCAAAGAGTCGAGAAATGGGAATTTTGCTGCGTCCCTGAACCAATCTCGATCATCCCTGACCCCTATACTGTTACCCTTGGAAGCCAACACAAACGATGAAAATAGCCTTTCTGTGACGAACAGTGGGAGAGAGGAGTCTGAGCATAGAAAGAGAGATATTCTGGCAGAGGAAAAGGAACAGCCGAAGAAACCTAGAAAAAAGAGAAAGGTGTACAGTTGTCAAGAATGTAGAAAAATGAAAACCAGATGTGACTTCCAGCCGCTGCTGGGGAAGTGCCACAGATGTGTTGTTCTGAGCATTCCCTGCTCTCTTGCAGAGGAACGTAAAGAGGAGATTCAGCAAGTTCTTGAAGCAATGAAGAAAAACAAAGTCAAGACTGTATTTGATGTTTATGAAAAGGATAAAACACAAACTCCACAGGCCACGCAAAGCGGATTTGCCGGCCTGAACTATTTGAAGGAGTTGGAGAGCTTTAGCTCGCCAACAAGATCCATGACTGGAGAGTATCTGAAGCTACAAACGGATGTGAACTACGTGATGAACAAAATGAAGACATTCGAACAGAAGCTGGACATGATTTTGGCGCACATATCCGGTGGGCTGACAAACAGCAACATTGCCAACTTGAACAATGATAATTTGTTCAATGATAATGACGATACGGAAAAAATGAACAAAACCAACAATCATGGTGTCACCATAGAAAATCCACCATTCAGGCTGCTTGATCAAATTGAAAAGGAACTTTTCGGCACCAGTGACGACCATGCAAACGGAAGGCTGACTGAGCGTGAGATATTGGCAAAGTCACAGAGAGCTTGGGTGGTTGCCAGACAAAAGTTCATGGAGTTTTTCTATAACCACGAGGATCTTTGTTATAAGCTGGCTCACGCGTTTCTGAAGAGAGCTCACTTCTGGATCATTCCAGGGGGTATCAAGACCATTGACAGAGAGTATGTTGAAAAGCATCCATTTATTGTGTCGGTATTTGCAATTATAGCCATGGGGTTTGATGAAAATGAGAACTTCTCCACCGAACAAGAGATTCTATATCCTATTGTTGAGAGGCTGCTGTCGAATACATTGACGATGTTTGATCAACTGCATGACCATGACATTGAAGCCATTCTATACATATCAATGTACACAATCTCCAGAAAATCTAAAAAATTCAGACAAGTCAAGTTTGATGGACTGATTCTTTCAAAGTTTGCCACTGACTCTTTGTTGAATTTGATAGATTTTCACAAGATCAAGGAAAATGTTGAAAATGGTCTCTTTGATGGTAATGATCTTTTCCATTTGAGAATTTTGAACTCATTGACAACTTTGAAAATGGGGTACTCTGTCGGGTACTGCAACTTCTCCATACAGGACAAGCAAATAAGAGAGTTCAATGATTTAACTGTTAGATTTCCTCAAAGTACATTTGGGGATGAAATAAAACTGGGTGAAATCAAGCTGGGGGATATCGTCAACAGCATTTTCCTGAACTTTGATGTCTTCTTCAAAGAAAACTTAAGTCTGTTCGAAAAGGAAACTGATAAGGGTAGTATAAGAGTCAATGCCATGAGATCTTGGCTTGAAACATATAGAGAGCTATCATCAAAGGATGGATCCAATTTGTTGATCTTTACTTACGACTTTTATTACATCGTGATTTTCAGAAACATCCTAAGCGAGTTTGCTACCAAGAGTTATGAAACATTTTTGCAAAACAAGGATTACTATCTTGCCTGTTTAAGCACAATCAAAAAGTACTGCTTTGCGATCTTAACAGCATTCTTGCAGCTTCCAACATCCTTGATTAAGGGATGTCCAATAATTACACTTCAACAAACAGTTTACTCATGCTTGTCTTTATGTGACTTCTTATTGTGCTTTAACACTAAAGAAAAGGCAAAGATTTTGAACTTGTGTACAAAAATATACTGGCACCTGAACAGTATTGGTGAAAAGTTGAATGAAGCCACTCAAAACGTTGGTATAATTATCAAGACACTAATTGATTCCAGTTTGAATCAATCATCAAAGCAGAATAAAGATGGAAGCGTTATGAACATGAAGGACTTGTTTTCGCAGATGCAAAATGGATGTAAGCACAACAACATCAAAAGAAAGAAAAACCAAGTTTCTCGTAGAAACCTTGAAAACCATTCATCAATCAGTTCAGTCACAAGTAAACAAAAGGGAGGTAACTCCAATACCAACAGTGTTTACAGTCCTTCTGGAAACTTGAGCAGTGCTTCATCTCTAAACAATGACCACACACCAGGCGGAACTCTGAATAGAGGCACTCACACTGACAGACATAGCAACAATGCGCTGTATCATAATCTCAACGGCAACATACAAATGCCGCAGTTCAATTTTGGTAACCCATTGCTAAACCAAAGTGTTTTGCTTCCGGATGTTGAACAGTTCCAATCATTTGAAGATTTCTTCCAGGACTTTTTCCAGAACAGATTGAAGCCTTCTTCTCAAAACATGTTCCAAGGGAATTAAAAGCATTGAGAGAGAATATATTACTTATATATGTGTATGTACATGTTTTTCATAAATATCAAAAAAGGAAAAAAAAAGGGATTAAGAACAAAAAACATCTGTTGAATAAATTGGCTAATCGACGATTTCAAAAAAAGAACAAAAATACATATTCTATACTTACTTCATTTATTTAACGGCAACTAATTCAGTTTCAAATAGTAAATCAGAGTTTGGAGGAATGACATTTCCAGCACCTCTGGATCCATAGGCCAAAGCTGAAGGAATGTACAAATCTCTCTTTTCACCTACACAGGCACCAATCAAACCTTCATCCCATCCTTTGATGACTTGGCCAACACCTAGTGTGAATTGGATTGGTTGACCTCTGTTGATGGATGAGTCAAAGACAGTACCATCAGATAATAAACTACCGGTGTAGTGAACAGATATTAAGTCACCCTTCTTGGCAGTTTGTTTACAGTCAGAAACAGACTTGACTGTTTTGATTTCAAGTTCAGTAAGGCTTCCAGCTTGGGCTAGAGCTAAAAAAAAGGATAATATGGAGGTGATTAAAAGGGATAATTGCATTGTGAATGGTGGTTTTATGGTTTTGTATGTTTCTTTAAGTATAGTATATTGATTTCAACCACAAAAAAAAATGAACAAAAACACACACCCAGTTTGCTGATATTATGTTTTTTTTGCGGGTCACTTCTGTTAACCCAAAAATCAAAAAAAATATAGTACGCGCACTGTTCATTAAAGTGAATCTGATAACTCATAAACATAGAATTATATAATGACTTGTTAATCTATATAATACTTCAACTTCAACTGTCTCTTTTTGATCATTGGTTGTATAAGGTTCAACGCAATCAACACAATCAAGACTGTTATCAAAATAGGATACTTTTGGTAGTTCTCTTGCAAAATGTCAAACTCATTGGAGGTAGGCATTTTATTAATGAAAATGTCATACTTTTCAACATCCACTACAAAGGTGGTGGACTCAACGTTTGTGTCTATGGACAACAAATCAACACTCGAGCTTGTTCCTGGAGGCAACAAGTTTCTTGTGCTTGTTAAGACGTAATGATCATTCACTGGAATCACTTGATAGTATGGTTGTATAAACATCTTTTCTTTGTCACTCATATCCTTTTCATTCTTTCTAATGGTGCTTATCAATGTTTTAGGCACCATGGTTATTTGTCCATTTTCCAGCTTGAATAAAATATTCTTCACACTGACACCATATTTGGTATTTGTCACGGCCATTTTGACTATTACTTCTGGGTAAATGTAAGACACAGCATCAAACTTGATTTCTTTTGTGTCTAAATCTTCAAATAATTCAACAACAGAGATTTTTTGTTCTGGGACCGGATCCAAGGACTTGTAAGATATTAATAAACTGTTTTCAGTGAACAATACATCAATTGGAGATTCAAAATCAATCTTGGCATCGTCAACATCAATGGTTTGGATAATGGTACCAGTTTGAGAGTCCAGTATGTCAACTGTTAATAATTCATTTTCTAAATCTTGCAGAACAATAGCAACCATGTTGTGGTTGATATACTTGAAAAGAGTGTTATCAACATCTGTGATGGCTAGATTGGCCACCTTATCATTCAAATGCTTGCTTGCTGCTTTAATCAACCTGTATTTGTTTTCATCAATGCCGTATGCCCAAATGGTGTCTAAAGTGCTGATATTTTGAGATACAACTTTTTCACTTGATGTCTTAATTAGGACATCAGAATTGAAATTTTGTTCAAAAATATCATCTACGTAATAAACAAACTCTTCGTTGTTGGCAAATTGGATGAATAAAGATTGTGTGGATAGTTGACGTGTTTCAATAATTTTTGAATCACTGAAGTTTGTCATCGGTAAAAGTTCAACATCAAATTTAAAGTTTTCCTTGGTGAAATCAACAATGGTGTACTTGTAAACCATGCCGTATTCATCAATAAACTCAATAACCCTGTTGGCATCAGAAACAACTCCTTTGATAATGGCTTCTTTGTTAGCAAGTTCAAATCTCCATATAACATCACCGGTATTCATGTCAATACCAAAAACCATGTTATCAGCATTAATACCAACTAAATATTTGTTGAAACCAAATGATCTGTTTCTTTGTTGAACAGCTTCTTCAGATTTGTTTTCACTGAAAAAGTCCAAAACAAAAGTAGCCCATTTGATTTTCTTTTCAACAAAAACGTAATTGTGGACAGCGTTTATAGAAAATCTTATTCTCTTAATGTAATTTTGCAAGAATTCTTGAATGTCGAAGCCATCTCCAGGTGCTGCGGTGAAATCTTCTGGGAAGTCTAAATCAACAAATACTGGTTCCAAAATGGTATATTTGTTAATGTTTGAGGTGACATTGTCCAAAGACCATCCACTCAAAACCTTTCCTAAGATTAAATTAATGTCATATTTGTAGTAAATGTTGTTATGCTTGTCAAAGAAAAGAACCTTGAACAATGTTCCCTTTTTGTTTGAATTGATATACTTTACTTCCAAATCCATACCTTTCAAAGCTAGAAAATCCTTTTCATCAAATTTAAACTTTAATGATTTTTGGACTTCAGTATCTACAACTATTGTTAGGTCTTCCTTATTGAAATCGAGAGCAACACCTTTGAAACTATCAGATATACTTTTAGCCGGCAAGTTGTTAAATAATTCAACAGACTTAACAAACATACCTGTGTCCAAGTCCAAAGCATCAACTAATCCTCCCTTGTTATCATACAACCCTAATGTTTTACTATCATTCAACAATTTGTAACTGGTGTAATCATTGTCCAAGGCCTGTCTAAACAAGATATCACCTGTCGTGGCATCTACATATGACAATACTGAGTCTTCAGAGATAAAAATGAGCTCTGCGTCCTTTTCTTTGTATGGGATTATATGCTTGATGCTTGAGCCAAGACCAGATTTGTGGAATTCTCTGGTGTTTATGTCCTCAGAAAACACAGCATTTGCTTTCTGAAACAATTGTGCTACACTCAAGAAGATGAATAAAAATTTCAAGTTAAGTAGCATTGAATTGTGTTTATGTTTTTGTGATTAGATGTGACTTTTTATTGTTTTTGTTTTGGTGTTATTGAAATATGAAAGGGTGTTTACGAATAATATTACCACTTATTTTCCTTATACACTATTATTTTTCAAACCAAAAAAAAAAATAAAAACCCCCAATAATTGGTTGAAGAAAAAATAATATTAAAATTCACTCAAAAGGAAAAAGCATAAATTAATAGTTCAACAAAACTCAGTAATAATACCAACCACCTCCTTGATGGATAAAACTCATCTTGTATAGTTAGCATTTACTTATTAACGTAATATATATAAAAGTTATTCCTTCTCATCATTTTCCTTCATTAGCTCATTTCTGCTGTACGGAACAACCTTTACAGTAACATCTAAGCTGAGACCCAACGCAGTCCATGGTTCATTGGCTTCCCAAGTATCGATTATGGACATCTGATCCTCACTTCTTGCATTTGGTGGCAAAATCACAACATTTGATTTATTCATACTATTTACATGGACACCCAGGCTTTGGTTTATGTCCTTGATGCTGTTTCCACTCAGTGAGGAGAGCTGACTGGCAACATCATTCAGTGGCGAGTTTGCATTGAAGTTGCCTATGTTAGCGTTTGATTCAACAAGACCCAACATCAGGTCTCTGCTTTTCTTGTTCTGATCGTATAAACTCATTTCCATATTTTTACAGCTTTTCATTTCGTTTCTAAGCACATGAACAGCTGGTTCTTTGTTCCTGGATTCAATTAGGGCAGCTTTGTTTATTTCATATTGCTCAATATGGGACAAAAATTCTGAATATGTCAGGGGCTTTAAATCCAGAGGACCAAACCACTCAAAGATCCAATCATTCTGAAGCAGGCCAGCTCTGGCCAAAGCTATGTTTCTCTTCAAGGAGTCATCATTGGTTACATCAACCAGTTTGCCTGTTCCTTGATCCTTGACTCTGATTCTCGTCTTTGATGGATCCACACCTTCTCTATAAAACTTGCTGGCGTCGTTGTAAAACCTTTGATCTCTAGCTATTTTTGCCTGTTCTGCCCATGGATCGTAATCGAACATCAATAGTCTTGTGGCTTCCAAAAGCGATAGGGAAGTTAGAGTGGTTCCCAATAGTAAAAATATGGCTCTCTTGAGATTCTCTACGTACTTGAAGGCCTTAGATTTCTTGTAGCGAGCCATGAGGATCTCCCACTTCGTGTATTGTCTTTGCATGTGGAAGGACTGTGTTCCTCCAAAATTCCCCATTCCTAGCTGCCCAGTTTTGCTGTTTATCAAGTTTCCACCCGCATGGTTTGTCTTCAAGTATTGAATGGTTCCCTGAGACTCATTGGAAAATCTGTTCAGTGAGGGAATGTCCTTAATTTGCTTTGTTATTGGCTTGCTCATGAAGTAGTTTTTCATTGAGATCCTGAACTTCCTTAGAAAGTAGTAACCTATCGTGACTTGGGTACCGGTTAAAAGCCACAGACCCCAGTTACAGTCAGATGCAGGAACCAGAGGCCCCCATAATCGAAGCCCTATTGAAGGTCTGTAGTAGAGTTTGTTTATTGTTGTGTCCTCGTTATTTTCGTCATTGTTGTTAGGATGGTATTTATTCTTGTTGTGATTCTCATCCCCTGGTGGGGGACTGTATAGACCCATTTATGTTTGTCGTAAATTACTTTGTGTTTTATTTTCACCGCCCAAACCAAACAGTGATAATATATATGTAATATTGCTGTTTAAAATTACTTATGGTTAGTTTTCTACTTTCTAAAAATTCAAATACTTTGATAACTTATATCTACTGAAATATATGATGAGAACAAATTACTAGTATCAAGGAAACAATCCAGCTGATCTAATATTCTCCAAAAAAAAAAAATTTTTTGTTATGTCCGATTACTGGATTCAACGATATCGAAACACTATAAATCTATTGGTTTCCTGTCCAGGGTAACCTTGACACGTACTCACCACAATGTAATACTATCATAACCCACAAACAGATTAATGAAACTATTTAAAAACGAAAAAAAAAAGAAAAGATAACAACAATCTCATTAAAGATATCTATATAGCAGATTACAATTCATCTTGTTCAGGAACTTCTTCTTCAACTTCTTCTTCAACTTCTTCGATTTCCTCAACTTCATCTTCTTCAACTGGAGTGTTATCAGCTAGAATTTGGGCACCATCAATACCGTGAGCACCGTTTTCCTTGATAAAGTCCAAGAAGGATTCTAAAGTTCTCTTACCTTGGTAGATGATTGGCTCTTTGGACAAGTCACCAGCTGGATACAAGGCCAATGTTGGGTAGCCAGTGATTTCAATGCCGAAGACATCGTTCAAGGTACCATCAATCTTACCAATGGTGATCTTTTCCTTGGCTTCATCATCCAAGGCGTAGATATCAGCCAAGGTTTCGTACAGTGGAGCCATCTTCTTACAGTGACCACACCATGGGGCATAGTACTTGATTAAGACATCCTTGTTTTCATCGAATCTGATTTCGTCGTGGGTCTTACCAACAACCTTGATGACATTGGATTCTTGAACTTCTGGGATTTCTTCGGACTTGGTGATTGGAGTCAACTCCTTGTTCAAGTACTTTTCAACGAATTCTTCAATGGCAGATTCCTTCAATTCAACAACACTTTCTTCAGTGAACTCTTCAGCAGGAATTTGTTCTGGACCAAACTTCAAGTTGGATTTTAATTCGTGAATGGCAAACAATGGGAATTGTTCTTGTAAGTTCAAGTTTTCAGCATGCTTACCGTACTTGCTAGCATCTAAACCAGCAAAGTTCAACTTGCCTCTGTATTGCTTACCCAACTTGTTGAACAAAGGTAAGTATTGTTCTCTTTCATCTTCAGATTGGTAGAAGAAGTAGGCCAATGGGATGTCAGCGTTCATGTACAGTTCATAAGTGGAACCATCAATTTCACCAAAGTATGGCTTGGATTCAACAGCAATGAAATCAGACAAGGCTTCAGAGCTTTCCTTCAAAGAGGCATCTTCAGAAACTTCGCTGTCAAAAGCAACTGGATCTTGAGAAGGAGTTAGGACACTGATGTTGTAAGATTTGACTTCATCATCTCCCAAGTAGTTGACAAAGACATAGTCATCTCTCAAGTTCTCGGCAACATTGTAAAAAGTTTCGTTCAATTGCTTGGAGTCTTCATCAGCAAAGTATTGGGAAATGATGACATTGTCCTTTTGCTTTGTTAAGAATTCGTTGAATGATTCCAAATCGGTGAATTCACTGACAGCTGGCAAGGATTGCTTGACCATGAATTGAACAATGGCGTCTTTGGATCTTTGTCCTTGATAATCACTTACCAATTCACCATTTTTCTTGAAGACCTTCAAAGTTGGATAGCCTCTGATACCTTGTTCCATACACAATTCCTGGTTTTCAGTACAGTCAATTTGTGCAATAGGAATTTCATATTCTTCATGTAGAGTCTTGGCGGCTTCAACATAGTGAGGAGCCAAGGTTTTACAGTGGCCACACCATGGAGCAAAAAATTCAGCTAAGAACAATTCATTTTCTTTAAGGAATTCTTCAAAGGAGTCTTGGGATAATTTGACCACATGGGAGTCTTCAGGAGCTATGGCGCTTTGTTCTTGGGCCAAGGCCAAGGATGCAATAGCTGCAAAGTAAGCTAGTTTAGAGTTGAATAGCATTTGTTAGGTATATTACTTTATTGGGGTTTTTAATGTTAATACTTTTTACAGAATATGTAATAATTGATAATTGTGTTAATAAGGAATTCCATATATTAATAAATATTTGTGTGTGTGTGTTGTCGTCTTTCACACACTGAAAAAAAAAATATATAAGAAAAATAACGTGGACACGTAAACACTCTACTTTGTCCCTTGGCGGCCACTCAAAAAAATTACACATTTAAGTTGGACGGGAGCTTTTTTTTGGTTTGTTTTCTGGAATCACTCCTTACTGGCAATGTGACAGCAAATTGTCAGCTTCTATGATCTATTAGCCACATGTTTTGTGAATAAGACAATCTAGCTTGAGTTTAAATTATACAAATACATATCATACCACATTTATTTATTTAGAATAGGCGGTGGTGGAATTGACACATTCCCTTCCTCTGTCTTGTATACAGTTTCTTCTGGTTCTTGCAGTTGTGACAACAGACTACTGTCTAATTTCTTACTGTCGTGATGCTTCTTTCTGTTATTGGCATTGCTTATTTGCTGCTCAAAGGAAAGGGGCTTGAACTCTGTTTTCAAATCACTTTCCGATATCTGAATACTGCCTTTGTGTTCCTGTTGTAAAGGAATAGTTAGAATATTTTCGGAGTTAACTTCCTCTTGGGTGTTGTACTCATCCATCATCTTCTGTTGAACGTCCTTTGGTATTGGGATTCTGTGCAAGTACCCATAGCCAACATTACAACCCAATTTGGCTCTATCATCTAGTTGGAAGGAAACATTTCTCACGACATCATGGGCTGAGTTGTAAACGTATAATTCAACCTCTTGATTTTGCTTGCTTTGCAATATGTTGTACAGTAGCTTCTCACCACCTGTGCACAACAGTCCCTGTTGACAACCTATAATATAATCAGTGTTGGCAACCAATCTGTTTTTGTTGATGTTGTTGTCTTGTATGGATAGAATATGGTAGACATAGGTGGCAGCAATAAGTGGTTGCCATTGCACCTTGAAGCCCAGGCTCAAGAAAATTGGATTGTTGTTTTCATCTGATGAGATGTCAATTTCTTGGACTTCGGAATTAGGCTCCAGGGCCACATACTCCTCTCTATAGAAGCCCCCTTTTCCTGACCAAACATTTAACTTGACCTCCTTCTCTCCCAAGACCAGTTCATTCAATAGCTTGTAAATTCCATTGTAGTCAACAACCATATATCCATATTCATTAAACACTACGGGAATCGGTTGATCATTTATACCTATTATATAATCAAAAAAGGTTGTCAACTGTAACTGGTAAGTATCAGTTTGAAGAACTCTCAACCCGTAAAGCTGATCGACATTGGTTATAACTTTCAAGTTATTTGTTGAGTCGTAGTATTTTATCAACAAGTGCTCTGGAATGGATTGGAAGTATACATCAGAGATTGCTGTGTTGTTTCTGGTGTTGATAGTGTTGATTGTTTCATTTACTGATTGCTCCAGATTTTTGACTAATTTTTTTGCAAACCCAAACATTTTTAACAATGTAATCTTAAGGTTTAGAGAGAGAAAAAAAAATGGGTAAATAACAAAGTGTTTGGTTTAAGTTTATGTATCTTAGATACTATTTAAGGTTGAATATTATTTGCACTAATGTATATTCTTTTAAGATGAAGTGTGTTTACTACTGTTCATTTTTTCTTTGGTCTTTTTTTTTTTTTTTGACCGTCGGGGTTAAAGGTTAACAACTCCGAAAAAGTCCTTCATGATATATTTTACCTAGTAAATAAATTAAAATGCACATCATTTCCAAAGAGATATACCTTCACTGTACCAATATATACAGAAGGGCACTCAAAACAAATGCTTGAAATTTTTTTGAGGAACATCCTAAAACTACCAAGTTTATCATCCCTATACACATATGGAAAACTTCGACAGAAACATTCCAGCTTCATTACCAATAACTTGAACAAGTACTTTCATAATGAAAGGCTCCAGGTTGATGTAAAAACATATGAGACGGAGTCCGGAATGTATGTGACATATTTTAAAGATTTGTACCCCATCACAAAAAACAAGCTTCCTTTGGTTATAGTGGGGGATCCCATACTAAGTTCATTTAGCATGCTTTATCCACCCACAATCAGCACACTGCTAAGAAAGTATTCACGTATTTATGTCATTGATCTTCCAGGAGTGGGTTTGAACAATGAAAAAAAACTTGTTGATTCCTATCTTTGCTTCAGAGATACTCTACCAACAATAGATCCAGCCTATAGATTGAAGCTTTCATTGCTTACTGGAAGATTGAAGTATGTAGCAGGAAGTCATGACCATGAATATTTAAATAAAATTGACAGAATACGGGAGTTTTACTTTGACCATGCATTTGATGAATTTATTACAAGACATCAATTTCAAAAGATAGACATGCTTACACTGTCCGTCTCATCGTACTTTGTAATCAAGTTCTTTGAAAACTATAACAAATCTATAGTGGATAAATTACATATTATTGGCGAAGCCCCGTTGACAAGAAGTGTTTTTACCATGGATAGAAACAACCCCATATATTCGATATCTGACATCAAACGGCTTCCTCAATACACAACGGATGGGTTATTCCAGACAGTTTCCAACAGTACATGTTTGGTGAAGTATTTGCAAACTCGTGTTTTCAGTGAATTCAAATTAATTCAAAAATTTCTAGACGAAGAAGAACGAGACTTACTGGATGAATATATAGAATTAACTCTAAACATTCTTCAAAAGCAGCATGAAAAAGACTTTGACATATTTGCTGATGTGGCGTACAACTTTTTCACTGGAGAATTAAATCCATTTGAGGACTACTTTCTAACGTATGACAAGTACGACAAGTTTATCAACATAAACTCATATGAGGTATACCACTTGCATTCATGGGAAAATACGATTGTTGAAGAAGATGAGGAATGCTTACCGTCAGATCTTAAATCCGGTATGAAGGACTTAGGAGTGATTTTAGTGGATGGGGTTGATGCAGAACTGATAGAAAAGTAAACAACCAGGTTTTATTATGTTGTATTGCTTATATATTTTTGATTATAATAAAAAGCCACTAATAAAACCATAAGTATCAACTTAATTTTGATGCTATTTCAAAGAGTTAAAGATACAAATGAATAAGATTGTGCCTTGTATCACGTGTTTTAAAGTTTGAGAAAAAAGAGTAGCGTTGAAAAAGTAAATTATCATTTTTTTTTTTTCTTTTTTGCTAAAAATCAACAAAGTCTTTTTCTTAAATTTTTTTAAACATTTACAAGTTATATATAACACTCTCCAAAGAACCTTGCCACTTCGAATTTATCATGCCATTCAATGAAAAAGTAAGAAACGCGAATAATCTTGGGAGACTGTTCAAGAAGTTTTTTGAAAACAATGGTAAGTCAACCTCTGAATCTAACTGGAAAATCTGGTGGAACAGGGATCCAAACCCGTCCCCAATCATATTCAAGGCCAGTGAAAGTCGTCTGGTCAAGGAACTCATTGAGCCAGATATCAAGAAAAGGGGTATAACCGACTACACGATCAACACATACACCATGCGCGATGGGCTACAAACATGGGCATTCAAAAACAACAACAAGACCTCGCAATCGAAGTTGATCAACACACCATTGGTGCTCGTCCACGGATACTTAACATCATCTATGCATTTCCACAAGAACATTGCTGACTTGATGACCAAGTACAAGGAAGTGTACCTGGTTGATTTACCGGGACATGGGGCCACTGATTACCACATGAAGATAGTGTATCCTGCCCATGAACCCCAACACAAAATTGAGCTGCACTTTGAAAATAAGTTCGAATACAACGAAAAAGGGGAGGCCTCCAAAAACAAAGAGTTGTTCTTTTACTCAAAAAGACAGCTGGACAGTGCAAACTACAAAACAATGTTGACAGGGATCAGAAAGGACTTCTTTAATGACTCAATCGAAAGATGGATTAGAACACACAAAATGAAGAAAATCAACTTAGTGGGACACTCATACGGTGGATACTTTTCCTTCCACTTATGGAAAGACAGACCAGACTTGGTGAACAAACTTGTTATGTTGTCACCATTGGGAGTGGAAAAGAACATATGGTCGATTAACAACTTGATTCTTCAAAATGATAGATACAAGGTCGAGCATGATCCAACTGCATGGACTTATTTGCCGAAAAGAAAGATAGCTGAGTTTTTTTTGGACAAACAGTACAAGATCTTCATGGCACTAGGTCCTGTTGGTGTTAGATTGTTGCAGAACTTCTTCAAGTATAGATTCAAAAACGAAAGTGTGTTGTTCCAGAAGTACTCCTTTGAAAACGTTTATTTGCAAAGCAATGCTAACTTGGAACTGAACACCATATTGTTCAACAGTTTCTTTACGAATTACTTGACTTCATATGATCCTATACTGGATTATGGAGAGGTTATTGAACAAAGAAAGGATGATATAAAAATTATCTATGGTGACCACGATTGGATGGATAAGAGATGTGCCAATGAATTTGTCCACAACAGTATTATTTCCAATGCAGGACACAATCTAAACATAGACAATCCAAAGAACACATTCACGGAGATAACAAACTTTGTAAAATAACGTTCTTGTAAATAGTCTTTTTTGAAAGGAAAAAAAATATATGTATTTCATTAATTATTTGGAAGCTGTTAATGCAGCTAAACCAGCACCTAGACCACTACCATCCAGGGCCATCGATATGTGGACTCTTCTTTCACCTTCATGGCCAAGACTACCCAAGGACAACCCGTGTCTGATCATTGACTTGAAACCTGGGTAGTATTGAACGACAGAACCATCACAACATACTTCCAACTCCTGGTGGTACTTGTACTTTGGAGACTTTGGATCCAATCTTCCAGACTTGATAATGATTGCTGAAATGGCAACGGAAACCAAATATGCTGATCTTCTTGAAATAGCTCTAGTGATCTGCTGCAAGAAGTGTCTTTGTTCAGCGGTGGTTCTTAAGCCTAAGCTTTCAATCAAATATAGTTCAGTTTGCTTTAAGTCCTTGGAATCATCAATTTCAATGTGTGACAAAACCTCAGTCTTTAAGCTGAATTTGTGTCTGTACTGCTTTTTGCTAGGCTTTGGTTCAAGCAAGAACTGCTTGTCAATCAAATCAACAATGACCAGTCTTAGAATTTCTCCTAGGAACATACCCGAAATTCTTTTTTCAAACAAGTGGTAGCCAGGGTTTGTGGACTCATCATCAACAATCTTGTCGTAAGGAGTGACAGGCAAAACACTCAATTCATTGTCAAATGATCCTGACTCCGTGTTGATACACATTTCCGTTACACTCTTTGATGAGATAGATTCCATCTGCTCAGAGGTTAGCTTTGTGCATGACTTCAAGTCCTCCATGTAGGCAATGTTGAATCCAGTACCACAGATAATGGACATGATAGGATCAACAATGTCTTGTGAGTCATAGGTGGATGTGTAAGCACCAGATAGTAGTGTACCTGTTGTGTCATTACACAATGCAACACAGGAGATGGTAAATGGGTATTTTTCTTCAGGAAGAGAACTTAGCTTGCTATCGATAGACTTTTGCAATAACTCGACAATATCCTTGCCCACAACGGATGTGATTTCAAATCCCTTGGTCCATCTGATCAAGTTACCAGCATTCAAGGCAGTTTGTTCAACAGGGTACGAGAAGGTGAAACCCAAGTTGAAATTTTTCTTTGTTGATAACAAATCCTTGTTCTCGTCATTGGAGTTGTGGTATTGAACAAAGTTGACAATTTTGTTAGCCAAATAATCAAAGAGTGCGTTTTCAGGTAAGTCTCTACCTTCCTCAGCCAAGTAGTCAGAGGGGATTTCCCACTTTTTCATTTCACTGGTAAATTTTGAGTTACCTTGTAACTTGATGTATAAACATCTGAAAGAGGTACCACCAAGATCACAAGCTAAGATGTCTGTCTTTTCAGTACCGTCAGGCAAGCTTGTAATGAAGGTAGGAATCATTGGGAGATGAGACTTACCTCCGGAACTGTGGGATAACCCATTTTCCATCGATTCGATGTACTTAGATGTAAGCTTTTTTAGTAAAGGGGCATCGATTTCAAAGCCCTTTATAATACTTTGAACATATTCACCAGCGGGAGAAGTTGACATTTTATATATATATAAATAAGATAGTGTATGGTTTTATATTGATTATAGAAGTTTAAGGTTATGTTTTTTTGAAAGAGTGTATTGATTGAACGACTATTTATACAACTTGAATAAATTTATATTGCTGAAAATAGGGTGACTTTTTCAAATGAAACTATTTCTTTTGATATCAAAGTAGAATTGTATTAAAAATTTAAAGGGATTATTAAACAGTTAACCACTATACCAAATTTAAGTGACCATGGCCTGCTATTTCAACAGATTATGTATTGATTAAAAAAACAAAAAATTAGGGGGTGACAGAAGGGGAAGGATGTAGGGGGGAAAAAATGCGGAGAAGGATGAACGGTCAAATTAGTGGGTTTTACTTTGCTTTGTACGGACTTGGTGTTCATTACTGCAAGTGGAACTTATTTGAACTAAACATGTCTACAAAATCTATGGTTTATAGTTATTTGAATATAGTGTAATCATCAAGGATAATTGCCTTTACATTGGTTTAACTTAGTATATGATAAGATCCCTATGTTGGATTTTTTTTTCTCTTTTTTTTTTTCTTTTTTCTGTCTAAAGACTAGCATTTGATTAAACGGCGTGTACATAAGTGGGGTATCTTTTGCATTATGGTAATGTGTAGAGATACTTGGACGGTTCATGTGACCACACTACCTGGACAAAATATATGCTCATAGAGCGTTATCTTTTTTATATATTGTCGTTATCGGATTGGAGTGTTCCGTTGGCATGGAGCACACAAATTTTGATATAATTATTTTTTTTTTTTTTGGTTTGGAGATAACTTTACACAGAGAAAAAAAACTAGCGAGAACGTTCTAAACCAGGATAGATGGACATTTAATCATTTATTATTAATCAATACACACTAACTACAGCACTAACTGGTGCCAGAGCCATATCTAAAATTAGGACAATTCTGCAGATAAGTGTCTCTTGTCTGTTTTTGCTTAAATAAATCTCACAAAGACAGATTGATAATCATATATAAACAGATTGACAGCACAAGATGTTAGATATTTTTATAAGTATTTTTTGAAACATATTATAATACACCAAGAAGTATAATATATATTATAAACACTAAAATAACCCTAATACATAATGAATAACGAACAAAACCAACAATTTATAGATAAGTATCCTTGCTCTGACACATATGTCAAGAACATCAACAAGCTAGATGCATATTACAAGTTTTACTACCTGAATGAGGAAGATGATTAAATAGAGTAATTTTGTCTTACACGGAGTAAAACTAGAGGTTATGTTAGAACAATTGCAAAGATGCACATGGTCTCTTTACAATGGAAACAGTGAACTAACTTTACATAAAACATTATATATATTATTTAAATTCATTTATTTATGTTTTACATTGATTCAGCCGTATTGACCATCTGCTCATTTGTTTTCCCCGACAGCAAAACTGGTCTCCCAGTAACGCGTGCCCAAAAAAAAAAAACAAAAAAAAAAAAAAAGAAAACTAAAATGCATACTGGAGGAAAAGCTTAAAGAAAAAGTAAATAATCTAAGAACATCCATATACCGATATTTCTATGAACCGTAAACAGAATAATAATAATTCCTGTTGAAACATTGTATAAATAAATGAATACAAACATAGAAAATGAACCGTTTGTTGACAACGAACTTGATGATATCAAAAAAGACATAGATACCAAGATAGACTTTCTACATGAAAAGGTTATCAAGGACTTGATAAGAGTGAGACTATTCCAGAATAAAAAAACACTGCTTGAACAGTATTCGGTGAATGAGCAAAATGTCTCCATGAGCAACCAAATTGAAAACAACGATGATATGGAAATCAAACAACTTTCTGACAAAAACATGGAATTGGAGCAACTAGTGGATTCCAAAAGAGATCAGCTGGACCTTATACAACGAACCCAAGAGAGCATTGCTAATGATATACAAAACACAATCACAGATTTGAAGAACAACTGTAGAAAATACGATGAATACATTGAGAGTCTAAAAAATGAACTGCTAAGCAATAAAACCAATGAAAGGAAAAAGCTCATGAATGATAACAAGGCTGAACATGATACACTCAATAGTAAAAACGAGTTAATCAGTAAGATCTTGCAGTTGAAAATAGAGATAATTCAAAACAACATAATTTTCCTGTTCAAAAACAAGTACTCAGTCAAGCTTACAAAGGATGCCAAAAACATAAACAAAATCACAGACTGGAACTCAAAGTCATATAAACTGTCGATTTCAGATAGAAACAAACTGGAAAAGGAGTTCAATAACATGGACTTGAAGACATGGATCATCAATGTGCGTGAAATGTTAATCCAGTGAAAAAAAAAATAAGCGCTACACGAAAATGTCAAACAAAGCGGGGAAAACCAAAAAAAAAATAAAATAAACAGACCTTGTTTTTTTAACTCCTTTATTTCATTTGTATATCTTGTTTCTAATAATACCATTTTAATTCAATAACATATATAAACCAGGTTTTTTTTTTTTTTTAAACCATTAGCAATTATTATTTATTCAAATGCTCTTTAGGCAAAGCCTTGTGGCTCTTTTAATATACATCAACTCAGTAGCAGGTTCTGTGGGAGATTGGTATCCTGAGCAAATACAATGCAAATACCACTGTGAGGTGGACAATTGTGAATACCAAACATCCATTCTTGACGAGGATGTGAATCTTTCGTCATATCTCTACAAGCCATCAGCCTTACAGGTGAAGCCGAATTTTATAGACAAACTGTTGTTCTGGGATTGTGTGTCTTTATGTGACTATCAGTGCCAGCAGTTAACCACCGACATGATCATGTCAAGAATGGAGGATACAGATGAACAGATTGTGCAATTCCACGGGAAGTGGCCCTTTGTCAGGGTTGTTTACATCCAAGAGTTCTGGTCCACCTTGTTCTCCATTGGTAACTTCATCCCACACTTCCTGGCATACAAGAAGCTGAGTAATATCAAAATTCAAAAAAACAAAAGCCACTTACTGATCAACAACTACAAACTCGTCAGCATAATGGGGTCTCTTGCATGGCTCTTTAGCACCATATTCCACTTCAGGGACACATTGCTTACAGAAAGACTGGACTACTTCTTTGCTGGTGGAACAGTGTTGTCTGGGTTTTATGCGTGTACGATGAGATTTTTGTTGGGTGGGGATATACATAAACATAAGAAATACGGATCTCTGGGATTCTCCATCTGCCTGCTTATCTTTGCCTGCCATGTGCTGAGATTGTACCTTGACTGGTCATACACATACAACATGAGATTCAACATTGCGTTTGGTGTTTTGCAATACTTGATGTTGATCACAATAGCTGTCAAGAACTATCATACGTATAGAAACAACAGATACGTGTCTGTTTTCAAGGTGAGTGTGCTGCCTGTTCTTTTAGTTGTCGGCACCAGCTTGAGCATGTCCTTCGAACTGTTTGATATTTTCATCCCATCGCTCCAACTGGATAGCCATGCCATCTGGCACGGTCTCACCATACTGCCTAGCTTCTTCCTATACGAATTTTTCATACAGGACTACAAGGCATTGATGGGATCGCTCATGAAGTAATGATTCATCATTTAACTATGTATAGTTACAGGACTGGTGACTTTGTTGTCCATCTGGCCCTTACGTATTTTGGTTGATATACAAATCAACAGGGATAAGCCGCCTGTAGTCCCCATGCCGATTTTGTTTTTTTTTTTTTTTTTTCAATTTTTCAAATTTTGTTTTTCTCCTACAAAAGCCAACCTCATACCTGACATATCTGACATATCTTCCAAAATAGATCATAAATAAACTTAACACTCCCCCAATATAAACAGCTATTATCTTATATACAACACCATTTACTCTATCAATGCTGAAAATAGGTGCTGGAATATACAAAGATTGGAAAGACAGACTCACTCCTCAAAGCTACAAAGCAGACTGGACAGATGCCCTTTCGTACAGGGTTATCCCCTCAACCATAGAAATTTTCCTGAACAATCTTTTGCCTGCCATAGCCTTTTCCCAGGATCTGAGCAACAGAACATCATACCAGTATGGGATCAATGAAATCCTAATGTCCCAGGGGATAAGTGGTCTTCTGTTTGGCCTCGCTGGGTACCCGCTGAGTATAGTTGGGGTCAGTGCGCCTAGCTGTATCCTGTGCTACACGATATATGACATATTTGTTGACAAACACACCAACACACCAAAAGCTAAGTACGATGATGGATTTGAGTTCTTCCCATTCATGTTCTGGGTTTACTTCTGGACAGCTCTTTGCACGTGCTTGAGTTCAGTGTTCAACTTGTTGTCGTTTTTCCAGTACGTCACGGTGTTTCCCTGTGATATCTTTGGTTTGTTCATCAATGTTGTCTATGTGGTCAAGGGGTGTCAACTGCTGGGGGAATCATTCCATAAGAACGAGAACATAAATGATGTTGCTGATGGGTTCGGAAACATCACCATTGCCCTGTGTATGACATTCTTTGGGTTGTTAGCCAAAAACATCACTTCAACACGACTGTTTAATCACAAGATAAGAATTGTTATCAAGGACTACTGTATTATTCTCTCAGTGATATTCTGGTCTGGTGTCATTCATTTTGGAAATGCTTTTAAGTTTGTGCACTTTGAACGGTTAAACATTTCAAAGTCCTTCAAGCCCACTTCGAATGACAGAAATTCTTCATGGCTCGCTGTAAAACACGACATTTCCGTCAAGTATGTCTTTTTGGCTTTCCCCTTTGGAATTATTGTTTGGATTTTATTGTTCTTTGATCATAACATATCCTCGTTGATGGCCCAAAAGCGTGAATACAAACTGAAGAAAAAATCAATGTACAACTGGGACTTCTGTTTGCTTTCTGTGCACACCTTCTTGTGTGGGCTTCTGGGACTTCCTGCAGGCCACTGTTTAATCCCACAAAGTTTCATTCACACAGAAACACTGATTGTGTACAAGGATGCCAAAAAGGAAAAGAAAACAGACATTCCTGAGGACTCAGAAAACATATACATCTCAGGTGTTGTTGAACAGAGATTCACGAACTTCATGCAGGGCATGCTGATGATTGTTTGCATGTGCAGACCGTTTTTGGTGTGTTTGCATCAGATCCCCCAATGTGTGTTGTCAGGACTGTTCTTTATCCTGGGTATTGGGGGAATCCAAGGGAATGCGATAATTGGGAGAATGACGTTTTTGGTGTCTGACTACAAGACAGGTCCTTTAAAAGATGTCAAGATCAAGAAATTGTTTGCCTTCACCATGATTTCAGTGGCTTTTGCTGTTGTCGAGGTACTAATTTCTCAACTGAACTACATCTCTATAGCCTTTCCATTGATTTTGATCATTAGCATCATTGTAACCTTCTTTTTCAAATATAGCTTCACCAAGGAAGAACTGGACGCTTTGGACACAAAGGTTGTATCCAGAGAATCGATTAAAAACTTGTTACCGGAAAATCTACATAGCTACTGAAGAAGTCAAGTGTATAAAGAAATGTATATTTTTTTTTTTTGATGTTGTTTTCAAAAAAAACTTCAACATATTGTTTGTCATCAAATCATATATATTATTTACAAGTTTTGCATGTTGTGTGCAAGCAAGTCATTTAACTTTGAATCCTTTCTAGCTATCAACTCATCATAAGATCCTGTCTCTGCTACCTTACCATCATCACCAAGTACAATGATCCGTGATGCGTATTTGATTGTAGACTTTCTATGTGCTATGCTGATAGTGGTTTTGCCCTCTAAGGAGGATCTTTTCTGTATATTGGACACAACTATGTTCTCACTGACACCATCCAAGGCTGATGTTGATTCATCGAGGAACAATATTTCAGGATTGTTCAAAAATTGCCTGGCCAATGCCAATCTTTGCTTTTGGCCCACAGATAATCCAGACTTGTTGCTGACTTTGGTGTTCAGCCCTTCTGGGAATGCCTTGATGAAATCAGTACAGTTTGCCTTTTCCACAGCAGCAGCAATCTCTTGTTCACTGAATTTTCTCTTTTTATTTTTAGAATCTGTTAGTGCATAGGTGATGTTTTCTAGAATGGTTCCCGAAATTAAGGGTGGTTCTTGTGGCACGACACCTACATGTCTTCTATATTTTCTTAAAGAGAAATTCTTGATATCCTCATTGTAAACTTTGATTGTACCTCTTTCAATGTCATAACTTCTGAAAAGCAAGTTCAACAACGAGGATTTACCTTTTCCTGATGAACCCACTATACATATGTTTTCACCTTTACTGATTTCAAAGTCCAAATGATTGAATATGGTGACTTCCTTTCTTGAAGGGTAGCTGAACTTGACATCCTGGAACTCAACTATAGGCACATTATTACTTTGATTGCTCATGTTGTACCTTTCTATAGCCTTATGAATGTCCTTAGTTCCCTTGTACGGGGATATTGAGGGCTTCTTGTCGTATATTTCAATCACTCTTGAGTATGAACCTATACCCTTGTTGACTTCATTATAAAAATTGAATAAACCTGCAAATGCACTGGCGGAGTAAATTGCATACATGGCAAATGAAGAAAGTTCACCAGCAGTCAAATTGCCCTGTTGAACCATGTTTGTACCGATAAGTAAACATGCAACTAGGGATGTTGTTCCCAATATTTGATTGGTGGATTGGGCCAGTGCCGAGTTCATGACATCCTTCAAGGAGGCTTTATAAAAGTTTCTAATGGAATTTGAATATCTTACAAGTTCAACTCTTTCTGCAGAGTAGTTTCTTATCAAGTTTTGGTTGTTCAACTGATATTCATTGATTTTCAAAATCTCACCAATTTTCTCCTGAACTTTTTTGGAAATTGTCTTGGCTCTTTTACCCAAAAACCTGGAAATCACAACAGCTGGAGTCAAAAACAAAATGATGGAGCCTGCTAGTTCTGTTGAGATTGTGAGCATCATGAATATACCAACACTACCTTGAAACAAGGATCTGGCCCCATCAGAGATGTTGTTGGTCAATGATCTGGACACAACAACACAGTCTGAGTTCAATCTGGAAAGAATGTCACCTGTTTTGTTCACATCCCAGAACTTGGAATCCTGTTCAAATATTCTGTTCAACAATCGAGTTCTTAGTCTTGCTATGATTCTTTCTCCCGTTGTTCTCAAAATAATGAGTCTGAGAGCATTGCTCAAGCATCCAACAACAAGAACAGAACCAACAACAGAAAAAAACTGAGTTTCGCTAAGACCCCACAATTCAAACTTCATTCTTCCTGAGTCTGTGTAGTTCAAGATGTTGGCGTCTTCCTCGTTCGACTCCTTTTTTAAGATGTACTTGTTGGAAAGATCCAATAAGTCACCTGTCAACTTGGGAACAAACATTGAGCTGGTGGATTGCAAAATCAGGCAGAACACGGCAAATGAGATCCACTTGTACTCTGGCCTCAAAAGCTTGAAGAGACGCTTAGCCTCGTCACGAAAGCTGCTTTTGTCGTTTTTGTTATTACTTTGGTATTCATTTTTGTTGTTATTATCTTGCTTTTTGTTTGTGTTTTGTGATATCTGTGTTGAGTAAAAGCGGATTTTACTGTTGAGTCTCAACGCCCTTGATGTGTTGAGTAATGACCGTGTGGACCAGTGTCTACATGTGTTATTTAGAAACAGAGTGTTTCTGAACATTTTGTGTTATAAACTGATATATAGGAACTTTACGATTATCTGGGTTTTGTTCCTTTCTTCTCTAAATATATATCTGCTTCTTTAATGTAATGAATAGCTAAGTAATCACTCTACAAAACCTTACCAATCTTTCAACAAAACTTTCATTCTCCTCATTGAAGATCTATCCATTGAAGTATTTTTTTTTTTTTCACCCTCACGCTTCTGTGGTGTACAAAAAAAACAACCCATACGGCGGACGTGGTTCGGAGACAAAATTTGCACTGAATCGCAAACGTGACTTCCTCAAGATCAACAAAAAAAGAACACACCCATTTCAAACGTACACTATGTAATTTATGTTTCAATGTATATATTCTCTTATAAACGAGCAGCCTGCACACTCAAGCTCAGTTTGGCATGTATTGCGAAAAGCCTCCACCGTTCCCGTTCTTGTACTGTTGACTCACAGGCACTTTCTTCTTCACAGGCACTCCAGACGGCATGACATACTGCTGCTGCGGTATGCCTGGACTTCCTCTTCTGTTCACCGGCATGTAGTTCCCGTGCTGGTATGGCGGATAGACATTCACTGGAGAATAGTTCCCATTCGGTGGGTACTGGTTCATTCCTGTTGGGCTTTTGATTCTCATTTGAGGCACAACGTTCATATTCTTCTTGCTGTAGAGGTCCCCTTGCTGCTGCTTGTAGTATGGATTCACATTGGCTTGTGGGACCTTGGCTGGATTCATAACATGTTTATTTGTAGGGTTCTGATACATTTGGTATTCCTTCTTGTGCATCGGTTGCTCCGTGGTAAATGTGGCCATGTTCTGGATTTGCGGCGACTTCTTTATGTGAGTTTGATTTGGAGTGGCACTTGAAGCATCATAAAACAACTCACCAGTACTAGCATCCCTCATTTCAGGTTTTAGGAACTTAGGCTCTTGCTCAGTAGTGTGCTTTTTCACCTTGACATTGTCTGTACTTGTATTTGTACTTTGGGTTAGCTTTGGCAATGAATTGAAGTTGGACAGTGTTCTTGAAAGCTTGTAGAAATCAGCCAACGGATCATCAGTTGTCTTGACCACATAATCATCTTCATCTTCCTCAGGTAGAGGTTTCTCACTGGATACATTGTTTAATTTCTTTGGTGTTGTTTGTGAAGAAGTGACTATTCCTAATCCTGATGTTGGCTTGGCAAAGTTGTTCTGGGTGTTTGAATTGGCATATGAGTCAATGATTGATGTGTTGCTGGAAATACTGTCCCATTTGCTTTGCTTGGTTGGTTCAAGCTTCTCAATGTCAGGTTGTCTTGTGGTGTAAGGTACTGAGGATGCAAAAATATTGGCATTGGCTCCTGATAGAGCACCAACATCAACAGGCTTGGAAACCTTAGGCTTGGAAACCTTAGGCTTGTTGACCACAGGCTCTTGAGTCTTGATCTTATTTTTTGATGGAGACTTTGTTTCTCTCTCAGCATTGCTAATCTTCTTGTACTCGTGATAAGGAGATGATACTGGCTTTTGAATAGGCTTATCATCCTTGACTTTTTTAATAAAGACACCATCTTGTTGTTCCACAACCTTCTTGGCAGCAGTGGGATGCTTTGGCTTTGCTTCAACATCAGCAGTCATCTTCAATGAGCTTCCACTTGGCACGTTGTTGATGTCAACATCCTTAACGTTTTGAATGAAATTACCTTGAATAGGATTTGAAGTGAATCTTTCTTGAGCATAGGTTGTCTTTGAAGGGGATTCAGATCCAGAAAGATATCTGGCTATAGGTTGCATTCTTGGAGAGTCACCAAACAGCTCATTGGTAGTTATGGACCCGGAAATCACAGCTCCAGAGTAACCAGAAGCAGAGCCACAACCAGAGTACCCCTTTCTAATCTTGGCAGCTAGCAACTCCTTTATCTTGTCTTTCCACTCTTTTTCACCCCAGGATTTACTCTCAGGTCTTTCAGCTAAAAACAACAAGTCAGAGACCTGCAAGTAATGAATTTCAGGCAATGTAGGCAATCCAAATAGCAAAGAGTTTGTTGCGTCTCTTGCAGATATCAATCTATCAGGTCTACCATATAAGTGGAAAGAGTTTAACATAGGAACCAAAAATCTGATAATTGTGTCATATCCAGGAACACCATTATGTTTTTCAGGCATTATGAATATGTCACCCTGTTTGCTTGTAGTTTCCGTTTTGCTTCCCTTTTTGGATTTGCTTTCGTTGTTCATGTTGATGAACTCAACTTCACCTTCTATCTTCAACATTGTTGAGTTGTCTATTAGCAAAGGAGAGGATGGATAAATGGCAAAGATGGAGTGGGCACTTGTTACAACAGCCATGGCGTGTTTCTTATTGCTGATTTTCTTTTCATTTTCGTAAAACACAACTTCCCCAAAAATGTTGGCTTTTTTTTTCTTCTTTGAGGACGACTTTGCTGGAGTCACAACAGCATAGCATCTTTTCCAGGGCATACCAGCACCAAATCTAACAGAAACCCAATCTTCATAGTTGAACTTTGAATCCGCTAGAATGACCTTGATATCTGACAACTTGGCACCTTTGGAGGACAAAAACGCACCCGTGTATGCCTCTTGCAAGGATGAGTACTCAAAGTTACATAATCTCAATGCACTACGCCACAAATTGAAGGAGTTTTTGTCTGAGAACTTCATAAAGTACCTGTTTTTCATGGTTGTTGACAAAACGATTGTATTTTCTTTACCTTCAAGAATCTTGAACTTGGCATCAATGAAGTTCAAGTACTTTGGCTTTGAGGCAACATTGAACAAATCATGAGCTAGTTCCTGTTGGGTTTTGGTATTCTGGTTCAACTTCATGTTGGATTCATCCAAGTCAGAGGAGTTCCAAAGGGCCAACTGGTTGCCTATAAGAACTGCATACTGTTCCTGCCACTCTCTTTTGCCAGGTAATCCATCATTGTTCAAATCATTGTATAATAAGAACACACCGACATGGTATCTTCTGTGGGCTTGGGCAGATAATAATGTTACAATAGGAACCAATTCAGGAGCAATGGATTGGTTCTCTAAATCAATGGCCTTGTGGAAGCCATTGGGGGAGGATTTATCACTTGAGCCATTTGACTTTGGAGAGTTGTTGTTTGGAGTATTAACACTTAGAATTCTCATCATATTGTTGAAGCTTGATGATCTTTTCTTTTCGGTGATTGCAGCGTTGATTGAAGGAGGCGGTTTTAAAAAGTTGGCTTCATCTGACATGTTCATGGTTTTGTTGGTAGTTTTTTCCACATTGCCAACACTAAAAGATCTAGTGTTGTTTTGTTGATCAGATACAGATCTATTCTTGGAGAAGATTCTCATATATGGATGTAGGAAAAGGAACGAAAGACTTATGAAATACAGAAGAAGAATAGTAATCTGGTCAACTAATTGGTCTAGACTTCTACTCTCTTGTTCTATTACTTTAATTGCTAATAATAGATCAATAATTAATAGCTTTGATTGTTTCTTTTTCAAATACAAAAACATGAAACGGTAAAAGAAGCCAAAAAAAAAAAGTTAACATAAAAAGAAGAATTTTTTCAAGGGAATTTGAACACACGATATATATGGAAGGTTGTTTTCTACACTGAGTCTTTTTTTGGAGGGAAAAAACACACACACACTTTGCCGGTGCAAAAAATTATAGGACCACGTAATACAATCAACGCATCACAGTTGTAGTAAGAAACTCAACATCTGTACCTGAACTTGAGTATCAGCCTGGCTATAGGGTACTGGAGGATATATATCAAAAACAGCACACTGACTAATACGAGCTCAGGCTTAATCACATCATTGTAGTAATACTGTATCACGCTGTTGATATCCGCCTTCATCTCCTCTTCTATTTTAGTCATCTCTAACCTTATTTTTCCCTCAAATCCCGTGGAGTTACTGCTAAATATAGAATAAGCCTCGCTTAGGGATATTCTTGGCAAGTCAACCTGTACTTCCTTTTTCACCCATGTTGCTCCTTTGCTTATGCTCAGTAGTTTATTCCCTATGATACAGTTCATTAGGTTCTTCAACGGTCTATCAAACACAGTGTTGTTGAATGCCTTGTCTATCGTTGCGCTTATGTCCGAATACATCATCATTGCCGTGCTGTTGACTTTATCCGCTATGTAGTCTATTTTTTTGATCACCACCTCGTTATTGCCTCTTGCCTCCACTCCTTTGATGTAAGAGTTGGTGTTGTTCTGCCACAGCTCCATGCTGTGTTCTATAGCCTTAACAACTTTATTTAGTTTGTTATCCTTTAGTACCAATGAGAAGATCTGCTTATTATGGGTTTTTTTACCATTGACGAACATGTCTAATCTTTGTATCACCAAGTACTGAATTAAACAAACCATGTATCCTGCAAGGCATATCAACAGTAAAAATGATGTCCTCTTGCTCAGCATGTACTTAAATGTCCAGTTTCTCTTTAGCTTCTTCATATCTATATGGTTGTTGTTGAGTATGTTATTACTATTAAATGTCAAAAGATTTTTCAAAAATGGTATTCTACACAATAGATTAATTTGCCAGTCTTGAAATGTCATTAAATATGCATCTTGCACGTTGTTACCTAAGTTGAAATTGCTGGGTTCCTCCAACACATTTCCGTTTTTTTCACTGCTTGGCTTAATGTCATTAGATGAGGAGTAGCTTGAACTATCTGTGAACAAGTGATTGTTGGATGAGCCACTTGTTTTTTCAAACATTAACTTTTCTTCCAAGTTATTTCTCATTCTTGACATTTTTCTCCAGAAAATAAACTCCTTATAAAGCTCTGGTACTAGCGATGCAATAAACATGACAACGGCAAGCACAATAATAATTTTTTTGAAAACCGTCAATCCCTTCTTGCTCCCTTTCATGAACTTTTTAATTTCAGGAACTAGATCATTCTCACACCATTTCATCGATGTGGAGTTATAGCTAACGTTCAGAGACTTTGTGTTGTTACTGTTTGGGAAAATTAACTCGTATGGCTTCAGACTGACATTGGAGTTCAAAGGTTCTGTTAGCTTTTCAAAGTCTTGGTTTTTTAGTTCACTGGATACCTTTAAAAACGGTGTCTCAATCCAATGCTTTGTTTTGTTTTTTAATGTTGTGAAATCTGGTACATCCCCTGAAAGCTTTTTCAGTTTATCATTTATACTAGGATTGATGTAAAAGTCATTTAAGCTAGCAATCGTCAAGTTGATGTGCTTCATCTTATTTGTCAAATTGGTTTGGTCTGTGGATGTGCTTGATAAGAATATTTTTTTGATTTTGTTTTCAAGTTTCTCGTAAACCTCAATCAGATCATCGATACCTTCACTCAACCCATTCAATCCGCTGTTTAGGTCTTTGGCTGCTGCATGAATGGTCTTGTTGCTAACGTTTATCACAGCCTCAGTGGCATTTGTGGCAACATCAACGGTAACTTCTGCAGCTACAGTAAAAAGACATGCATAGGTGCCCAGCCATATATCCAATATGAAGTATATTATGGATGAACATATTATTAAGGATTCCGCAATCATCACAAAAAACACTTTGAGACTGTTTGCAAGTCCTTTTTTAATTAGGTAGTTGGCTGCCAAGGAAATCTGTTTTGGTGATTCATACAGTAGATAATCTAAATAAAGACATGTCTTGGTTCCCGTGTAGGCCTTTTCAACGGTATCGAGTTTGCTTTCAACAGAGGTTGTGAACAAGTATAGTTTAATTGCAATAATGACGACTCCTATAGTATACTGGTTTATATACAGCTGGGTGAGATTATCATAAAATCTCAAATATGGCTTCAGTTCAGGCATACGTAAATGGTGTAGATGTTGGTTTTGGTATATTCATTTTTAATGATTTGTTATATATTTAGCAAAAATCATGTTAAAACTGTCATTAAATGTATTTGAAATACAAAGATGGATACGACAACGTATATATACAACATGTTTCTGTTTTTCTTGGTTTTGTTGTATCCTTACCAAAACAAGTTAAGTTGAAATTTATTGATAAAACATTTATGAAACGAACATGAAACATTTTGAAAAATAAAATCTTATGTCCGCTAAACAAAAAATAAGCTAATAAAACAAATTAATACAAATTATAAACCTAATCTATACACCTCTGCAGGATAACAGAGAATAAAAAAATGTCAATCAAAAGAAAAAAGAAAAAAAGCAATAATTATATAACGGCAATTTACATAATACCCCAAGCATCTTCACATCCATGGCAGAATTTAGAACATGCTACAGAAGCGGATAATGGATAGTTGGATAAACCAACCTTTTCATCAACAAACTCATCAGCAAAGTCATCACTACCTCTGGCCATGGCACCAACAAATACACAGATGGACTCATCGGAATCTAGCTTTTCAGTAACGTAGTCCTTAACCTTAATGACTTCAGAATCAAAGGATAGAGTAACTTTCCTACATTTTGTAGGTAGGTGTTCTGTTATAGGATTTTTGATAACAGTCAATAGCTTTTCGTGTGAGTTGATTGACTTGATGCTTAATTTATGTAGTAATTGGACCATGACACCTGAAAATCTCTTGAAGGTTCTTGGAATTCTGATGCTTGGACTGACTTCTATAAGGACACCTTTACTGGTTTGTATGTAGACTTGCAATTTACCTGCCTTGTTAATTGGAGAATCCAATAAAGTCAACAAACATTGGTGTGTGATATCCGGTCTTGCTTCAGATATGTCTCTTCCGGCCTTTTTCAGGAACCCTTGATGATCATCACAATTTAGTAGTACGTATCTATCTTCACCTCCTTTGTGTTTGGATGAGTTGGATGAGGATATCTTGTATGTTTCTAAGGATGCTTGTGATAAAACCACAATCAATCTTTGTGTGTCTTTGTCCTTGGATGTTAAAATTGTTGGTTGTTTTGGTATCAAACTAGCTGGAAGAGGCTGTCTTCTGTATGTTCCCTTTTCATGTTTTTCTTGATTTTGTTTATCTCTAACTTTTGAATCTTCGACCATTTTTTTGTATATATGAGGTGTTTTTTTCGTTACTGGGGGATACTATGTTGTGCTTTTAATAATAAGTTTTTTCTGACTAATTTATTGCTTGTTAAAGGTTTATATTAGTAAGTAGCGTAATTAGACTTCAATGTTGATTTCGAAAAATCCTAGCATAGTTCCAAAAGGAGTAAAAAAAAAAATTTAAAAAGGAAAAAAAAAAAAAAAAAGAAAAAAAATTAGTGTGTATTGGGACTCAACGCTACACGGCATCAGAATTTTTGGTTCTTTTACGACTAAAATATAATAAAAAAAAGCATATTCATTTCGTAACATGAAACTTTAAATAAATTCAATCAAAGGCTCCTAGCAAGAACAAAAATAAGGGTTCTAAACATGAAACTTATATTATAGCTTACATGAACAAACTATTACATTTGTTGTAAACTCATATGAATAATAATATTTAGTCCACGTGAAAAGCCCATTCCCGGCGATACATTTTATTCATACACGTATATTTATTTTTTTTTTGGATAATACATCAAGCCGACCATTAAGATTTTACACCAAGAGTTGATTTTACCTGGAAACGCGTCAACTATTCATCTCACTTAACACTATCAGAAGTGTCTCTATTCGTTTTGATTTTGACTCACAATCTATTCTGAAGAACCAATTAAAAAATATGGAATTTGATTCAAGTGAAGAAGAGGATGAGTACTTAGCATCTTATATAGAAACCCACAAGAACAAACTTGGTCAAACACAACCAATCACTGATGTTACCAACACAAAGGATGATTTGTTCATAGCCAAGGGGGAAATTGCAGTATTGAAAGAGAAATATGAAAAAACGGAAAAGCTTATTGTTACCAATACCACAAACTATTTAAAGGAAAAAGAACAACTTGTAAAGAAATATGAAGATGAGTTGAATCAATTGAAATCAGAAATATCTGCTTTGAACCACGAAAAAACTTTTTTGAATCATAAACTAAAGGTGTCGAATAGAAAGATAGACAATGAGCTTGATGGTAACTCAATGATTAATGATAGTGATATCAACGCAATTACAAACTCATCCCCAGGACTCATAAATAAGACCAAGGACTTAAGCAACAGTTCTATTCTTGAAAAAAGAAAGAAAAGAGATGAAAATATTCAGAATAACTCAATTAACGATGAAACAACTTCTAAAAGAACAATATTAAAAACGTCAATTTTCAATAAAATATCGGATGATGAAAGTGTACTTGAAGACGAGCCAGTCAGTATTAAACAGAAGATTGAACTGTCCAATCTATCAATTAACAACAATACTACAAAAAATGTAAGTCAAGAAGACAGGAAAAAGAGGCCCTTCTTGAATTTTAAAACAACTGTTAAGTTCAACGACAACTATACATTATTGAACGTACTTGCTGATTATAGACTACCATCCTTCAAAAAGACTGTTATCGAACTTTTAGACATTACCATTGAGGGTGCTCAAGTAGGTACAGTGTTCATTAACTTGGCTCGAGAACACGTTATGAAAAAGAGCCTGTCAGAATATATCATCAACTTAATAGAACATTTAGAGGAACTTTTGAGAGAATTTGCAAACAAGAAAATGATCAATAGCCACAACAAGTCAATTCCACTGATTATTTCCTTGATATATCAAATTATAAATTTTAGACCTAGTGTGTTCACAAATGTTGATTTGTATAACCGGATAATCAAAGCTTACGAATTGATCAGCGAGTATGAGTTTGTACTCAAAAGCAAGTCGATTCTAGATGCTAAGCTTCAAAAAATAATACCTAAAACGGATGTAACTTATTTTGACTTCAGTGATAGCATTGTTAAGACTAAAAAGTTCAATTTGGGTATCCAATCCATTGATAAAAACAATGACAATTTATTCTTGAAGAATCACACAAGTCTGTTGTCCACTAGCTACAACGATGTTCAGCCTTACAAACAGAGACAGAATCATCAACAAAGCAATGAAGGAGATCTATCAGTAGATGATGGCATTGGATATATTGCCAAGAGAAATAAATGGATTGATCAACAGTTATTACAAAAGGCCGATCCAGAACTTTTGAAGTATAGAAACATTAGTGAAATTACAGACCCTGTTGATTACCTGTATGAAATGCCTTGTGATCACATTGAAATGGTTGATTACTTGATTGTTAGTTTTTCATTTGATTTGTTTGAAAGTCTTGTAAGTAACTTGGATTTTATATTTGGTAAGAAGGAGCTTTTTGACAATGAAGATGTGCATATAGTGAATGAAACTCACAGTTGCGTTAAACATTTATTTGATATCTCATTCACTACATCTTATCAGCCATTGGTTGTTTCTATTTTATCTAACTGTAAGATTTTCAATGATTTTTTCAGTATTAACTTCAAGTTGAACTACAAGAACTATATTTTAAATTTTGTGAATTTGATCAATGTTCAAAGTGAATGGCTTTTGAAAATAAACTTGAAAAATTATCTTCACAAATTACCAAAAAGGCAAAACATATGTTCCTTGAAAAGATTCATTGGTGGGTCCAGTGTTAGTCAAAACAATACTTTACAAAATTATTATAACTTATTATTGGATGAAAGTTGTCAATTGAAGACTTTCGAGCAAGATGAATACATAATAATACACGATGTTTGTGAATACATTAGTAGTACTATACTCGACAACATATTTGATTTTGTTGATAATTGGTTTACTTGCCTTTTGTACAACAAGGTTGATAAGAAAATGATCGATAATGTTGAACAAAATGGAATCCTTACATCATTACTAAAAAATGTAACTACAATACTGACAACTAATTTTGTGGCATGCCAAGGGGAGAAAACTAAACCAGACCTTCCCCTCAAGAAAAGAAACACTATCAAATGTATAAAAATCCTCCAAATGTTTCACAATAGACTAAGTACATTGAAGTTGCTTCTTGAAAAACAATCATCTAAGAAAATCAGTGAAATTGAAGAGGATGAAGTAACAAACAACTCTTCGGATATGTCGAATATAAATTCGTTCAATTTGGCCAAATTAGATGCCTCAGATTACGAATCCATTGAAAAAGTCACTGATAAATTAGAGCATTTGATCATCAATGATGAAAACTGGAAAAAAGACTTGATAGTTTATATTTCAAGAATTATTTATCAAGATCAAAAAAATGTATTAATTAAGCATGAATTGTTAAAGGACTTTTTGACTGATATGCTTGACAGCTTGGTAACATTTGAAGATTCAGAGTCTATATACGATGCACTGATCCTGTGAAACTATTCAGAAAAAAATAAGAGAATTAACAGTTAACTTCTACATTTCTCTCAAAAAAACAGTTACTAATAACCTTAATGATCATAATAACTCATCATTAAATTCAAAAATTTGTTTTTTTTATTTATTTTTTTAAGTCTTATTTTGTTGCTTGTTTTTAAATTCTGAAATTATATAAATCATTGCAATGCTTTCATTACAACTGTTCTAATCGTATATTAAATTTAAGCAGTTTGTGGCTTAGCGACACCAGATTGGAAACCGTTTTTGAATCTTCTAGAAACGTTCTTCAAGTATCTCATTCTACCGGTACCAGTAGTTCTTCTTCTTTGAGCCTTAGCACCCCAGTTGTAAGATCTCATCTTAGCAGCTGGGTAACCACAAGAAGCACAGGTCTTCTTTTGAATATGGAAAGCTCTAGTACCACATCTGTTACATAAGGTGTGGGTCTTGTTGTGTTTTTTACCAAAGGAAGGGGTACCTTCTATTTAGGAATGGTAATAATTATTCGTATTTTCAATTGTGATTTTTTAAAAAGTACAATAAAAAATATTAAAGAGATTAGTTGTTAGTAAAGACATGATGCACTTTTATTTTTTTCATTTTTAACATAAATTTTAATCGTCGAAAGGTTTGTATACTTGATTAGATTGGTGCACATTTCGATGGCTTATCCAACATGATGCTGTATCTGTTTGGTTGAGAAACACGCTAAAAAATACTCACTACTGTTTCTCTTGATCTATATTAATACCATGTTTTATGAAGATTTCATAAAAGGGTGTCGACATGTTTTTTTCTTCTCATAATAGACAAATATGATATGTGTTTGATATTTATTACCTGTAATAAACATATAAATTGTCTTCTGGTTTCATCTGTGTTTTCAACAAGGATTGGCTTATACTAAGATTCTTAACTAGGGGGAACGTTCTGTTTTTAAAATAATAATATTCAATATCCCGTTGTCAATGCATTTGGTAGGTTTAGATGTCTTCAAAATTCATTCAGTAACTATAAAATCCATTAATGTCAATAATTCTTTAACGTCCTCTAGTGCGATTTTCCACATAATTTTTTGGAACCTTCTATTCAGTATTCTCTGAGGCAATTACAAATGAAATATCTGTTTATTCATATTCTATCTTATTAATTCACCCTCATTTGTGCCTTTGTTGTTTTATTCTTTTGCTTATTTACAAATGATTAGTCATTTCGGTGTGCAAATCTAAGTATTCCCTTGTCTTATCATCATTTATGTCATATAAAGGTCAATGTGATGTATACATACTACTCATATTGTTGGTTTATTATAACTAGTTGTTTGGTTTTTAGCAACTGTTATTCTTTTTTTCTCGTTTGAAAAGTGTCTAAGGTAAAAACGACAAAAAAATTAATGTGCACTAAGAAATTTTACTATTTTTTTTTTTCCAAATTCCTAACCACACCTAATTCATTTTTCACGCTAAAAAAAAGTTAAAAAAAAAATTTGGAAAGGAGAAAAGCTTAGAGTATTACCGTATTGAGACATTCCCGAAACAAAAAAAAAAAAGAAAGCTTTTGAAAAATATAAGGAAGAAAATGTAAATAATTTTAGTAAGCTGTATCTAGTGTAAAATCTTCAAACATTGAAGCAGAATCATATACTAATTTTCTTAAAAATAAACAAGCAACACAAAAAAAATAAAAGAAGGCGCTGAAACCTCTCTGTTTTTGTTAATAATCCTACTTAAAAAACGGATTAAATAAAAAGGCTAGTAATTTCTACTGTAAAAGGAAATATTGCTGATATGTCGTTGATAAAAAAAAAGAATTCTTTTATAAATCTTGGCAACAATACCATATAAGGCAACTTGAATTGTTTTTTTTTGTAGCATTATTCCCTAAATAAGTAATCTATTCTGAAGAAAAATTTAGTTTTTTTTCTGGTAATAATATTTTTAACATATCCTAATTAAGTAATTATCTAAAAAAATTTGTCTGCATGTTTTTTTGTTACAAAAAAAATTATTCTAACAGTTCGATAAGTTTTCTGTTTTTTCACGTGCTGTTTTAATATCGTCAATAAAAGTTAGTCACATGACGGTCTAACGCCAAAAAAATAGGCGCGACACGTAAATGCTCTTTTTTCTTGATAGCTGAATTGCACTACAAAAAAATTTTATAGCGTAGTAGAAATATAGCTAAGCAATTTTTCAATAAAAAAACAGCATAAATATAACGCGTTATTCTCACTACACTACTAAATTAAGGTTATATTTTAAACTAATGGTTTTTTGAAAAAGAGTTGTATACGTTGAGAAGCCCATAGCAAACAATATGTCTGAAATAGCTTCTAAAGAAAGAAAAATAAAAATGTCAACTGTTGATTCTTATAATCCATCTGAATCAACGTTTATTGGTGCTCCTTCGTCTTCAACGGCTTACGATCTAAAAAATAACAATATAAAGTCACCATCGTCTAATGATTCAGTTGTAAACGGAAACAATTCCTCAACTATATTGGAGTCAGAAAACATCAACTACACCATTGATTTCAATCCTGAAGAAGAATTCGGTTTGCCAACAAGTGAAGAGCCAAAGCCAGCTAGCAAGATTTTGCAGGTTCTAACCTTTGATGTGAAGGAAAATGAACAATCAAAAACTGTCACTATAGGTCGTTCCTCATCAAAAAATGACTTCCAGTTGTCTCCTAAATCTGCTTTAATCTCTAGACAGCACTTGGCTGTGACTTACTTTCCAAACAGCAATACTTTAAGAATAAAATGCTATGGGAAAAATGGATTGGTAGTCAACTTTCCAAAATTGTTAAATTATAAGCTAATAAGACAATTAAAAGAAAAAATATACGAGCTAGTTCCTGTTGAAGAGTCATCCCTTAAAGAAGATCATGAAAAGGAAATCATTAAAAAGAAGGGTATCACATCATTTGTTTTGAATCAAAAGGAGATATGCTTCATTCCATTCATGTCTGGTTTACAATTTGGCTTTGGTCAACTAAGTTTAGAATTGAAAATTAAGCATTCCATGGCCGATCATGAAACTAAAGTTGTTGACTCTGATGACCATGATGAAAATATTTCCAAAAATGAAGACCAATCGGTTTTATTATCATCTCCTCTTTCCTCAGTTGTTGAGTATCATGAAGATGAAGAGATGACTAACAAGGAAGTCATCCAAAACCTGAATGATAAATTAAAGTCTAACGAAGATTCTGAAGAGAAAGTAAGCATAGGTAAAAAATCCGGTCTTAAAAGAGCCGTAAGCGATATAGATGGATTCCACGGCAGCACACATAAGAAGCAAAAAACCTCAAAATCATCAACATCCATATTGCAAGACTTGATGGAAAAGATTGACGTTGAAAAGATAATTGTCAAGGAAGTTGTTCATCAATTGACTAACCAAATTGCATTTGCCAGCATCCAGCAGATTCCCTTAAAGCAACTATACGAGTCTAACAACACTTGCTCATCAAAGCTGTCGCTCCCCGAATTCAAAGTCTTCTTGGACAAATTTTTGCTCAAGTTGGAGCCTTCCATACAGATAATCCTAAGAAAAGGTAAAGATGCTGCTGGAAAATTACTGGATCCAGAATTCTTTTACGATGTTGAGAAGGATAGCAATGAAGAAAGAGTTTTGATTGTTAGCAACTTGAAAGGAGGTAGATCGGGTTTGAGATCCTGTAGAAAAGTTCACAAGCAATATTTCTGGAAAAAGCCAACAAAATGATGATTGTTTTGTAGATCTGATATATGATATTAAATTGAATTTGATTATAGTTTTCTTTTTTGTTTTTTTTTTTTCTTAATATTTCTAAAGTCGTAATTAATAGCTTTCGATATATACTACATATGATTACACGTTATTTTTCTTTTCTTTTTTTTTTTCAGAGCGGTTCAGATATATTTTATTGATTATCAATAGAAGCGGACATGTTTTTAACCAATCTGTCTATTTCATCGGGCTCGTTGATAGGCATGTCTAAGGATTTTGCAATTAATTCTCTGTATTTTTGAAGTTCAACTGCCTTTTGTTTCTGTATTGAGGATACCAAGTTAGTTAAGGAAATATTCTGAGATTTGTAAGTCTCAATCATAGTATCAAGCTGCTCCACTGATAGCTCGTCTAATTCATTCACCAGGGTTTGATTCAAATCATTGCCTATTCCGTCATCTACATATTTCAGCAAATCCTGTGATATCAAAGGTATCTTAAACTGTTTATTACTGTCTTGTTGTATGAATTTCTTTATAAAGCTCTCAAATTCAGGAAAGCTATCATACTGGGATTTTAAAATTTCCTTTTGCTTCATCAAGCCATCATTTAGGAAATTGTAGGTTTTCAAATTATCAAGGTTTTGTAAGAGATTGTTTTGAGTGATAATCTTTTGAAGTTTTGTATTTTCCAGTCTCTTTGCAGCCAGGCTCTTTTCTAGCTCAGCCATATCCTCCCTATAATTTTCGTTGTCTTGTTTGTAAATTTCATTTATATTAAATAACTCGTCCTCAAGCAGTTTGAGACTTGGGTTTTTGCTGTTGTAGGAAACTTCTCCTATTCCGTAATCTACAGATCTTGTGTGATCGTTATTGGTGATATAGGGATCCGCACCACACTTCAGCAGAATTTTTATTAAATCAACATGGTAGTTAATCGAACAAGTGTGAAGAATGGTGTTTCCTGTTTTGCTGTCTTTTGTATTAATCCAACTTTTGTAGTAATTGAGTTCATATATGTTTTTGGCAAACTGAAGTAAATGTTCCAAATAGTACTCACTTGCTTCTGGTAGGTAATTGTTGGTTAAAAAATGTAATATCGTTTGGTTTTGGTCGTCTTTGAAGTCTATCAGATCTTGGTATATATCAAGCATCTTGTCAAAGCTTTTGGTAATATATGAGTTTCTGGATTTAACACATTGACACAAACATGTTTCTTGGTAATTGTTCAGTACCTTGAAGTCGATGATTATCTGTAGGCTATTATTGTATTTCAAAAACAAGTCCTCATTGTCATAGGCATTAGAGTTGTAGATTTTCAAAATATCTAAAATAACATCAATAAGACACAGATTAGATAACCAGTGAAGAGTGGAGTTTCCATCATCATCAATACTTACACTAAAATCTAGTTTTATTTTCTTGTTAGGGTTATGCACTATCAAATCATCAATGATGGTAAATAGATTAGGCGTGTTTTTGTCATCGATAAAGTTCTGCAAGAACATTATCATAGTTTCTTTATTCTCGTTAATATCATCCATTTTTTTAGTGAGATAGTTATATATATGGATTCTGGGTTATATAAATGGAATGTATTGTATGATAAAGATTGTATCTGAAGAAATATTATTCTTAAGAAAATAAGGTAACACGTTTATTACAAATCTTGTTTGGGAGAAAAAACAAAAAGGATTTTGGAAATTTAAGAAAATTGAGATTTCGTGGTTGAGATTAACACTTCTGGCGTTGGTCACGTGGTTTGGCTAGGGCAAGTTGTAAAGTATAATGTAACTTAATTATTAAAAGAAAAATATTAGGAAGATATACGCTGTTTGAAATACTTTGTGACTAAAAAAAGTAATCTAAAACTAAGGTGTACATATTGGAAAATGCTATATAAATGATTCATCAAGCAGACATTAAGAATTAAGATAACAAAAAATATCAAACCTACAAAACGAACATTACCAAGTTTGTTTGTTTTTTTTTTTTTGATAAGATAAAAAAACATCATTTATGGTATGTGAACATTACTGCTTTAAGTAAAAGCGACAATACATCTATACCAAGTGAATGAAGCTTTAAATCTTACTTCACTTACTAATTCTAGCATATATTTGTTGGTATCCCTGTGTAACTTGATAAATGGATTATTGTGCCTGGTAGCGTTTTGTTTATTTCCTGTGGGGAATAACAACATATATGACAAACATTTAAAAAAAAAATTATCTAGTTTATCAGTAAAAGGCGGTTTTCATTGCTACTTCTTTTTAACTTTCTAAAATTATAGAGTATAGATCATTCAATATTGATTCGAAGGTAAGCCAATACGAAATTAACACATTTGTACAATGTCAAATATTAAAAGATTAATAAAGGAAAGTGCAGATCTTGCCTCTAATGAGTCGTTAATGCTCCTTTCATATTATCATGATTTGAAACTTGTAGAAACACTTTTAGGGGTAAACTACGAAGACAAAGCCTTAATTAGCAATCTGATGGATCACATAGAAAAAATTAAACCAGAGCTATCAGAGATTGAGGACAGCAACAAAGTCAAGATATTCATAAAGTACTTGATAGTTATGTTTAAAAACAACATTGAGTTATCCAGGCAATACTTATCGAATTCATCTTCGTTGAATCCAGATGATGACAAAAATAATGTGATCCAATCTATATGGCTGAACATAGACTTAATAGAAACCTTTGAACAGTCCTTTACTAATGAGTACATACAGTCCAATGATGAGTTGCAAGAATTGGTGAATAAACTACAAAGTCAACAAAAGATAAAATCATTGAAAATGTTGCTAAAGAAGGTTTTGACCTATGTTCCCAATTTTGATCAGCAAGATGACGAACTTTTACAAAAGCAGTTGGAATCTTACGATGACGATCAGACGAGGGAGAAACCTAAATTCAATGAAGACATTTCTAGCAATGAAGAGGAGGCTCCCACTTTTGAATCAGATAAAGATATTTCCACAACAAGCCATGATGTTAATGAATTAAATCTTCCTGAATTGCCAACGCCAAGCACACAGCAGAGTGAAGAGAGCTTGAAACTAAATGATATTGCATTATCAAGAAAATCAGAAATTGAAAAACAAGAAGAAACAGATGACAGTGATTATAACTCTTCCGAAATATCAGATATTGTAACTTCACAAGAAACCATTGACAAGATGGTGAAGCTGGCTAAAGTTGGTATTCAATGTATACAGTATGAGGATTTCACAGTTGCAAAAGATAACTTTGAGAGTCTTATTGATATCTTAAAGGAAGAGTTAAATAAGATAGAGAATCAAACGTAGGAATGAGTTTTGCAAAAAAAAAAAATTCAATAATAATAACCGTATAATGTGATGTTAAGTTGCCTATGTTAATATTTATATAATTGTTTATTTACATCTTAGTATTTTTCTTGTTTTATTTTCACAAATAAAAATAATAAAAAAACACAACAAAAAAAAGTAAATCTCTCTCTATATCATAAACTTACAAAATTATAACTTCAATTCCTTGACAATTTCCCATGGGTAGGATTGGTTGGTGAAGTGACCGTTGGAAGCAGTTGGTAAGTAGATTGGTCTGGCCAAGTCTAATTCCTTGACTAAAACACCTGGTCTTAAATCGAAGTTATTCTTGATGATTTGTAAGATTTCATCATCGGACTTGGTAGCAGTACCGTAGGTGTTGACGTGGATGGATAATGGTTCAGCAATACCAATGGCGTAAGAGAATTGGACTTCAACTCTCTTACATAAGCCAGCCTTGACTAAGGACTTGGCAACCCATCTGGCGGCGTAGGCAGCAGATCTGTCGACCTTGGAGTAATCTTTACCGGAGAAGGCACCACCACCAACAGCAGAAGCACCACCGTAGGCATCAACAATGATCTTTCTACCAGTTAAACCGGCATCACCTTGTGGACCACCAATAACGAATCTACCGGAAGGTTGGATGTAGTACTTGGTGTTTTCATCTAATAAGTCAGCTGGACAAACCTTCTTGACAATCTTTTCCTTGATTTCGGATCTTAAGTCTTCAGTGGAGATTTCTTCAGCGTGTTGAGCAGAAACAACAATGGTGTCGATTCTTAAAGGAACCCATCTACCATCAACTTCTTCGTATTCAATGGTAACTTGGGTCTTGGTGTCTGGTCTTAACCATGGTAAGGAACCGTCTCTTCTAGCATCAGACATAGCCATGTTCAACTTGTGAGCCAATAAGATGGTTAATGGTAATAATTCAGGAGTTTCATCAGTAGCGTAACCGAACATGATACCTTGATCACCAGCACCTAATTCTTCCAAAGAGTCCTTGGTTTCATGGACACCTTGAGCGATATCTGGGGATTGTTGTTCAATAGCAACTAAAACGTTACAGGTCTTGTAGTCGAAACCCTTAGCAGAGTCATCGTAACCAATTTGCTTGATGGTGTCTCTGACAATCTTTTGGTAGTCTAAGACAGCCTTGGTGGTAATTTCACCGAAAACCATGATCATACCGGTCTTGGCAGCAGTTTCACAAGCAACCTTGGATAAAGGATCTTGAGCCAAACAAGCATCTAAGACAGCATCAGACACTTGATCACAGATTTTATCTGGGTGACCTTCACCGACAGATTCAGAAGTAAATAAAAATCTCTTACCCATTTTATGTATATATTAGTTTATTTTTTGTTTTTAATAAAAAAGCGGTTCTTTTCAATACTGTTTTCTTTACGTTGTTGAAGAATAAATAATTAAAATAATTATATGGAATAAATTTAAAGATCCATCAAACATTATATATCCACAGTTCATGAGTTTATAAATGAACGAAAATAACGCTTTTGAATAATGCATAAACAGAAGTGGTAAAGAATAATATTAAAAAATTTTTCTTTGATAATATTCGCTTACTAGCAATTGGCACCTTCATGAAGTGACACCATATGAAAATGTTTTTTTTGAAAAAGAAACTAAAAGTGCTTAGTGTTGGAACCATCAGCAAAATAAAGGCTAGTAATGTGCAATTTTAGTCGCAAATTATGTGTAATTTAAACTTCGTTTAATCAAAACTGTGTATTTTTTTTAATAAAAAAGTGTGTGTTTTATGTAATTGAAAAAAATGTTACACAGTTTTTTTTTTTTTGGTAAAACTATACTCCCGTGCATTCTTTTTTCCGTGTTTTTTTACGATGTTGAAAACTAGACAAGCAAAACAGCACCATCGTAACCCCGACATGTTCCTCTTTATTTCCGTGATGTGTTTAAAAAAAATAATACCATTGATTTGTTATAAATAAAATCGCTCTTTACGTGAATACAACACGTGACTTAATACAATGTTCAAAAGTAATTACTATTTGAGTTATGATTACACATTTATTACATATTATTAACCAAGCAACGATGTTAACTAGTTCGTAATAATTTTTGATTTTTAACGTTTTTTTTGTTATGTTATTAAATCATTACATATAATTTTAGCCTATTAGCTTTTGCATAATTTGAAGAAAAAAAAAAAAAAACATAATCAATAGTCAAGTTTTCTGATTACATTAAAACGTAACTAGCGTAATGACCCAGCTATTGAACTAACAAAAACGTTATTGCAAGCAGATGATATAATCAATGATGGCATTCTTTACGAGTGGTTACTTATTTTTTTACGTGCTAACAGATGTCTTCATAAGTGCTAAACGCGGCTCAAAAACAATATACTATCAGAATGTAAGGGGGTTTTTTTTTTGTTAGTGAATTTTACTAGACACTTTATATATATATTTTTAGGGGAATCACTATCTAAACTACATTGAATTGATCATATATAAATAGCACAATGCAATGCCTTAATTTAATTTAAATGTTGGTTTAAGAGAAAGAATACAATAACGAACCCAGAAACATAAAAAAAAATACAAATTACTCACATAATGATAAACACACATGACTTACCTAAATCAATAGGAGCTGCTTTAGATCAACACAGCATCTTGTCCAGCGTCTTCCCCAAGACAGATATCTCTTTACCTGTTTTATCTCAATCTTTATTAAGTGTACAATATGGACCTCACCAAGCATCCTTGGGTAACACCTTACCTGTTAATGACACCCAAGAATTGCCAAAGGTACAAGCCATTTTGACCGAAAATTTCTTTAACAATTCACAAGAAGATTTACAGATCAATGACACTGACACTGAATTCACCTTGATTTTGACTGATCCAGATGCCCCATCCAGAACCGATAAAAAATGGTCAGAGTACCTGCACTACATAGGCACAGGCTTGAAGATCAATGCCAACCACCCTGGTAACACTGAGAAGTTTAAGATCATCGATGATTCCCACTTGAAGACTTTGGTTGAGTACCAAGGTCCTGCTCCTCCAAGTGGCACTGGTCCACACAGATACGTATGGCTGCTTTTCAAAGGATCTTTAACCAAAGATGATGTTGCAGGCTTGAGTGAAAACAGACCAAATTGGGGTTATGGAGAACCAGCCGTTGGTGTAGAAAAGTTTGCCAAGGAAAAGAAGCTTGGTCCATTGGTGGGCATCAACTTTTTCTTTGCTGAAACTAAAAAGTAAGGTGGAAGAAGATTGTTTTTATATATAAATGTTTAAACGTTATTTAAAAAAAATTACTTGTTTACATATATAATTTTGGTAGTTTAAAAAAAAACAAATATTGTTCTACCATTAATGTTTAATTTAATAATTTAAGTAAAATTACTTTTGGTTATTTTAATAAAATGTAAACATTCCGGAAAACAGTTTGGCGGTTTTAATTAAATCCGTTTATTTATATAGTATTTTTTTTTTTTTAAAAATAAAAGGATAAAATAACGTAGTATAAAACAAAAATAGTCACTTATAACATGTAAAACATATTTGGTTGGTGTTAATACACATACCTTCTTTTATAGTAAGAACCAAAAAAAAATATTTCTAAATAACAGAAATGGATAAAGTGTTCAATCAAACTTTTGCGCAAACACACAAAGACATAGAATTTCCTAAGGGAAACTTGGAGGTTGTTTACTCAGATCTTGATCAACCTGTTAGTCCAGGAAGTCAGCTGAAGGCCAATGAGGTCCAGGAGATTCCATCAGTCAAGGTTTCATCCAGTCTTATCAAGAAGGATGCTCTTTATACGCTGATCATGAGTGACATTGATGCTTCTGCTGAAGGTTGTCATTACTTGGTCACTAATCTGCATGCTACCTCAGAAAATGAAGAATTGGTAGTCATGAATAAAAACAAAGACGATAATGTTATTTTAGAGTATGTTCCTCCAGGTCCAAGAATAGAGCAAAATCACGCTTACGTGTGGCTATTGTTTGAAGGCGTTCCTGAAGCCTCAAAGGCAAGTGCGGTCAATGAATGCAGAAGAGGTTATGGAACTAATGAGAAATACCACGGCGCAGAGTGGTTTAAAGAAGTTTCAGGATTAGGACAGCTGATAGCATTCAATTATCAATATGTGAAAAATGACCTTGCCTAATTTCTTTTGCTTATAAAAATTTTAAATAGAAGAATTTTTCTTAAATATATAAAGAATTAATTAAACAAATTGAGATAATGACTTTAACTAATTAACTTCCCTAATTAGGAAGTGTAATTGAATTATATTTCCCAAAAGAGTAAATAATGTTCGTGTTTTTTCCTTCCAGTCTTTTAATAAAGGACGTGAATACGGAAAAAAAAATTTTTTTTATGGCTATTTTGGTTTACACCAGCATTATGTTTTTTTTTTTTTTTTGTTTAAACATAACTATCATCATTTTGAAACATTTTCTTATTTTTTTTTTTCAGCAACTTTACACTGTCATCTATGTCAATTGTGTTTAAAGTTGCAACATATTAGTTAAAGGTAAATACTTAATGTTAGCTGACATAAGTTAGTATTTTTGCATTCATTAATTGAAAAGAAAAAGAGAGACATATATGAAAAAACACCACGAAGAAGAAACTATCTGTCTACACATATATTAACATAAAAAAAAATTAAGTAATACTTATTTAATTAATACTAATTTCAAAGAAAAAAAAGAATCAACCAATATTTATATTCCACAACCGAAAGAAACAACACATAAATAACCTTTACAAACAATGTCTACTATTCAAGAACAGGAACAATTTCACCATAGTAGAGAGGCCACCGATACATCCAAGATCGGACCATGGAAGATGGCAGAGACCATTGGATTTGGGTCATCAGGTAAGGTCAGGCTGGCCATCCACGAAAAAACAGGACAGCAAGCTGCTGTCAAGATTGTTTCCAAATCTTTGTTCATGGCTCACCAAAACACAACATCCACTGTTGCTGGTGGGAACGAGGACAAGGACTTCCTGCCATATGGGATTGAAAGAGAAATCATCATCATGAAGCTTTTGAACCATCCAAATGTCTTGAGACTGTATGATGTCTGGGAAACTGAAACTGATTTATTCATGGTTTTGGAGTATGTCGAGAAGGGTGAGCTTTTCAAGCTTCTGGTTGAAAGAGGACCCCTTACTGAAAGAGAGGCTGTTAGATTCTTCAGACAAATCATCATTGGTATCTCATACTGCCATGCCCTGGGTATTGCCCACAGAGACTTGAAGCCTGAAAACTTGTTGCTGGACCACAAATCCAACATCAAAATAGCTGACTTTGGGATGGCTGCTTTGGAAACAAAGGACAAGTTGCTGGAAACATCATGTGGTTCTCCACACTACGCATCTCCGGAAATTGTCTCTGGATTGCCCTACCAGGGGTTTGAAAGTGATGTTTGGTCATGCGGTGTAATATTATATGCTTTGTTAACTGGTGTTTTGCCATTTGATGAAGAAAACGGTGATATTAGACAAATCTTGCTGAAGGTTCAGGCCGGTCGCTTCTACATGCCTGAAAATATTTCCAAGGAGGCTCAGGATTTATTGGCAAGGATATTGACCGTTGATCCTAAGCAGAGAATTGGTACTAGAGATATACTGAAACATCCATTGTTGAAGAAGTATCCGAGTATCAAGGACTCGATGTCCATCAGAAACTTGCCAAGAGAGGACACATACTTGAATCCATTGTCTGATGGTGCCGATATTGATCCATCAATCTTGAACAACCTGGTTGTTCTTTGGAATGGTAAGGATAGACATGAGATCATTAAATCATTGAAGGAGCCAAAGGCCAACTTGGAGAAGACCTTCTATGGGTTATTGTACAATTTCAAAGTAGGCATTCAACAACAACACAAGATGTTGATGGCTGAGGAGGATGACCAAATTGTTGTCAACAAGAGAAATAAAAAGAGAACAAGCCCTCAAAAGCAGAAGAGATACTCCTCATCAACATCATCCTTCAGTGGCTTGCCAAAGTCACAATCAAAGAGATTGTCACAAATAAGCACCTCTTCAGTGGGAAGAAAGTCAAGTGGGAGTGTTAGTAGACCAACATCACAATACCTAACCAACCAAAAGCACCTTCACACCCCATCCTCAGTTTCATCAAACAACTCCAATGATGTCACATCTGGTAGTCTGGGTTCAACTCCATTGAAGAGAAATGGCACCTTGACATCGGGTTATGTTGTAGATGATGGCTTGTCCCCAAGCAGAGATCCACCACCACCACCACCAAGTGAAACACCAAAGGACTTACAGCCTGAGCAAATTGAGGATGCTGTGGTCAACAAGAGAATATCCAAGTCCATCAGTAAAAGACTGAGCAGAAACATATCAAGAAACTCCTTGATATCACTGAATCATGAAAACATCCTGAACAACTCCCCGGAAAAGAACACCTTGGATTACAACTCATTGGGACAAACATCAAGACAGGGCAAGAGATCATCCTTGACAACAAAGCTGATTTCAACCTATGCCAAGCTGACCACACTCCAAGAGGCTGATTGGGGATACATTGAAACTGAAACCAGAAGAACCTCGCAGTCATTTGCGCATCTGATAGATGAGGTCTTTGAGTACGAAATGCTGGAAAAGGAAAGAAAGAAGCTTTTGAAGGAAAAGATGATGAAGGAGAGAGAGTTGAAGAAGAGAGAGGATGAGCTAAGAAGGGAAATTGAAGAGAAGGAAAGAGCATTAAGAGAGGAACAACACAAGAAAGAATTGGCTGAAAAGAGAGAAAGAGAAAAGTTGGAGTCAGAGAACTTAAAGAGAGAAAAGTGCTTGAAAATCATGGTTTATGAAAGAAAACTTGAAGGAAGATTGGCCAAGGCAAGGGAGAGATTGGAGTACTTGAAGGGTTTATTGAATGAAGAATCGTTGGAAATTTTGAAAAAAATTGACTTGGCTGAGTATATGAACGAAGCGGCATCCAACTCTGAGTTTGACGAAGACTTTGAGGAACTTGAAGAAGGTGGTGAGGACAATGCATCCTCATTCACCATTGACGATTATGAAAAGGAAGAGCCATCCAATGAAGAAGATGCTGAAACTGAGAAGGAGGAAGATGACTCTGAAAAGACAATTGAAAACAACGAAAACGAAGTCAACAAGAGATCTGTCAGTGAACCAACAAACACAAAACACAACTTGCCTGAGGATGTTGCCAACTTGCAAAAAAGAGCCTTCTCCTTGTCAACAAGACCAGTATCCAGATTGGACCCGGGAATCTATGGCTATGGTTCAAGCACCAATAACTCCAAAACCATGTTACCTGAAGAAAGCGATGTAGAAAGCGAGTATGAATCTGAAGAGGAGGAAACAACCGTGATTGATGAAGCTGAGGTTGAAAGAAGAATGATGGAGAGTTTGAGAAGAAGTAAGTTCTTGGGTTCTCAGTTCGACCTGGCAATGAAACTGGCATCCAGTGGTCTGAGCACATCCAGCACAAAGGCTGCCAAACGAAGATCTTTACTGGCTATACAAAGTCAGTATGGAGGAAATGTTATGAAGAAAAAGAGAAACAGCATGAAGAGAAAATCAGGAAGAAAGTCATTGACCAAGAAGAAGGACTTGTTAACCACTGAGGATGAACACAAAGACACTCTTTTGGATGAATCAAGGGCAGTCAACAACAGTGGAACAGAAGATGAAAACACAGTCATGGTGTACGACTTGAAAAACGAAGGAGATGAGGTCAATAAATTGAGTGATGTTGTCATTCCAAAGGTTTTGAAGAGTGAAGAAAATGAAAAGAGAATGAGCTTGTTATCAACATTTTCATCAACCAACTTGTCCAAGCACTTGAAGAATGAAGACAAGGACGAAGAGAAGTTCTTGTTTGAGGACAAGAACTACGAAGAGGACGGTGAAGTGGAAATCGTTGAAAAGAAGGATGGCGAAATAGTAAAGTCAAGAAGCTCCCAAATGAGATTGAACTTTGCTGATAGATTCACAGGAAGTGATGAGGAAGAAGAAGTTGAAGAAATCAAGTTACCTGAGTTGCCACCAGTGGATCAATCCAAGGCTGTTAGAAATTCCTTACTGCTGGAGGAGAAGTTGAAGGAGAATGAAAGAAAGATAAGCGAAACACAGGAAAAAAAGGAAGATAAGAAAAAGGAGGAGAAAATTGTGTTGCCAAAGAAAAACGATGTGACCAGAGAACCAACAATCCAAAGAAAAAAATCTGGAATCTTCAGAATATTCACTCCAAGCGCAGACACTGATGAGGATGTTAAAATCAAGTATGGAACGAAGCATGATAAGGACCTGCTAAGAAAAATATACTATCAGTTCAAGGAATGGGAGAAATCAAAGCTAGGCCTGAAGCACATCGAAACAGATGGGAAAACATTTATAAAGGGAGGAATCTCCAATGAGAATGTGTTGAGTTTGAGATCAACTGCGTTTGAGTTGACTGTAGAAGAGGATTACATCAGACTGATAAAGTTGAGTGGAAGCAAAAAATCATTTAATAGATTTGCTAAGGAGCTAGAAAAGTGGCTGAGATAAGAAATGTTTATAGTATTTTTTTGTGTGTGTGTTTGGTATATATCGAGAGATTACTCCTTTGGGAAATATTAATGTATCATACGTTCTTAACTGCGCTGAGTGTGCCTTTTTTTTACGAGCGATCTTCAACTTCCATGTAATTGGTGTTTGTATATTTTTTTTTTTTCTTAATCAAAAAAAAAACGCATATGGGTCAACAGTATCAGTGTACTGATGTTACTTTGAATTTAAAAAAATAACCAGCACATTGTGCACTCCATACCATTTTGGATGGTTATTTTTTTTTTTTAAAGGGGGCTACCCGCCTATTTGTTTCTTTTTTTTTTATCTATAAAGCTCAACTGTGTATTGGGTAATTTGTACTTTTCTTTGTTGATTAATCTTTCCAATCAAAACAGCTTTTTCTATTAGCCCTTTTGGCTTTTTATCATCTTATCAGATTCAAGTTTTTAATCTTTGTACTTTTCTATTAATTTATTTTTTTTTTTTTTTTTTTCAGAAAATTAAGTGTACCAACTACTATCATTAACCAACCCTTTTATTCAATTAATTAAACATGCAGCAGAATAACTTTGTTAATCAACAGTACTCACCCCACAATAACCCTTATCCGAACATGTTGTACCCTCAGGAAATCAACAACAATCAACAGGCTGCCAGTATCAACCAGTTCTATCCTAATAGACACAACAGTGTTTCTAACGGAAACAGCATGTTATCTAACTTTTACAACAACCAACACTTGAATGGAACTGCTATCATTGATGACGATGATTACAACTATCAAAACAACAACCAATCTCATCAGTTTAGACATAACAGCATGGGTTACAACCAAGGCAGACCGTCCCAAGGATCAGTCAATTTCAATTCCTATGAAAACATGTATGAAAATTATAACTATAACGTTCAACAACAAAACAACCAGTTTTTAAGACCAGCATCGTTTAGTCAGCAATCAACGGCCTCCTCCGGCAGCAATACCCAAAACTTTAACTATTCAAGAATGTCCAGCTTTGGTAATTCAGATGCACAAATGGCTTTCAATGAGCAACCCCCAATGTACAATAGAGCATCCTTTGGAAGTAACTTTTCCAACCAACAAGCAAATGTAAACAATATGAGAAACAACAGTGCCAGTTTCATTCCGGATTATAACAACATTTTGTCCTCTGCAGGCACCATTACCGAGCCTCTTATACAGTCCAATATGATCAATTTCAACATGAATAATATACCAAATGCCCCGATGGCCCCACATTCCATTAATGCTCCAGACTCTAGAAAGACTTCAACAACAAGTACGACCAGTACTCACTCAATAAATACCTCTTCAGCCAATATACAAAACACTGCTAGAAGACCTTCCAAAATTAACATGACTGAGAAAAAAAACAGTATCAGTAAGGATTCAAGCTTGAAAAGTGATGATGGATCAGTGACTAATGTCTCTACTACAGCTCAAGTCACAAAGGTGATAAGTAAGGAAAAACATGTTGAGGCTAAAAAGACACCTTCAAATGCAAACAAAACATCTGATACTGCTGAAAGCAGTTCAGCAGCTTCTGTGCAAATACCAACCATCACCATGAAAAGACAAGAACAGTTATTGAGCAAGATAAAGGGCAACGGCTTAATCAATAATGAAGCATCAAATAAACAGGAGGTATCTAGGGAGTTACAAGCTTTACATGATTTGTCGGGGCAAAACTACTTTGCTGAGACTTCTGTCTTCCATTTTGTCAACAGCTTAAAGGCAAAGTTAAAGAAGGATTATTTGAACAACATCAACGGAAATAACAAATTCAACAAGTTCATGAAATACTTGTTTGCATGCAATGATCAATTTGTTTCTGAGCATGTGAATTCTAATTATGACATTCTTAAGGATACATCACCATTTGTTTCATCACAAGGCAAGTCGCTTTGTTTGGTTGCCCTGAAAAACGGGAAATTGGAACTGTTGTCTGTTAGTAAGCATTTCCAAAGCACATACACGCTGAAGCCAAGGAACTTGGTTATCATTGATGGTGATAGAGGTATAGACATAGCAATGGTTGTTGAGCCTCAGATGAGCTTTATGTTGAGTTTATTGGTGAATTTCTTGAAGAAAAAAATCCATTTTGATTCATTGATTACTGATCCAAGGAAGCACCATCCAAACAAAGATTTCATTGATGCTCTCCTGGAAAGACACACTCATGTTTTGGGAACCAAACCATTGAACAACATCATTGATACCAAGCTTTACGATCTCCAGGAATTGACTCAGTTGATCATCCCTTCCAAGCAAGTTGTGAGATTTTCATCACCAAAGGACTCCACCACCTCTTTATTGCAGAAGCTTCAAGAGGAACTGAAGTCACTGAACTTTGTCCTGGGCAAGCTGGATTCATACAACATGCAAAATAGTCAGGAAGGCAAGGGCAACAAACTGAACATCAAGATTCTTAACTCAGAGTACCAGTTTGATAGAAAGAAACTAACCTTTTACTACACATGTCAGGAAAGAAACGATTATAGAGAATTGATCAAGGAACTGTTCAGATTCTACAAAACAAGAATCTGGCTCTGTGCAATTCCAAACAATCTGGGAATTATAGAGAATGGAGAATGGTTCAATGGATCTGAGAAAAGCCTTATCAGGGGCCATTCGGAAATCAACAAGAAGAAAAACACAATCAGCTTTGATGATGTGGTACTGGATCAGTTTCAAATTGCTGTTTACACTGAGTTATTGAAGCAACTGTTTTAGAATCTTATATATTCTTAAAAATTAGATATAATAACTTACATTATAATATATAGATATATTTAAGTTCATTATGAAATTATTGATTTATTACATGATTTCCTAGTGTATGAGAATGAAACAAGGGGGATCATACTCCAAATCTTAACAGGCATACCCACCGCTTTGGTGTCTGTAGACCTCAATGATATCGTTGTTTTCCATGGCCAAGTCCTCTGGAGTGTGTTCTGGGGTCAGTGTGATACCCTCAAAGGTGAAGACAAGGGCGGAGACATCCTTACCCTGTCTCTTGGCCCAGGCATCCATCAACTTCTTCAAAGTGGCACCTTTTTTGATTTTGAAGTGGATATCAGAGTCACCATCTGTGACTTTGATGGAAACGTGGTCGGCGTCAGTGGCAGCTGGCTTGATATCTGGTTTTTGTTCTTCGGACATGGTGCTTGTATAGTATGGGTTGGACTGAGGTGTGTATTGGTGTATCAAAGTTGATATATTTAAAAAAAAATCACAACAGCTTAGATAATGTTATTGAAAGTGTTAACATGTTTTTTTTTTTCCTTTTTTTTTTCTTTTTTCGTGGTTGCGGAAATTGAAGAAGAAGAAAAAAAAAAAACCCCCCTACCAAATTTTTGTCCACAGTGCGGTGTGACCGTAGCATTTTGCTACGCGGTTGTTTTTTTTTTGTTTTTGCTTATCAGTCCAACTTGTCCCTGCAAGCGAGACGCTACACAAAATAAGCTCTTATCCATAATCAATTAATCAAACCATAAAGAATAATACCCATAAGCTCATGATTCATCTTTAAATAAATAAAATATATAGCCATAAAAAATGTACGTTTAACAGAAAAAGTAAAGGACCCTTCTCCAGAATCTTCCCTTCTTGATCATTGCATAATCTTCTCTTTCCTTTTGCATTAACTCCTCGTGATTGAAGATCGTTCTGTTTTTATCGATGTCTATTTTCTCCAGAGGTATCAGTATTTGGCTTTCTCTCTTGTATATTTTGTATCCTAGGTAGCATATGATCCACAGAATGGCACATAGGTAATTTTGGAAAAATGACTGTGTGTTTGGTGTGTGTGTTCCCATTGGTGTTAAGGCAACCCAGAACTGCGCAATGAAAATCATCACAATCATGAAGACACCCCAGTATGATCCCCAAACACCAGTTGGTGAGATAAAGGCTAACTCATTTAATGATCTGTTTTGTACCTTCATGGCTCCTCTAAATCTGATATGGGCCAGGTTGAATCCTAAGAATATGAAAAGCACAGCCAATCCGGACAATGCCAATAACCAGTTGAAGAAATCGACTCTGAATGGTGCAGCGGCAAAGAAACTTATTAGCCCAAATACAGATGTAATGAGCATACACGATACAGCTCTTCCTTTCTTGTCAACTTTTATTAATACTGGATGTGGGTAGAACTGTTCAAATAATGAATGTAAAATTCTTGCTGATGAGTAGTAAGCACAATTGGCTACTGATAAAACAGATAGTAAAATAACTGCATTCAAAATATGAGGATAAACATTAACATTTGAAACAGCTATGATCAGCGGAGAGGCATCTGATTCAGTTGATCCTCCTCCAAGTAATCTTTCATTTGTGTAAGGAACCAACAGGCCAATGAATATAATTATACCAAAGTAGATTACAAATATTCTGTACAATAGCATCTTTCTAGCCTTTTTCAAAGCGTATACAGGGTTCTTAACAACAGAGGACAGCATAACAGAGACCTCAAATCCACCGTAGGAAAAGCACGCAAAGACGAAGCACACACATAGACCTTTGAATCTTTCAATGCTTGAATTAGAGGAAAACGAACCGGGCTCTCTCCAGTACTTGCCACCAATGTATCCTTGACCAGGTGTACCACCAACATCCTTGATGATACCATAGATCATGAAGGAAATGACAGCAACAAGCTTCAAAGCTGATACAAAGAATTCAAACTCAGCAAACCCAATGGAACCAATGAAGTTGACCGCATTGATCAACACGTAAAAGCACATGACAAAGATATCGGCATTGACCTTAGTGGTCCAGAATCTTATCAAAAGAGAGGATGTCACCAGTTCCAAAGGCATGATACAGAGGTAGTTCAGGGCATAAACAAAAATAGTAGCGAATGCAAACCCAGGATCAATCAAGAATCTGAACATGTCGTTGTATGACCCAGACAGGTTTCTGTAAACAACAGCCAGCTCGGAGATGGAGTTGTATGTAGTGAATATGAATGACGACACCATGATGTAAGCAATGATCAGGTTTGCAGGTCCAGCTTGTCTCAACGCAGACCCAGTGGAAACTAACATACCAGTACCAACACCTGTCCCAATGGAAACGAGGAACAAGTGTCTAGGTTTGATTGGTCTTGCTAGGGAAGAGTTTGAGGTTGATGATTCCAAGTCAAGTTCTTCGTCGTAATTTTCCTTCACCAGAAAAGATGATTCCTTGGTGGATGTGCTGGATTTGTTCGTTATGTCCGTGCTGATGACGTTTAATTCGCCATTAGATAAATTATTGTTCATAATTGATATTTTTTCTTGTTTTGGTTACTGTTGTGTTTATATTGATAACTAGCAATATTCAAAAAAAAAAGATCTGATACTGTAAAAGTTTATGTTGAATGTATTAACTTATTGATGGTTTGTTTAGTTCTTCGGTATATTCCTTTATATAATATTTCACATCAAATTCATTTTTCTAATGAAAAAAATAAATAAAATCTAATGAAATATGACATCTTTATTTGAAAAAGTCATAAATATATTAAATTACGTTAATAACTCCCAACATCCCCGTAACCTTCTACTTTATTAAATCGATTCGAATCCACCTATATTGAGGAAGGAAAGTTTGAAAAATGTCAACATATTAATTGCACAATTTATGATATCTTCATTTTTCATAAAAAAAAAAAAAGTATCATGACTAATTATCCCTTTATAAAATAGCACATTTCACAATGATATTTAAACTAGGATAGACTAGACGATCTCGCTGACCATTACACCTACTTCATGGAAAAAATCCCTTTTGTACCTGTTGAAGGGAAACTGTTAAAAAAAATTTAGTAATGCCTGAATCCATAAAACGATACCTCTATTGTTCTTTTCAGAAAGAGTGAATTATAATGTAATTTTTGACCATTGATTATTCACTCAGTTTTCTATTATTTTAATTTAGTCGTCTCCCTTTTTTCAAAAAAAAAAAAAAAATAATTGGTGATGAGAATGAAAACAGGAAAAGCTGTATATTCCCAAAAGAGACCAGCGGCAATAATAATAAAAAAAGAAACGATATCGGAGATAACATTCACACATTAATCCATTAAGCTTTAGTCAACTTATATAATCTTTTATCAACCTTAACACCAGAAGTGCTTCAATCTTGCCAAAAGACCAGAGTTTTTGATTCTCAAATTGACTTCTCTTTCTTCTTCAACAATGGCTGAATGGTCAAAAATGATTCTGTCCTTAACAATGTCTATTTCTTCAATTGGAATGAATATTCTCCAACTCTTGTTGTAAACCTTATAGCTTACGTAAATGATGATCCAAACAACAACACATAGATAGTTTTGGAAAAAGTTGTTGGCATCTGCCTTGTTAGTGCCTATTGGCACCAATGCTACCCAGAATTGGGCAATGAATATCAAGGTAATGATCAGAACACCCCAGTATGACCCCCAAACACCTGTTTGTGAAACAAATGCCAACTCATTCAGAGATCTGTTATTGTGTTTCATGGCTTTTCTGAATCTTATGTGGGCCAAGTTCATACCTGCATATGTAAACAAAAGTGCCAGACTTGCAATGGACAATAACCAATCAAAGAAGGTGACTCTGAAGTCAGCAGCAGCAAAGAAACATAACAGACCAAACACATCAGCAATCAATAAACAAGCCAATGGTCTACCCTTTCTATCAACATAAGTTAGCTTTGGGTTTGGCCAGAATTGTGTGAACAAGGAATGTAAAGTTCTTGAAGCTGAATACAACGCATTGTTGGCAACAGACAAAACAGATAACAAAATGACGGCATTCAATATGTGTGGATACACTTTGACATTGGATGCTGCTATAATCAAAGGAGAAGCATCAGATTCAGAGCCTCCTCCTAATAGCTTGGGAGATGTGTAAGGCACCAAAAGACCAATGAATATGACCAAGGACAAATAAATTGCAAAAATTCTGTAAAGTAACATCTTCTTTGCCTTTTTCAAAGCTGCTACAGGTCTTTCAACAACAGATGATAAAAGAACAGATGCTTCAAATCCACCATATGATAACCCAGCAAATGCAAAGCAGACACATAAACCTTTGAACTTGTTAATGGCATTTTCACCTCTAAACGCACCTGGCTCTCTCCAGTATTTACCACCAATATAAGGTTCTCCCTTGACACCACCAACATCCTTAATCAATGCAAAGATCGAGAAGGAGACAACAGCAGTCAACTTGATGGATGATATCAAGAATTCAAATTCAGCGTAACCTTGTCCACCAAACAGATTGATTGTTATCAATAGCACATAAAAACAAACAACAAAGATATCGGAATTGACCTTAGTTGTCCAATATCTTATCAGTAAGGAAGAAGTGACAAGTTCCAGTGGCAAAACACAAAGCCAGTTTAAAGCATACACACAGTTGGTGGCCAATGCAAATCCGGGATCAACCAAAAACTTGAACATATCATTGTATGAACCGGACAGTTCCCTATATACCACGGCCAACTCGGAAATAGAGTTATAAGTGGTGAAGATAAATGATGAAACAATGACAAATGCAATGAACAAGTTGGCCGGGCCAGCTTGTCTCAGGGCAGAACCAGTGGACACCAGCATACCGGTACCAACACCGGTACCGATGGAAACCATGAACAAGTGTCTAGGTTTGATGTTTCTTTTTAGTTTGTTTTTTGTTTCTATGTTTTGAGCCTCGATGTTTGTGAACTCTGTGTCCATGTCATCTTTCAAGGCTGGTTTGAATGAGTCTTTGAAACTTTGAAAAAAGGATGTGTTTGGATTGGAGTATATTTCTTCGTTTTGTTCGAGAATGTAGGATTTAACATCGTCCTCTGTATACTCTGATAATCCCTCAATTGGCGACTTTTCAGAATTCATGATTGATTATTTTTTTTAAAAAAAAAGAGGTAGATTATATACTATTATTTGGTTTTTATTATGTTTGATAAATATCTTCATAGAAAAAACATTTTAATTTATATATATAAATCAGACATGATAAAAACCTTCCATGAGTCAACACCGATATTAGACTCAAATATTTTAATAATCACTTATGACAGGGTTTGTATTTTTTCAGGAGCTCAAACTGAAAAAAAAATTTTCTGTAACGTTCAGTCAAATCATTGTTCTTTCTTTTTCAAAAGGATACATGTTTCATTTAAGAGGATATGTCTATCGACACTTTCTTTTGTCTTTTTAACGTTCTCCCTTGAATGTTTTTTTTTTTTTCTTTTTTTTTTTTTCGGACTAAATTTTAGTCACCGCAGGTAGTCATGCGCACCATGAGCAGGCTTCTCCACTAAATGAAAACGTTCATCAGGATACTAAAGGAACCCGCTGAATGTACCTATAACAACAAAAAGCAAAAAGTAACATCAATACATATTATTTAAAAAAAAAGCAAAGTATTTGTTTTAAAATTGATTTATGTAATTAACACCAGAAATTTAGGAATTTCTTGTAAAATGCTGAATTTCTTATTCTGATATCTTTCTCTCTTTCCTCTTCTGCTATGGCTTCACCATCGTAAATGGTTCTGTTGGCCATTATGTCTATTTGCTCTACAGGGATGAATATTTTCCAATCTCTGTTATATATTTTGTATCCGAAATAACAAACAATCCAAACAACAACGCACAAGTAGTTTTGGAAGAAGGCATTGGCATCAGCCTTGCCTTCACCTATTGGTACAATGGCAATCCAGAATTGAGCAATGAATAATAACCCCATAATTAAAAGACCCCAGTAAGATCCCCATATGCCAGTTTGGGAAACAAACGGTACTTCGTTCATTGATCTACCGTGGTATTTCATAGCCTTTCTGAATCTGATATGAGCTAGGTTCATTCCGGAGTATGTGAACATGAATGCTAAGCCGGCAACAGCAATCAACCAATCAAAGAAGGTAACTCTAAAAGAGGCACCAGCTAAGAAACATAGCAATCCAAAGGCAAATGCCATAAGTAAACAGGTCATTGGTCTACCTCTTCTGTCAACATAAATTAATGTTGGGTGTGGGTAATATTGTGTGAAGAATGACAGCCAAACTCTTGAAGCACAATACAGAGCATTGTTGGCAACAGAAAGAACAGACATTAGAATAACAGCATTAAGAATGTGTGGGTAAGCAGTGATTTTCGATGTGGCAATAATCAATGGAGAGGCATCAGAAGCAGAGTTCCCACCACCAAGTAATTTAGGACTGTTGTAGGGAACAACTAAACTGATGAACACAATTAGCCCCAAGTACAAAACAGCAATTCTATAACACAACATTTTTCTACCTTTCTTCAAAGCTCTGACTGGTTGTTGAACAACTGAGGATAGCAAAACAGAGGATTCAAACCCACCATATGACATAATTGCAAAGACAAAACAAGCACATAAGCCCTTGAATCTATTCGCAGCATTTTCACCTCTGAAGGCACCAGGATCTCTCCAGTACTTACCTCCAATGTAAGGTTCTCCTTTGACACCACCCAAGTCCTTGATCAAGGCAAAGAAGAAAAAGGAAATCACAGCAGTAAACTTAATGGCGGTGATTAAAAATTCAAATTCAGCATATCCAACACCACCAATCAAATTCAAACCAACTAAAAACACATAGAAGCAAGCAACGTAGATATTTGGGTTTGTCTTTGTTGTCCAGAATCTAATTAACAATGCAGACGTAACCAATTCTAAGGGTAAAACACAAAGCCATGTGATACCGTAACAGATGTTGGTAGCAAATCCAAATGCAGGATCAACCAAAAACTTGAACATGTCATTGAAGGATCCAGGAAGATTTTGGTACACAATGGCAAGCTCAGCAATGGAGTTATATGTGGTGTAAATGAAACTTGAAGCAATCAAGTATGCAATGAATAGATTTCCTGGACCGGCTTGTCTTAGAGCAGAACCAGTGGAAACTAGCATACCGGTACCGACACCTGTACCAATGGAAATCATAAACAGGTGTCTTGGTTTGATGGTTCTTTTAAGTTGTCCGCTTTGTTCGTTTTCAGCATAGTTGGAGTTGGCTGATGTTATTGGTGCTATATCCTTGGTTGTCTCAACTTCTTCAGCTCTCTTAAATGAATTCTTAACTCTGGTGAATATCCCTTCCTTGGAGCCTTCATCTTCAGTGGTTAGTTCGTATGATCTGGTATCTTTTTCCAAGTATGAAAGATCCGATGAATTGGCATTGTCATTGCTAGTTAAAGGACTAGCCACCTTATTTTCTGCAGAGTCTATAGATGACATATATGGAAAAGTTTTTGTAGTCTATAATATGTTTTTGGTTACATCCAAATAAATATTTAATTACCTAAAACATGTAAGATCATATAAACATCTAAGAGTAAAATATATAATTTTTTTAACTTGAAAGAGAGATGGACCCTAATATTGCCTTTATACCATACGATTCCAAGTTATTATTTATATAGACACCTCTTTTTTTTTTTTTCATTTTTACTTTACAGAAGTGTTGACATTGTTTTTTGTCATATTAGACACCTCATCATCTCTTAATTCAAAGTATTGCTAGTACTTTCATTGTATATTGTCTGAATTAATCGTTGGTATTTTTTTTTTAAGAGAGTTGAAAGGCGACCAATATAAGGTTTTTTCAAAAAAAAATTGAAAACTGTATTGTACTTGAGAGCGTTACCGGGAAAAACGATTGTCTACTGGGTGAAAAAAAAAGCAATTCTAGTGGTATTTCCTAATTTGGACGGTGTGAAAGCCACCGATAATCATCACTTGACATAACTTCCAGCGGTTTTATTGTTCACTATGACTACCCTTCTTTTCATTTAAACATATAAAGATTTCCCCTCATGAACAAACCATGTCCTTTAATTTTTTAAAAAGAGGTAACTAGTGAATAAGAATTTAGTCTGTCAACACGCAGAAAGTAAGGAAAAGCCACATAAGGTAATTCTATGTACTAATATATTGAGTATAAGAGCAACTTTTACTTTTATTATCATTTTTTTCTAACTACATTTTAATTAAAGAAAAAAGAATTATATATTAATCTGAAAAGTTTAACACCAGAAGCTTAAGATTTTTTTGAAAATGGAGCTGTTTTTTAACTTTATCTTCTTTTCTTGCTCTTCTAACTTGATAACCTCGTGATCGTAAATGATTCTGTTGGATTCTATATCTATTTTATCAACAGGAATCAATATCTGCCACTCTTTATTGTAAATCTTGTAACCAATGTAACATATCAGCCATACGATGGCACATAAATAGTTTTGGAAAAAATTGTTAGCATCTGGCTTGGAGGAACCGATAGGAACCAAGGCTACCCAGAATTGAGCAATGAAAATCAAACCAATCATGATAACACTCCAGTATGAACCCCAAACACCGGTTGGAGAGATAAATGCTAGCTCATTCAAGGACTTACCTTGAGCCTTCAAGGCCTTTCTGAATCTAATGTGAGCAATGTTCATACCACCGTAGGTGAACAAGGCAGCCAATCCAGAAATAGACAACAACCAGTTGAAGAAAGTTACTCTGAATGAAGCAGCAGCAAACAAACATAATAATCCAAACATAGCACTGACAGCCATACAAGTTAATGGTCTTCCTCTTTTATCAACATAAGTCAAGTTGGGATGTGGACAAAATTGTGTGAACAACGAGTGTAGAGTTCTTGCAGATGTGTATAGGGCATTGTTGGCAACTGACAAAACAGATAGCAAAATAACAGCATTCAAAATGTGTGGGTAAACATTGACGTTGGAGACAGCGATAATTAAAGGAGAAGCATCAGATTCAGAAGCAGAACCACCTAACAACTTAGGGTTGTTGAATGGAACCAATAAACCAATGATCAATAGCAACCCTAAGTAAACAATAAAGATTCTGTAAAGAAGCATTTTTCTACCTTTCTTCAAAGCTTGGGCAGGCTTTTCAACAACAGAAGAAACTAAAATGGAAGATTCAAATCCACCATAGGCAAATGCAGCAAAAACAAAACAGACACATAAACCCTTAAATCTGTCAATACTGTTATCACCTCTAAAGGCACCAGGTTCTCTCCAGTACTTACCACCAATGTACTTTTGGTTAGGAGTACCACCAAGATCCTTAATCAACCCGTAAATCAAAAAGGACATAACAGCGGTTAACTTGATGGAGGAAATAATGAACTCAAACTCAGCATATCCGTTACCACCAATCAAGTTGATCATGAAAAGCAAAACATAAAAGATAGAAACAAAAATATCAGCATTGACCTTGGTGGTCCAGTATCTGATAAGCAAAGAAGAAGTGACTAATTCTAATGGTAAAACACATAAAAAGTCCAAAGCGTAACAAATGTTTGTGGCAAATCCGAAGGCTGGGTCGATCAAGAACTTGAACATATCATTGTAGGAACCAGACAATTCTCTATACACCACGGCCAATTCAGAGATGGAGTTGTAGGTGGTGTAGATGAATGACGAAACAATGGCGAATGCAATAAACAGGTTGGCTGGACCGGCTTGTCTCAAGGCAGACCCAGTGGACACCAGCATACCGGTACCAACACCAGTACCAATGGAAATCATGAATTGATGTCTTGGTTTGATGTTTCTTTTCAAAGTATTTTTATTTGTAATATTTCCGACTAATTGGTTTGAAACAGATGTTTCTAGTTGAGAGAATGTAGGCTGAATAGATTTACCGTTGTTGTGTTCATCAAATTCATTTTCATCAGCTCTTTGAAAGGATTCGATAAATGAAGAGAAAAATGTTTTCTTGGTTATGTGCTCTTCAGGTAAAGTGTAGTCTGAACTTTCAACTTGTATCTTATCTTCAGATGATGTATACACATCAATCTTGTCTTCTGAACTCATATTGGTTTGTAATATCTTTCAAAATTTGTATTTAATAGGGATTTTAAAAAAACAAATATATGTAATAAAGAAAAAGTGTCAAAACCTTCTTAATTTGTTTAATTTGTATGGTTTTTCTATACACAATTTCTTTAAAAATTTTGTAGTTGTAACAATTATATTACATACAAATGCAAAACATTAGGCAAAGAAAGCTGAACATCTCAAAATTTTGTAAAAATATTTCAACTTCTATACATTATATATCATCGATTTGACACTAAAATTTTCACTTCATATAAGTTTCTTTTTTGAAAAGCATCGAATTTAGCTAGACACTCTTACATGACTAACGGAAGTTAATTCCCGTGTCTGTTCTCATATCTTTTTTTTAGCAGTTTCCTTTTTCAAATTGAAGCAGAATAATTTTGGGAAGGAGATTGCTAACCCGCTTTTAAGTCAGTGCAAACTTATAGCGAATGCATAGCCCTTTGTTTCCAAGATATATAAAAGTAAGTAAATCTGACTCCGCATAATTTTCAAAGCTGATTAAAGCATGGCATGAATTCTCAGCTTTTAATGGGATGTGGACACATAGGATTAGATATCAAAAGCATCGGTTGGTATCATGACTCTTTAATCAGTAAATCATTAACCATATGCTGAACAAAGGAATTATATAAAATCAAGTTTTGAAAAAAAAAATAGTAATTTGTTTTCATTATAATTACACATTACAAAAGATAAGCATGTGAGTATCATCTTAAATGATTTGGTGTCAACATGCTATCTCACTCATAATAGTTTATATACTAGTCCGTAAGTATTTTTATCAGTTTCTATATCATAATTTAGAAAGAAGAGAAACAATAAGTCAAAGGAATACACATTTAGCACCAGAAACTTAATATTCTCTTACCCAAGCTAGCGTTCCTTAATCTTAATTTAGCTTCTCTTTCTTCTTCTAAGATGGCCTCATGGTCATGAATGATTCTATCAGAGGTAATATCAACTTCGGCAGCTGGAATCAAAATCTTCCATTGTTTATTGTAGATCTTGTAACCTATGTAGCAAATAATCCAAACAACAGCACATAAGTAGTTTTGGAAGAAGGCGTTTGCGTCAGCTTTTCCTTCACCAACTGGAACAATAGCAACCCAGAATTGAGCAATGAAAATCAAAACAATAATACTGAATCCCCAGTAAGAACCCCAGACGCCAGTTTGGGAAATAAAGGCTAATTCATTCAAGGATCTACCTTGAACCTTCATAGCTCTTCTGAATCTTATATGGGCCAAGTTCATACCAGCATAGGTGAATAATAAAGATAAACCAGAAATAGCTAACAGCCAGTTGAAAAAGGTGACTCTGAAAGAGGCAGCAGCTAAGAAACATAGTAATCCAAAGATACCAGCAATCAATAAACAAGCTAATGGTCTACCTCTTCTATCAATGTATGTTAACTTAGGATTTGGGTAAAACTGGGAGAAGATGGAGTGTAACACTCTTGAAGCAGTGTACAAAGAGTTGTTTGCAACAGAAAGAACGGACATGATGATAACAGCATTCAAAATGTGTGGGTATACATCAACTTTGGAGGCAGCAATAATTAATGGAGAAGCATCGGACTCGGAACTACCACCACCCAAAAGCTTTGGAGAGTTGTAAGGAACCAAAAACCCAATGAACAGAATCAACAATAAGTAGATGATAACAATTCTGTAAACCAACATCTTTCTTGCCTTCTTTAGGGCAGCAACTGGTCTCTCTACAACGGAAGATAACAAAACAGAAGACTCGAAACCACCGTAAGAGAAACCAGCAAAGACGAAACATACACATAATCCCTTAAATCTGTTGATACTATTCTCACCTCTGAAAGCACCAGGCTCTCTCCAGTATTTACCACCAATGTAAGGCTGTCCTTTAACACCACCCAAATCCATTACTAAACCGAAAATCAAAAATGACATGACAGCAACTAGCTTGATTGAAGAAACAATAAACTCAAATTCAGCAAAACCTTGACCACCAATCAAGTTGACACAAATCAATATAGCATAGAAAATGGCAACAAATACATCAGGGTTGACTTTGGTAGTCCAGTATCTAATCAACAATGATGAAGTGGTCAATTCCAAAGGCAAAACACACAGCCAGTTCAAGGCATAGCAGATGTTAGTGGCGAACCCAAAGGCTGGGTCGACCAAGAACTTGAACATATCATTGTAAGAACCAGAGAGGTCCTTGTATACAACGGCCAACTCGGAGATGGAGTTATAAGTGGTGTAAATGAAGGAAGAGACAATGGCGAATGCAATGAACAAGTTGGCTGGACCAGCTTGTCTTAGAGCAGAACCAGTGGAAACTAACATACCGGTACCAACACCAGTACCAATGGAGATCAAGAACAGATGTCTTGGCTTGATGTTTCTTTTCAATTTATTTTTGTTCTTGATGTCAACAACTCCTAGTTCACCGGATAAGGCTGTTTCCAATTGGGAAAAGGTAGGCTTGATGCCATCTGATGGGTCTTCCTCAATTGGCTTAAATGAATCCTTGAAGGTTTGGAAAAGAGAGACCTTGCCCTTCTTTTCTGTTTGTAATTCATATGAATCATTGTTAGATGATGAGGCGGTGACGGTTTTGATAATGTCATCACTAGTGGAGACACCACCTAATTTGTTGGATCCTGTTTTTTCAGTACTCATATTAGTTTTTTGTATTCGGTTTTCAAATTTTTATTTTTATTTTTTTTCTTATTAATGTATTGCAACTATGGCAATAGTAAGTGAAAAGTAAATTATGTCTCAAAAATTTTAATAGTTAAAGCAGTTTTATATATAGAACTTCCAATATTTTTCTCAACTTAAGTATGCCACATCTCGATAGTGATTTTGAATTTTCAAAATATAAAACGGTATAGATTTTTGGGGATAGAACACCTCATTTTGCAAATGTAAGGGATAAATGACACTCCTAAACCAGGACAAAAATTAAGCGCAATGATGGAGTAGAAAAAGTTCATCTCATTAAAGATATACAGATAACGAATTGTACTATTCATTTTAATGAATCACTTGCACTTAATGGACATGCATGCTAGCTGTCCTGCTGTTAATGGAAAAATTGACCTTATTTTCACTGAAAAAAAAGTAGACAAAGCCTTTTTCCATTGGAGGGTGGAGTAAAAAGAGTCGCCCCTTTTTTTAGTGATTGATTTTTTTGACAATTGCCCATCGTGACTAAAGCGGCAATGTTTATAATTACCAAAAATGTATTGTTTTTCAAATTTAGGGATATGAACATATTTGTAAGGGCCATATTCAATTTTTTGTCTCTTCCTTTTTCATAGCAAAATGAGCAAAATGCAACAGACTTAAGTCAAAGGCATTCAACAATTATTTGTGTTTAAGAATATCCTTTTGGAAAAGTTTTTTTTTATCTTTTTAAGCTCTCTTAATCGGAACGTTATCAGTTCATATGACTTTGATGAATAGTTCAACTTTAGAGTGTGGAGGGATTTATCTTCGTATACAGTATACTCACTAAGCCCGTTTCCAAATTTTTGATGTATATTCTGACAAAAAAACCGGCTGTTCTTACAAGGATGATATCTTAATAACTGCTTACACGTATCGCACCCTTTTCTTATGTGCGCTTTCCTCTTAATCAACAAAATAATTTAAGTGTATCCCATGTTTTGTTATAACAATTTTCTGTTCAATTTGTTTATGTTTGTGAAAAAAAATCAAACGGCTATAACTAAACTGATAAGCAAATATGTCGATGTATGTCATCAATTAAAAAGTTTGTGTAGGAACCACAGATCAAACGCTGGCTAAATCTCCGTTGATGCGGTTTAAAAATCACTGTGAATATTAATTTGATCATCAAAAGCTTGATTTGCATGCTCTCATTTCTTATGCTTTTTGCTTGCATGATATCATGAAAAGGTAATATTGCTCAGAAGTTATAAAACGGAGTTTTTTTTTTTCATACAAATTTCGTTGACAGCTTTTTGAATAAGGTTTATGGATATGTAGACCACTAAAAACATAAATTTCTTTGAATATTCTCTGAATGATTTGTAGTCAGTCGTAGTTTGTCACTTTCATCCTTTTTTATCAAAGAGTTAAACTTGTTGTAATGAGTAATTGTATTATTATTTTACTGTTAAAATAACAAAATTTTGTATACGCCACTTTGTTTATAAATAATCACGTGACGATACTTTAAATTTACATTTTATAATCTAATAAAATAAATAATCTTGAAATTTAACTAACATAGTTTTTTGAAAAAATAATCACTATATTAAAACCAATATTTATATTTGTAATTATGTTTTACAAATGTTTTGCATTGTTAACGATGAGTTGAATTTGCATGATGAAAGATTTTGAACAAACAGTATATACAGTGTAAATACAAGAAATTTTTTTAAGAAAATTTGAATAAACGATTCAAAATTTATCTCCCACTTTGCTTATTATTTAACAAACAAATTGTAGAGTTAGCAAGCCAGCTTTGGCTTAATTAGCTAATATTATTTACCTAATGAGTGAAGAGTTCTTCATACACTTTTCAATTACTCAGGGTAATATATTCTGTTAGGAGAGTACAACGCGTTTCATTGTTAGTAAATCATTACTAAGCTGTGATTTTCTCTCTGTTTTTTTTTTTCTGGAAAACTGGTGTTTTACAAACAATTTCCGGTGTATATAAGTGTATACATTGTTTTTTTTTTCGCAATTTGTGCGGAACATATTTATAATAAATTACTAATTGAATTAGATAATTGTTTTAGTGTGTAGTAATATAACTTATTCTTAATCGATGTTCGTAACCTTATTTATTGTGCATATATAAGCAATTTCAAATTAAATTTTTTTTTTACTTCTTTGAATAAAGCATAACAGAGACATCATATCAAGAACCATTCTCCATTATCTAAAATCGTATCTAAATCATGTCCACTGTCCCAACTATCTTAAAGGCCATCGCTGCCAGAAGAACCATCTATTCTTTAAAGCCAGAATTACCAGCCGGTGTCACTCTTGAACAAATCAAGGACATCACCCAAGCTATTTTGAAGGATACTCCATCTGCCTTCAACTCTCAACCAAACAAGGTCATCATCTTGACTGGTGATGCTCACAAGAAGGTCTGGAACCAAGTTGTTGATGCCATCCCAACTGAAGATGGTAAGAAAAGACCACAATCCGCTGCTGATGAAGCTTACGGTACTATTTTGTTCATTGTTGACGATGCTGTCACCAAGGGCTTACAAGAAGGTTTCCCAGCTTGGGCTGCTGCCTTCCCAGACTTTGCTGTCACTTCCAACGGTGCTGTTCAAATCTCCACTTGGACTGCCTTATCCCAATTGCCAGGATTCGGTGCTCACCTACAACACTACAACTTCTTGAAAGGTTTCTTAGGTGACAAGATTGGTGAAAACGAAACGATTCAAGCTCAATTAGTATTTGGTACTAAGGTTGCTGAAGCTGGCGAAAAGACTTACAACGACCACACCATCCCAATCGTCACTGAATTGTAGTTCAACAACCTTAAGTAATATTCATTATAACAGTAATATATAATAGTTAAAGTAATTTTTATTAAAATTATGATCATCTTTCATTCAAATTGTTATTTTTTTTTTTCTACACTTTCTTCAAACACACAAGCGGAACAACCCCAGTACATTCATTTTTCTCTGCATGGTCCTCAGTATCAGGATTAGCAAACGTGACCATGGCCCATCCATCGGAATGAACAGATAAGATTTTCACGATTTGACCCTCCACCAGCTCCAGCTCATCGAGCATTTGTGGAGTGTATGCTTTTATTGCGATATACTTAGACTTCTTGGCTTCGGAGGAAGCCTGGTGGAAGGAACCAGCCAGCAATGACACTCTACTCAATCTCTTGTCAAAGTCCCTTATTGGCGGCTTGGGCAGTGGCTTTTCCCGTATGTGCATGATCGCTGATAAGCGCTTCATTCCGTTGATGTCGATGATGTGCTTTCTCTTTGTGTTGAGGTTCACCTTCGATGACTTTTTTGTGATGGTCTTTTCCTTTGAGGGGAGCTGCAGAGTTTTCAAATCAACACTCAGGATCTGATCGGTTGGTGTTGTTACGTGCGAGTCCTGCAAGTATGTTGAATCACGTAAAAACCACTTGGATAAAGGTGAGGTGTATGTCCATTTCTCATGCAGGCTTTGTGTGTCCTGGATGTTATCCAAGTTTAAATTGCTATGCTTCTTCTGGGATCTCGTTTTCTTTATTGACTTGAATGATGATATTTCTGAGTTGATTCTTTTGATTTTTGGCGGATTACTGTACAGAAACTTTTCAACATCAAAGTTGTCATTGCTACTTGAAGATGCATCCTTTGATCTGTCTGAAGAATCATCTATGCTTTCATTTTTTTCTAAATCATAATCAAACACACTTTCTTTATTATGTTTGCTGTCTGAAATAAATGAATTTTTGAAAGGCGTGAATATGTGCGCTTTCCAATCATTTATTTCCTTAGAAGTGTCTATACTTTTCAATGGGGTTTTAGTAGTGCCATGTCCTTTTAAATATAAATTTTCATGTGTTTTGGCAGCTGGTGGGGTTGTAATGTTTTTCAGAACTTTGAAATTCTTAGTCATCATGTAGTCATCTTCATCAGTGTTTATGTTCCAGCTAAAATTGGTGTTTTTCCATTTACTTTGACTAAAGTCGGTTTTTGATTTGAACACATATGGCTTATTTCTGAACTTGAAGTACCAAATTAGCGTTATCAAGACTATCAAACAAACTGGTATACCAACACTTAGTCCAACTATCATTGCTGTCTTTGATGAGATTCCAGAGGCTTCATTGACTCCATCAGAGTTTGCTGTAGTGCCCAAGTTAAAAGAATGACTTGTTGATGTGGCTTTACTTGATGAAAGGATAGTTGAACTGCTGCTAGAGGTTACTTGAGTTGATGTAGGTAATAAACTATATGCAGTAGTGAAGGATGATTGTGAAGTTTGAGCTGCTGTGCTCAAAACCAATGAGCTTGTTATTAGAGGCTTTGCAGTTTGCACAACAGTAGTTATAGGTGTCAAAGTAAAAACCTGACCGTCAATTGTTCTTACTAGTCTTTCAAGATTCATTTAGGATGATTATAGTTTTGGAGAAAATGTATTTCTATTAACCCTTTGTTTAAAAACCAATAAGCTTTAAATTAATATATAAACAGATTTAATTTACTTGGTGTAAGGGTTTTATAAGTAAAAGTCTTTTATGCTCTCAAAGGTAACCTTTGAAACATTATAAAGAAAATTTAAAAATCGAAAGCTGGAACATGTGTCATCACACCAACTGTTTATATATCAAACATATATGATTATCATTTAAATTGTAAATCTATTTTAGAACAAACTTAGTATTACTATACTATTATTTTCATAGCTGTTTCATATTTGTTTCAAAGAAAAATATCTATTAATTAAAACTCAAGTAATAGAATTAGGCAAAAAAAAAAAAAAAATAAAATCCGCCCGCATTAGGAAATATGAACGAAACCTCAAATCAATTTATCATTTTTCCACAAGGTCTGATAAGCTATCTAGCCTCTTCTCGTTTTCATAACCGAGCATACTTCTGTAATAACATCACTCATGTTATACATGTCATATGAAATTCTCAAATACCCCAGTGATTGATTTAGTTTCTCAATCTTTTGTACCGTACTAGTATTTATGATTTTCCATATCTTCAGTATGCTCAAAGCGAGCGTCAATATAGAATCAATCAGGTCCCAAAGAGCAGCAATATACTTTCTTTTCCATTGCTTTATACTATGTTCCAATTCATGTAAACTTTTCTCTATAAGCAGCTGTTTATTCTTAGAAAGCAAATTAGTTCTATTGAGTTTATTAGCTGTATTAACGTATTCTTTGTAAAGTATATTCAGTTTTGTAATGTGTTTAAATGATTGAATAAGATCCAGCACTCTTGCAATAAGCCAAATCTTGAGTAAACTTCTGTTATTCATAAACAGATTGTAGATTCTGCTATTTTTTGTAATGAGTCCATATTTTATGAGATTGTGAATAGAATCAACACTGCTAACCACCTTGTCGAAAAGATAAACAAGAAGCTTTAAGAGTAATTTTAACTTTCTTTTTTTATCCATTTTAGTCATTTAGTTTGTACAGGATGATAAAGATTTGTTATTGGTGCTTTTCTGGGTATAAGCTGTAGTAGAGAATAAAAATAACATTGATTGTCATCATGGCTTATGTCCGAACTGAATGTTACATTCATGAATTCATTCTCAAAAAAAAACAAAAAAAGAAAAACCGACGAGTTCAGCACTGAATTTTTTAGAGGAAAAAAAAAAAATAAAGCGAAAGAAAAGTCGCTTAGTTCAGCCTTATTCTTTTTAGTTGAATGATCTCGTCCCTATATTTTCTTTCAAAAATTAAAACAAAAGGTTTGAACATCATCTTTCAATTAATTGGTTGTGTTCTTATTGTTTTTGGGATAAACATTCTTTGCTGAGTTTCTATTAAAACGGTATTTATTGATTATTAAAATCAAAGCACCTATTTTTTCTATCGTTTATGGCCTTTTTAATTAAAAAAATTTGATTCAGCGGTATTTAGGATTTCAATTAGTTAAATCAAAAAAATCATAAATGATTCATGAGATGCTGAACGTATATATAGAGAATGATATTCAATTACATCGCCGTTTTAATTAAAGAAAAAAACAAAGAGATTATGTACTTTCAAATAAATAATTACATATCTTGAGCAAATCATAAGATAGAAAAGTAAAAAGTATATTAATAATGACCAAGTTTACTAAACTGTAACAATAAAAAAAGACGAAAAAATTAAAAAAAAAAAATAATCACAAATGAGAGATTCTACACACATTCTATCTATCTCTGCACTCGCAGCAACATTAACTGCAGCCGCATCTGACTACACATTTAATACTGAGGATTATACAGCAACAGCTCAGTTTATTGGATTCACAAAGAGCCCTATACAACCAACAAGCTCTAACCATTATTATGGGAATAGCACTTACACCAGTGGCATTTCCAGTCAATCTTACCCAAACTCAGGTGTTTACACAAACAACTCAACACAATCTTATTCTAAAATGTACCTTTCTACTGATTTAGGAATAGATTCCAATATTAGCTCTTCAAGAGGAGCTAGCTTGGCAACCAATGGGTTGTACACCACATTTAACGTTAACAGCACAGCAGCTGGTAAAGTCACTCTGCAACAAAGTGATCTCAAGACATCCACTTTGTCTTCTTTGTCAAGCGTTGGCACAACCACGGCAACTACTTCATCTTTAACTTCGAACATGTCAACAGCAAACAAATCATATGTTTCTAGCACATCCACTGCTGATTCTGTGTCATTGGCAGGAACAACATCCACAACATACTCATCCATAATGTCATCAAGTTCAAATACATCAGGAACAACAAGCACTGATAGTAAATCAAAGACAACCAGTACCACTTCTTCTTTGAGCACTTCCACACTAGAACCTTTGACATCAAGTACAACAACATCTCAAAAAGAAGCTATTGCTACAAGCAGCAGCACTGAATCTATTTCGACTACCACATCAAAATCAGTGAGTTCAACTTCAAGTGCTTTTATAACCAGTTCTAGCTCAGAGGTAAGTAGTTCCACATCAAAGCCGTCTACAACCAGCAGCAGTTCTGAACATACCACTTCAAGTACTACTACAAAGGAGTCTTCCACATCCACAATAAGTACTTCTACAAAGAAGCCTTCCACATCAAGTTCTAGTACAACAACTTCATCCACATCTATATCCACAACAACATCTGATGCAGCTAATTACGGAAGCACATCACCAGTTGACCCACTTTCGGTTGATCCTAAGATAGCAGCATACCAAGAGATTGGAAACATTGGGTACTTGCTAGACGAGGATGATTCTGCGCTACTGCTGAAGCTCCATAACGATGTCCGTTCCCTACATGAGGACACACCGGACTTGGTATGGAACAACACACTGGTTGCACAGTCGTACGAGTACATGCAGTACCTGATTAATGAGGACCCTGCTTACTCTCCATGTTCAGGCAACTTGCTCCACAGTGGAGGCAAGTTTGGAAGCAATGTTGGTGAAAACTTGGCTGCAGCCACTGGTATAGATGACTTGACTACATTGTTTGACCTGTGGTCAAGTGAAGGACAATACTACGACTACGACAACCCATCTCTAACTGGAGGAACGGATGACTCAACAGAGTTGGGACACTTCACCCAGCTGGTTTGGAAGGGCACAACAGCTGTTGGTTGTGGTGTTCAAGTGTGCACAGACAGTGATTGGACCTATTTGATCTGCAGATACTACACTGAGGGTAACATTTTGTATTCAGGAGACACTTGGAAATTATTCAAACAAAATGTTTTACCTTTATCAAGCTAGATGACTTTCAATTAGTTTATTGTATTATTTATATATTAGTTAAACGCGTTGTGTAACGCAAACCAAAAATCAGAATAATACCGTGTGTGATTTTTTTTTTTTTAATGCGCAAACATCACAAATTCATCAAACCTGTACCAATTTTTTTTATCCATACCAATTTTATATGGCATTTTCCTATAATATATAGAATACTAACCTAGACCAAGACGAATGAAACCTATAAGTACATACTACACCCTACTTGAAACAGAAATACACCTACCCATTGAAGGGATATCGCATCCTGTGTTGCTGAAGTACATAGGCTACCTCCAATCTCAACCCACTCTGTACTGTGGATTTGACATATTGGAGTCCAACCAGGGAAAGAACAATGGCTCATACAACGGGGTGAAGTACTTTGACACCAAATTCCCCAACAGTGGGCTGTTCATTCCCTTGTACAAGATCAGCAAGGAACTTGACCTGGCGTTGATGAATGCATCCACACGCAAAGAGGAAGAGATACATGCAGAAATGAACAAAACGATACAAATGCTGACAACGGAAAAGCAGCATCTTCTGGAAGTCATAGAGAAAAACCAGGTCCTGACAGACGACTTTGACAACATGATGAACCTTGTGGAAACAAAGGTGTCTGACTGCTTGGCAAGGATACACGTGCTGGAAACGAAGAATGGGGAACTCACGGAGGAGAACCATGAGTTGAAGGCGCAGATCAGGAGAAACGTTGATAATGAGTTCAACGAGTTGGACAATGACTTTATTATGGACTACCAGGAGAAACTAACGCCAGTGAAAATGAAATGATAAAGTGACATGTGACATGGCACGCATGCTTCTGGCGAGGGTACTCTTTTTTTTTTTTTCTTGCTCACACCAGATTCCACTAATGACCGGATGACCCAAATAAGCAACCAAAAAAAAAAAAAAAAAAAGAAAGAAAGAAAAATTTTGCTTCACCTTACTAACAGTATTTTCAAAATGGTAAAGTGACTCATGAATCATTGGTAGAATTTTCTTTTTGTAACAATAATGACTTTCAATAAAGCTTTTTAATTTTTTTTATTATACAGTCTTTTGACAAAGCTTATTTTATTATCTTTTTAGCATTAAAATATGCATGAAAAAACCAAAACATATATATAAAAAACCATAATGGGAGCTCCTATATATCCATTATTCTCCATTCCTGACGAATGGGAAACCAATGTTTCCAAATGGGCCTTGTGTTCATCTTATTTAATCAACTACTCCACCTTTTCCACTGAAGAACTAGAAAGCGTTGTAAAGAAAAGCTTTAGAAAGAACGTGTACTTATTCACTCCTGTCGACATCAGAGAATCACTATCTGCCGAGGACGAAGACAAAATCATTGACTTGCTGAACCTTGGCTTTGCAGGTGTCAAGCACATCCAGATAGACGGAGCCAAGGCGCTAACCAACAAGACAAGCATTCCTGACGAAAAGTTTGAGGGCTTGAAGGCCACTGCCATCATCTCCTCCCACGAAAGCTACATTGACTCTGTCCTGCCACTGTTGAAGACAGACAGAAAGGATGGTCTTTACACCACCCTGGTCACTGACCTTTACGACAAGGCCCTTGGTGTTTGCTACTCATCCAAGGAGTCTTTGAAGCTGGCCTTTGAACAGCAAGTTGGTGTCTACTACAGCAGATCCAGAAACGAGATCTGGGTCAAGGGGAAGACATCAGGCAACACCCAGCAGCTACTGTCCGTTGATGTTGATTGTGATGCTGATTGCTTGAAGTTCAAAGTATCTCAAAACGGGGATGGCTTCTGTCACGAAGATTCCAGATTTGACTGCTTTGGTAACCTAAAAGCTGATTCATTTGCTCTACAAGATCTTTACAATGTCATTCAGGAGAGATACCAAGACACTCAAGGTAGATTGGATGCTGGCGAGGATTACTCCATCAAGAAATCTTACACTCAGAGATTGTTTTCCGAAAAGGATCTGTTACAAAAGAAAATCTTGGAGGAGGCTCAAGAGTTCATTGAGGCCTCTGACAAGGACCACATTGCTTTTGAGTTTGCTGACTTGATATACTTCGCATTTGCCAAGTTGGCCTCCAATGGCGTCACCATTGCTGATGTTGAAGAGAACTTGAGAAAGAAACACATGAAGGTGACCAGAAGAAAAGGGGATGCCAAGCCTGAAAAGAAGCCTGTTGTTGAAGAACCACAATATCTGGACTCTGAAATTGAATTGAAGGTTGTTGAGTCCAAGGACCCACAGGCTGTCAAGGATGCCTTCACAAGACCTATCCAGTCCACAAGCAACATCATGTCTCTTGTGGAACCAATCATCAAGAACGTCCGAACCTTTGGTGATGCTGCTCTGTTGGAGTTAACCGCCAAGTTTGACAAGGTAACCCTAGAAAAGCCCGTTTTGAAGGCCCCATTCCCTAAGGAGTATGTGTCCTCTTTAAGTGATGAAATGATAGATGCCCTGGACATGGCCATTGGCAATGTTGAGAGATTCCACCAGGCCCAATATGAACAAAACGCCACTCTTGCTGTTGAAACCCAACCTGGTGTCTTGTGTGAGAGATTTGCCAAGCCTATTGAATCCGTTGGTTGTTATGTTCCAGGTGGTACTGCTGTCTTGCCATCCACCGCCATCATGCTGGGTGTTCCAGCCAAGGTGGCTGGCTGTAAGGAAATAGTCTTTGCCACTCCACCAAACAAGGAGGGCAAGGTTCCAGCTGAAGTTGTTTATGTTGCCGAAAAGGTTGGATGTAAAACAATTGTTTTGGCTGGCGGTGCACAAGCTGTTGCTGCCATGGCATATGGAACACAATCTGTACCAAAGGTTGACAAGATCCTGGGACCAGGTAACCAGTTTGTCACTGCTGCCAAGATGTACGTTTCTCAAGACACAGCAGCCCTTTGTGCCATTGATATGCCAGCTGGACCATCTGAAGTGTTGGTTATCTGTGATAAGAAGGCTGACTGTGACTATGTGGCCAGTGACTTGCTGTCACAAGCCGAACATGGTGTTGATTCCCAAGTTGTGTTGATTGGTATTGACTTGGATGATGAATACCTGACCAGCTTGCAGAACGCCATCAAGGAACAGACATTGAACCTGCCAAGAAAGGAAATAGTCAAGAGATGCCTGTACAACAGTTGTATAGTCAAGTGTAAGACTGTTGAGGAAGCGTTCAAGTTGTCCAATGAGTATGCCCCTGAACACTTGATCTTACAAATTGAGGATGCCCACTCTTACGTGTCATTGGTCGAGAATGCTGGATCCATCTTTGTTGGTGCCTTGACTCCTGAGTCATGTGGTGACTACTCATCAGGAACCAACCACACATTGCCTACATATGGGTTTGCCAAGCAGTACAGTGGAGTGAACACATCCACATACCAGAAGTTTATCACCTGTCAGTATGTCAATGAAGAAGGATTGAAGAAGATTGGGTACAGTGTGATGAACATTGCCAACAGAGAGGGACTTGATGCACACAAGATGGCTGTTAAAATAAGACTTCAAAAGCTAGGAGTTGATGTGGCCAAGTACTAAGTATTTATTGAATTTTTTGTAGAAAATTTTTTTTTTTCCTTCCATATATCCATTACGATATAATGTATTATTTCTTTTTTAATTTGGTTGCGTTGAGTGTATCCAATCAGTTGATGAAGGGTTCCCCTCTTTTTCTTTTCAAAAAAAAAAAATGAAAGTAACACGATATGATGTTTTTTTTTTGGTGGGGGTGATCTTGGGGGGGGGAAAATGCTCAATAACATGTGATGCTCTGTGCATAAAACCGGTGTACTGGTAAATACGGCATGTACAGTATTTTCATCGTAAGAGGTACCTTGACAATTATTTCTGTAGATGACAAAAAAAATAAATAAATAAAAATGTATGACATTACAGGAGGGGGATCACAATAATTAGGTATATATAACATCACTCAACAAGTACTTCATACACTTGTTTATCATGTCTTGAAGGTACTTCATAAACAACAATAAAGTAACACACCAAAAATAACTATTAATACATAAAAAAAAAAATTCAATACACCAAAGGCTAAACTACTTCTTTATTGAAATATTAACCAATTTTTTTTTTTATAAGCGATATTCGGATTTATCAGCCATACTCAACCATTTTAGACCAAAAAAAAAAACTAAAAAATCATATATATTATTTTGTTTCCCACACATATTAACAGTCAAATATTATAAATGATAAAAATCAATCAAATATTATACCAAAGAACAAAAGGTAAAGCAGTCTCTAGTATCACAAAACTTAATAAAAAAGCTGTTCAAAGCCACATAGTTAAACTACAGTCCACAAACCAACTGCGCCAGAACCAATTTGACTTTACAGACGACTACGAACCAATGACCACTCCATTGATAACCCCATTGAGATTATTCAAGCAAATTCTAAAGCAACATAACAAGTCTTTCAGAAACGAACCTGAAATGAAAAAACTTGGAGACGATTATGTAAAGCTAGAATTCAAGAGACATGCTGACATAGAAAACCCACTGTACATAGTTGGGTTCATCACCAAGTGGCAGGACTACTTGTATCAACTATCAAAGGGAGAGTGGCAGGAAGGATCTCTTAGTGAGGAGATGCTCAATAAGATGAGCTCTGAGCAAATAGGACAAATATACGAGCTAATGAAGGCCTCTCAGAATGTTCATAAATAGTTATCATAGACTTTTAACATATATTTTTTTTTTCTAATTTTTCGGGGGTAGCGCGTGTCACGTGTGCGTTTATCTCTTGTAACCAGGAAATTTCTTTTTTTTTTTTTTTTTTTTTTTTCCAAATTTTTTTTTCCTTGGTTTATGTTCTACTTGATAAATTTTTCTTTTTTCGTCGTGGTAAAAAGCTTGATGAAACAGTCATAATCACATTATATAATATGAATTCAAGAAAAAAGACATATAACTTAGTTAACAAGGTATAGATTACATCACTATCCATACTTAAACTTATAACATTACCATAAAATAACCCATATAATGTCTGACAATAAAGCCAAAGTTGTAACTGTTATGAAAAACGGATTCATACCGGTTCCTTTCAAACTGGAGAAGCAAGATAAACTTCTAAATATAAGTAAAAAAATCAATCACTATATATACTTGAAGAAGCATCAATCCGGCAACAACAAAGATGAGAACACCATATTCATATATAACCTACCGTTACTGACAAACTATGAAACACTAACACAAAATCTGAACAACATCATCAAGGAATACAAAGGTCAGGTAATATTTGACAACACCAGTTTCAAGACTGATGAATTCAAAATAGAAAGCATAGATCTTAACGGTCTGTCCTCAGACTACATGCTTGATGATGAAAACAACACCATCAATCCAAAGCAGGCCATGGGTGGGAGTGAATACAAAGGAGAGAACAAGCCATACAACACAACATTCCTGAAGGTATTGGACCAAAGTTCCCTGAAGTCGTTTTTCAACTGTATCAACAAGTACGTGAAGAGTTTGAGCAAGGACCTTGACAAGAATATCATTGAGTGGACTTTGCACAAGGAAACATCAAAGATGCCCACCTTGGCAGACTTCCAAGGCTTCTACAACCCGCTTCCTGTGCAGTACCTGAAGGATCTAGTACTGGACACAATGACATACTTCCAAGACAGGGAAAACTATGCAAAGATGGAACTGAACAACCAGGGCAACCTTGTTGATCAAGATGGATTCACCCTTGTTGTGGGTAAGAACACGAAGACCAAGCAGGGTATGCTGAGAAATGCCAGCAGGTTGAACACCGAAAAGGTCAATCCACTGAAGAGATACAACAAGACAGTCAAGCTACAAAGAGCAGGTGCCCAGAAGAAGGAGAAGATGAAGGGAGAAATTGCATTCTACAGATTCCAGCAAAGAGAAAAGAAGAAGTTGGAAATTGGTGAATTGCTAAGCAAGTTCAAGCAAGACCAGCAGAAGATCATCCAATGGAAGGAGTCTGGAAAGTTCAATCCATACAAGTAAGCAAAAGAAACATTTTTTTTTATTGTATTGTTTTTCACCTAATTTAATATAGTTAATATATAATGCTTTTTTTTTTTTTATAATCTTCCTCCAGGGGTGTTATTTCCATCATTGGCACTGTCCATGTCGTTGAGTGCAGCTGGCCCTCTATTCAGCTTGTCTACTTCCCTCAGCATGATGGCTGGCTGGTATCCTTTCTTCTTCAGGTTCTTGAAGATCTCCACAGGCTTGTCATCTTCCGTCATGATGATTTCCTTGTCTTGGTAGGAAATGATCAGGACATACTCGTCCAGTCTGCTCAGCGGGATGTTGTGTTTCAGCATTGCATTCATCAATATCTTCTGTGACGAGTCTTGCTTGGATGCCTTCAGCTGCTTGAAGGGTTCATCTCCATTGCCCTTTCCACCCTGTGTGGGTCTTGTCGGGTTCAGTGTTGTTAGACTTGGGGCTGTGTTCAATGAGGGCTTGGAGTTACCCTCGGAGTGCTGTTGTGTTACAGACATGCTAGATGTGGACTTGGCTGGAGTGAGGGTTTTCTTGCTCAGGTCACTTGATTCATCCTTCTTAGTGATTTCATCAAATAACCTCTTCTTGAAATCCTGGAAGGTGATATTCAAACTGTCAATCTTTGAGTCCTGTTGAAGGAACAGATCCTTTATAGTTGTGTCATTAAATGTTCGTACATCAACTGCAGTGGACTTCAGGCCATTGAGAGTCTTATTGATCAATATTTTTAGTTCAACTAGCAGTCTTCTTTTCAGCTTTGAGTCCTTGTTCAAGGACATCAGGTTGCTGAGAATCTCATTCAGATCATCAACTTCCAACTGACTGAAAATCTCGTAGTTGTATATGTTGTGGATTTGAAACTGCTTGATCAGCTCATGCAGCAAAACATCGTTGCTAATCAGACTTGAACCCAGTTCATCCTTTAGAAATTGTATGAAAGTTTCTTTATTAGTGGAAGTACGGGCTTCGTCCGTATTTTCTATTATATCAGGACTAGAGCTCATAGTTTTTTTTTTTCTTTTCAAGTATTGAATATACAGGTTCTGGGCTTGTTAATAGAGGTAGAATATTTAATCTTAAGCAAGTTAATACTAAGTAGTGAAGTATGAGTCTATGTGAACTATTTATATCACTGTAGTTGAAAAAAAAAAAATTGATTGATGACCATGTCAAGGGGAAAATACAAAAACAAAGCAAAAGCACGCTCCTTCTTTGTTTTTTTTTCCCCCAAATAAGCGTGAATCCTTGAATATAAATCTTTGACAGATGGAGCACTGAATATTATCCTTCAAACCTTTAACCACGTATCAGAAGAAGTATTCATTTTTTTAAAAAAGGAAATAAACCAATGACTCATTCATTGCAACCATACAAATCACATTGAAATGATATATTAATCTATTGTATTTTCCAACTTAATCACAGGAAAAGAAAGAAAGAAAAAAAAAAAACATTATTCACAAAAGTGACCATCCATCACTATTAATCTATTCATCCAAATATATACAAATAAAGGGGAAAATGACTCATCTCTCTTCCCACACGTCTAGAGAACTACCTCTCTTGTTTATGTTCTTGATCCCACCATTGTGCAGTTTATCATAAAACTCATTGATCTTGACTGGATCGTCATTTGTTTCAAACAAGCAAAACTTGAGCAGCTCAAACTGCTTTGGACACTTTGTCATATGGCCTGTTTTGTATATTTCCTGCATCTGGCCCTTGAATGAAATGCATCTGGTGAAGTGACCCAGCAGGGCCATGCAGGACAGCTGTGTTGGGTTAGGCAGAATGGGTACATTCGTTTCTATGTCAGTGTACTGCTCCTCAGCCTTTTTCTTATCGTGTTCTTCTTTCAGTACAAATGGATTGATGATCATTATATGTGTCTTGTATGGTTTTATGTCCATTCTTGTGATAGAATAATTGTAAATAAATGATATGAGTAGACCGAACAGCTTTTGAAAAAAAAAAAAAGAAAGAAAGAAAGAAAACACTATATCCGATATGAACCATATTGGCAAAAAAATTATAAAAATACCCCCTAACTCGTGATGTATAACGTATAATAAAGATTTAACACATCTTAAATATATCAAAAAAAAAAGAAAAACATTTGTAAGCAATCTTATTTTCCTTTGGTCTCCAGAGAGGAAACTATACTAGCTAATGCTTAGAGTAGTAAGACCACTGCTGAATACCAAGAAATTAATCAAAATGACTACAAACACACCTAGCATCCAACAACAAGCCATAAACCCAAACCTAACCGATGAGGAACTTCGTGTCATGAAATACAAAGGCACAGAAAGACCATTCACATCTCCGTTTTTGGAACACGAAACCAAACCTGGTTTTGTGGGGAAGTACACCTGCAAGAACTGTGACACCCTGCTATATGAATCATCAACTATGTTTGACTCCGGCTGTGGATGGCCTAGTTTCCACACATCAGCCAAGGGAAACTTGTACCCAGATGTTCCAAATGGACATGAAATCAGGGGCAAGTCAGGCAAAATCGGACTGAAGGACAACAACATCATCCAGTACGTGGACAACTCTCTGGGCATGCAAAGAATTGAAGTTTGCTGTTTGAATTGTGATTCACATCTGGGACATATCTTCAAAGGTGAAGGCTGGGAAAAAGTCTTGGGAAAAGGCAAGAATGATCGTTATTGTATCAACGGCATTAGTTTGAACTTTGAACAAAAAAAATGAGCATATTTTAAAAAAAAAAAAAATTGGTGGAAAAGAGAGGGTTTTTATTGTTAATCTCATCACACATTTAATAATTATATATCAATGTTTCATTTATATATGGAAAGTATCCTCGAATGGATTGCTGTTTGAATGCACACTTCTTCTATCCTCAAAGCTTTCATCATCAGAAAAATAGGAGTCCTGGCCAGTGTTTCTTTGGTTGTCCAGATGGGTAGGACCGTTGTACTCATTTTCAGATTCATAGTACTCATCTGGCTCCAAGCTGCTCAGAGCATCGTACCTGTCCAGTACCTGGACCATGTCATCGTTACACTTTAATAGAATGCCCAAGTACTCACCCTCAGTGACCAGTTGCAAGTATCTCAATATTTTTCTTCTTTGTTCTCTAACCTTGATGAAGTACTTGGTGGCCTCCTCATCGTCGTTTGAGTAAACCCTTTTGTTTATGCTTGTGAGTCTGTTTTCCAACAAGCTGCTAGCCCTGTGAGCATCAGCCACCGCAGCATTGATCTTAGTGGATAGTTTATTGGCATCAATGATGGGAATCCCATACTGCAAATCCTCAGGCAAAACTGAAGGATCCGCGGAGTCCTTCAAATAGGCCTTTTTCTTCTTTGTAGGCTGTCTTCTCTTTCTTTGGCTTGTGGAGTCACTGTCAGATGCATAGTCTATGACATTGTTTGATGCAGGGTCCACATACAATTCCAGGTAGCTTCTGAAATAGGGGTACTTTTGAGACCATGCTGTGTTGATGTAATTCATTGTTGTTTCCTGTAACAGCTTTATATCTTTACCCTTCTGTATCTTGTTCATGGCGTAAGGTCTGCCCACATAGGCAAGCTTCAAGTTGTCATTCAGCTTCTTGTCTCTTAGGAAGTTTTTGTTATCGATTTCTTCAGGATCTAGCTTATCTATAATGTAATCCATGACATCCAAGGCCAGTATTCTTTCATTAACACTGACGCCGTATTTCAGTGACTTTCTCAAAATCCTGGATAGTTCCATCAGGTTGTTTTGCTGAGTGTAAATGCTCTTATCATCCTTCAGGTCTATAAGCTCCAGAACCTTGTTTAGTTTTCTTGTGTTTAGACTTTTGTTCTGGATGATTTCATCCATGATCGTGGTTATTTCAGATTTCTGATAATCTTTGAAAAGCCCCATATTGAGAAATTATCGATATGGTAGAGTCAGCGAGTAGTGGTTTGTTGATTAAATTTATGTGTAATCAGATTTATGGCTTGTTGTTAATAGGCGTGTGGTTACAATGTGGAGGTTTTTTTTTTTTTTTCCCCCGGGTGTGCTTATTTCTAGGTGATTAATGGATACCCCGTGTCCGTTGATTAAAAAAAAAACCACGTTATGGCTTAAGTTTGTTTAGACACCGTCTGTTCGGACTTAAACCACAATTATATAATTTAATGACGTTTAAACCACCCTAGAAAAAAAAAAAAAAAACAAACACAAGGGAAATTTTTTATACATTTATTATATAAGAGCTACAAACCATGTACCAAGTATTACCTATCTTAGCAATAACATTTGTAGTATACAAAACCATCCAACTGAAAAACAAAGTATTCAAGAAAAAAGACATGGCCGCCATCAACAAGTTAATTCCTATCATCAAGCAATCCATTGAATCCAACAAGGTTTTCATTGCACACAAGACCTACTGTCCTTACTGCCACAGCACCTTGAAACTAATCAACGAAAAGATCAAGCAAAACATCTTGAAGAAGGAAGACGTTTATTATCTGGAATTGGACACCATGGATGATGGTTCTGACTACCAAGATGCTTTAGAAGAAATCTCTGGCCAAAGAACCGTTCCTAATGTCTACATCAACAACAAGCACATTGGTGGTAACTCTGACTTGCAAGCCTTGAACTCTTCTGGCCAATTGGACAAGTTGTTACAATAAGAAAGTACTCATATATAAATTATATAAACCTACAGTAATAAATTAGCTATTAAGCCTAAACTCAACAGCCCTGTCAAGGATTTTATTTTATTTGCCGCACCATCAAACAAAGTGTTTAGTGAAATCATTGTTGTGTTGGATGATGTTGGCACTTGCTGGAGCAATGTTGTTCTCGATGATGTTGGCACTTGCTGGAGCAATGTCGCTGTGGATGAACTCAAAGATGTGTTTGAAGTTTCACTTGACATGCTCTTAATGGTCGAAACGGCCTCCCTGGATGTTTGTACGCTCTCATTTGTAGCAATGCTTGTCTTTATGGATGAGTATGAACGATTTCCGGTGGTTCCACTATTCAATATTCTGCTACTTGATGCTTGTGTTGTTATTGGCTGTAGTAAAGTTGTTTCATACTCCGATTGGTAAACACTCGTGATGACACTCTTTCCTGTGTTTGTCACACCATTTGACACAACATCGGTTAATGTCACCACTGAACACCCACCCATGGCATGGTTCATGCATGACTTCACTGTTTCAACTTCAGTATAAACAGAGGTGTTGTAACTGGTGTAGAAACTAGAGGCTGTGGTTGTTGTTGATAGGGCTTGTGCAACAACAGCAATGGTACTGTTCTGTTTATTCAATCCAGTGAGGGTTGAGTTTCTGGAATGAATGGTTGACGTATATTGTTTTATTGGGATGAATGTGGTATAGTTCTGATAGTTCACTGTGGAAACAATACCAATAAATGTTTCCACAGCAGTCTCTGTTACTGCATGTGTGGTTGAAAGCGTTATGGTTGTTGAAGTGTTATCTCCGCAGCCCTGAAGCAACACAGAGTTGTATGAAAGTTCTGACTTGCTATTTGGATTTATCAAGTGATACACATCTTGGCTGTTCCACGTTATCAGCTGATTGCTAGAGGACTTATCAGCATTGACAATGATCATCCCATCACTAAGTATTTGACACACACTGGTATTGGAGTAAAAGCCCTGGTCAAGTACATTGATTTCCAAACCTGTGGATACAGGGGTTACTGTTATGGATGAATTGGTCTTGAAGTTATAGTATACATCTAGAGTGTTTTTATAATCAATAGCTACATTGATTGTTTTGGCATTTATCAGTGATAGCAAACACGTAAAAAATACGATGCTTATCATATTATGGTTCATATATTATCAGGGATGTATCTATTTTAGGTTTTGTATGGTGATAGCTTACAAATTATTTGAATTGAATTGACTTTTATTTAATTGATGAACATAATATGCAGCAATAGACTACATATTTTTTTTTCTAAATCATTGATTTAATTAATACCAGAAAAAAAAACAAACAAATCACTTGTTTACATTGGCTTTATATAATAGACCAAATCACCGAATCATTTAATTAAAAGAAAGTCTGACATAGAATGCATCATAAAGGAGTCACTGTTGAAACTTCAGCTGAGAATGTCAAATATATAAATTCTTTCCAGTTGATTCAAAATAATACTTTTTCTATTATTTAATATGCATGATTTCTTTTTTTTTTGGAAATCAATTGTATTAAGACGATTAAATCACTTCAGCATCACTATTGAATCCAAAAAAAAAACGATAATAATATAAAAAAATCGTTATTTTAGTTCAGCCCTTTTTTATAGTTTTTTTTTTTTTTTTGGCTAAAAAGAAGAATGTCCACAAACGGAAATATTCAGCCGTGTATTCATCAGGTGGTGTTTTCCTCATGCAAGAATCAAAGACTTTAAATAAGTATACTTAGTGTATTCAATTATCATACAATCTTGTTGAGTATTCGTCACATTAATCCTCTTATTATAACCTGTTCCTTTTCTACTAAACATATGTTTTTATTTAATAGAAAAGTGTATGAGTGCTTATTTATTACTTCTTTAGGAAAATAAAAGTAAGGCTAAACGGTAATAGTGCTCCATTTTTTTCTTTTTTTGTAAGACTTTTTCTATTTTGTTAGCTGTTTTCTTCTAAAATGTTTTTCCCGCCCTTTACTTCGTTCTAAATGTGTGTGTTTTCTTCCACATTCCAATCGGGAGTGTATGCTTTTTATTTTTTTTTCCTTTACGAGTTTTTCATTGGGTGTCTTCTGGTAAGTCCACAAGAAAATTTTTTTTTTGGTTTCTTTTCTTTTTTTTCGTTCTTCTGAAAATTTACATGTGCTTTTATTTTTGTGTATTTGGGTTAGTCTTTAATTATATTAACATCTGATCATTGTATTGATCTTCAAAAAAACAACAATAAGAAATAGTTACCCATTACCAATCAAAACTTAACAATATATTCCTTCTTTGAAACATCCTTCTTTTTACTTTGAAATTCCTTATTATCAATCTAAATAGATATACCCTTATTATCAATCATAAAAGTTTCATTGCACTTATTCCATATTTGTTAAAAAATTTTTTTATCAAAGTAAACTAAACATATAATGTCAACTGTTGAAGAAAAGCAAATCACTTCTTCTGTTGAAAACAAAACAGAAGAAAACGCCCAAACCTCTCAGTCAGCCATAAAATCTCCCTGGGAAGAAGTCGTGATAGTACCTGGTTCAGCCAGAATCCATAATGGTAGAAAGCTTCCTACTCTTTCTGATACTTTGAAAAACCCAAAGAAAGTTACTGCTCCATCCACCAATAAACCTAAAATTGAAGTTGATTCTTCCTTGAAACCTGAAAATAAAGAACAATGGAACCCTGTTGATTTAAGTCATCTTTTGGTTACTGATGCTCCTCAAAAGCCTTCTAGAGCCTCCAACAAAAGAAACACTGTCAATAGCTCATCAAAGAGAAACTCCAAAAGCAACAACCAAAGCCGTTCCAAATCCCATGATAAAGCTTCTAATAAAAAATCAGATTCTGTAAAACTTGAAAAGACACATCCAAAATCCAACAAGTCCAAATTCGATACAGAAAAAGATTACAAGAAAAAACCTGTTAATAAAACCCACTCCAACAGAAGTAAATTCGAAGGCAAGAGATTCAAGGTTATTGACTCTGCCAGCAGCACTGAATATAGTGAACAATCATCTGAAGGGTCATCCTTGGACAACTCTGAGGGAAAGGCCAAGGATGAAAAAAGCTTTGTTAAGTCCGACAAGCCATACCACAAGAGAAACCATGACAATAGCAATTTCAAGCCTCATGGCTACCAAAAGAGAAATGGTGGCAGAACTTACAAAGACAAATACAACAAATACAACAGATCCTTTTACCAATCTGTTCCTAATGTGCCTGTTTTACCAAAGTCCTTTGACTATGAAACCTACTACAAGTGTGCTAAGCAATTGGCTTATTACTTGTCTGTTGAAAACCTAAGTAAAGACAACTTCTTGGTTGAAAACTTAATGGACAAGGCTGGCTATGTTCAACTATCCTCTTTGATCAACTTCAAGTTGTTGAAGATTGCCTCCAAAGAGGGAAACTTTGAAATCATCATGACCACCTTGTACATGATCCTAGCCAACCACTTGGGATTGGCCCATGAAGATAAAATTGAAATTGGTCTACTTCCAAACACCTCCGAGTACATTGGAACTGATGAGTTTGGTGTTCAATTTGCCTATGATTTCTATGTTTTAAGAAACAGAAGCTGGAGCATTCCTGAAGAAACCAGAGAAAAAATCACCAAGGCCTACAAGCCTGTTGTAGTTTTCCATGCTAATGATTTCTACAGTTACTCGATTCAAAAGCCTGAACAGAAAGAACAAAAAGAAGAAGAAAAGGTTGAGAACAATGATGAATCAAAACAAGAAGAACCAGCTACTGATATTCAAGAAGCTTAATGAATAAAGGTAAAGTTCTGAAGTTTTTGGTCTTACAACTTATTTTTTTTTTTTTTTATTCCAAGTTTTTTGATACAAGTTGTTGTTGTTTTTTTTTGATTTTTCTTTTCTTCCTTTTTTTTTTTTGTTATTTATTTATTTTTGAACTTTATATATCGTTGTCATCTAAAGCAATTTGGTCAATGATTTGATCTTATTCAGTAATGCATGTTTAATCAATGATCTTCAAAGTTTGATTATTTTGAAAATCATGTTGTGTAGCGTTTTAGCGTTCTTCTTTGCATTTTTTTTCCCCCCAACGAGTTTCCTTAAATTTTATCTTCAAAAAAAAAAGAGAAGATAAAAACAGATCTAACCCACATGTTAATATTATTTTCAAAGGGAGAGTGAGGCATACTCTAATCATATCACAATTTAGCAAATCATTTCATAGTAGCAACACCAATAAACAAAGAGATATATCAACACAACTAGCAAAAAAAAAAAAAACATGGCTGAAAACAAAAGCCTGGTTAACAATGATTCGAGCAACAATGCTGGATACGAGTCTTTACCTCTGAACTACAGTGCAAATGATACAGACAGCATGTTACTAAGCTCACATAAAAACTCCAAATCAAACAACATAGTCAATGATGACAACCATGAAAGCTCAAATGACAGTGACTCACCAAAGACTCCTTTGTTACAGTCCTTCCAGGACTCATACATATACAAGACTGGAAAGCAAAAATCATCATCACTATACAAGAAAATCGAGGGCATTTGGACATTCTTTCCAAACAAAACCACAAACAACAACATTCTGGGCTGGTTCATCTACTTGATATCCTCTGAACCGTTTATTGTTTCCATAATCAGCACATACATGCCCATTATCCTGGAAACGTTCGCTACCCTGAATGCTGTCAAGGTCAAGGATCACTCCAAGCCATGCATAGACGACATGTCGTTGGTGTTTCAGGACAAAAGCAACAAGTGTGTCCTGCCACTGGTTGGGAGATGGTATGTTGATCCATCCAGCTTTGCCCTTTATGTCTTTTCCACCTCGGTGTTTTTCCAAACAGTTTTGGTGATCAGTATCAGTGGGCTTGTTGATAACTTCAACAATACAATTGCATTCAAAAAGAAAGTCATGTTTTTCTTTGGTGTCCTAGGTGCAACATCAACAATATTGATATCACTGCTGTACAACACAGAGTTCTATTCATTGGCATTGTTGAGCATTGTCAGCAACTGCTGCTATGGTGTTGTCAATGTGATAGGTAACTCACTGCTTCCTGTGATTTTGAATGATGCAGCAAGAAACAATGCTGATAACGGTAAAAAACTCAATGAACTAACAACTGTGATTTCAGGAAGAGGTACCTCCTTGGGGTACCTTAGTGCATTGCTTGTTCAAATCATTTGTATAGGACTCATCACAAAGCTCTCTGTTAAAAACCCCACAATCATAGACAATCTAAAGTCGTTGAAAATAGCTATCTTTTTTGTTGGGCTCTACTGGATTGTCACGCAAATTCCTATGATGTTTTTATTGAATGATACATCCAATAATACTGAACAAAGGCCAATAACAGTCAAAATCATCAAAACCAATGTCATAAAGTCTTGGAAAACATTGGGCCAAACAGTCATCCATGCCTCTCGCTTGAAACAGGTCTCCATTTTCTTGGTGGGCTGGTTTGTCATTTCAGACAGCATCACCACAATCAACTCCACAGCAATACTCTTCTCCAAAAACGAACTCCACATGAGCACTGTCAACCTGGTCTTTGTTTCTGTGTCATCGCTGATCTTTGCCATCATCGGTGCCTTCTGCATCCCCTCATTTCTCATTCACAAGTTCACTTTGCCCCTCAACAAGCTGATGCTTGTCATAATCACCTGGGCGTGTTTCATACCGCTGTATGGCATTCTTGGCTTTGTGCTCGACAGTATCGGCCTGAAACACAAGGTTGAGATGTACTTCCTTGCCGTTTGGTACGGACTGGCCATGGGGGCCCTGAACGCTGTGTCAAGATCCATCTTTGCTTTGATTATTCCCTCTGGTAGAGAATCAATCTTCTTCTCGATCTTCAACATCACCGACAAGGGCTCCTCAATCGTGGGGCCCGTGCTGACCGGCCTGATCATAGACAAAACACACCAGATCAGATACGCATTCATTCTTCTTCTGCTCTTCTTGGTTATTGCCTTGCCTATCTTCAGGGCATTGAATGTCGAGGAGGGTAAGCAAGAAGCTCAGCAGGAGGCTATGTTCCTAGAGCAAGTTATTTAGTCTTGATGGGGAAAATGAAAAAAAAAAAAAGAAAAAAAGAAAAAATCAAAAAATTCTATATATAATTATCAATCACAGTATCATTTAACTTATACACACTGCTTACACAGATCACATTACCAATTAGTCTAACTTACTCTTTGAAGCTCCCATCCTCTTTCAATCCCTTTTTCAAGTTTTTGAACTTCACCATCAAGGAATTGCTGCTAACTCCATCCACCTCAATCTTATCACTAGCTTGTGGGAACGACGACAACACCATTATTTTTTGAAATTGCTGGATCTTGACACTGGTCAAAGGAAGCGATCCATATCGGTTGATATGTGTCTTGTAATAACGGCTTGTGGACTTGACCACGAACTTCGGCTTGAAACCCGCAGGCAGCTTCAACTTGACGAACAACTTTGTCAAGTACTCGATCTTTGGTTCAAGTTGTTTCTTCTTCTTCTTTGGCGTCTGGGCAACAGGCTTTGGAAGCTTGAATTTCGGCAATGGGATAGGCTTGATGTCGTTGGTAGGTGTTGTCTGCTTTGGCAATGCAAATCTCATTAAAGGCTTCTTCTTTTCATATCTGGATGCTTTGCTCAACACTACCTTCATCTCAAACTTGGAGCATTGGCTTTGTCCTGATTCATCATCCTTGAACTCAACACCACCCCTTTCGATTACCAAAGGTCTTTCAACAGGCAACTTCAACGTCACATAGAACCTTTCTCTTTGCTTGTACATCAAAGGTATAATCATCAATAGCTGTGACTTTTGGAAATCAGTCAACAAGTATCTTTTGTTCATCAGGTACCACAGCATTTGTTTCAAAGGATCAAATGTTTCAAAGAGAGCATTGATGTATTTCAACGTGGATTGGGGATTTCTAATGTCACGTTTGAGGATGTTCAGTTTTTGTCTTTGCTCCATCATCTGTAAATCCATGTGGCTGGACGTTTCAGTGCTTCCATTGGGTGGCCCTGTTGGAATGGACTCTCCAAAGCGCTCAAAGTCTTCATATCGTTGAAACTTTGATAAATCATTAAATAAATCAGGATTATAGACTTTCTGAAGTGATTCATAATCCTCATTGTATGCTGTCAGCAAACACTTGTTACCACAAAGTATTATGAACTTGACGGCCTCTTCAAAGCCTATCATCATGTGATGTCTCATGTATGGATCATTGTTATGAACCAAAACCATTTTGATAAAAAAATACTTTATTATGTCCTTATTTTTCAATCCCAAGATCATTAAAATCTTGAAGGATAAACAAACAATCTCTCTACTATAAAGTTCAGTGTTTTGAGTTATTTGGTACATTTCATTGGCAAAGTCAAACACTTCAAATAACCCCTCGTTAAGGGATTCATTCACCAATAACAACTTTGTCCACAATATTTCCTTGTAAAGCCCATCATCAAAGTTCTTGGTCCAATTACACAATCTTTCATATCTTGTCAAAATTTTCCAAAAGCCGGCTTTGAATTCATGATCATCAGGGAACTTGCAAACCATTTTTACCAAGTTTTGGATGACTGTACATAAGTAAAGAGTATCATCATATGAATTTTTTGAGTTGTCATTGGCAACTAACAGCTTCAGGGACATTCTTTTCAAGTCATGGAAAAATGCAACCACTTCTGGATCATCACTATCATAATCCAGATCGTCTGTTGTTTGGATCTTGCTAATGGAACCTATCAATGAAAGAATCAGTTGGTAGTTGGTGAAGTTACCAAAGTTATTAGCCTTTAGCTTCAAGTCATTTGTGTTTCCATCCTTAAAGAAAAATTTTCTAATAAGCATTTTCAAATGTTGACAGCCACCTTTAAATCTTTTTTTGTAAACATATTGTGAAAGAATCTCAATTGCCTTCTTTCTTACAGCATAGAAATACTTTTCATCCATGACACATCTTATTAAACAGGTGCTTATGGACATGTCCATTTCATTGTCAATCTTCAAGTTTTCTTGATTCTTAACCAAGTCTTCAAAGTAGTCCAGGGATTGTAGTTGAGCATATACATCCTTGTCAAGTTGCAACTGTGATATGTACATTTCAGGCTTCATGTTGAAGCTGCTGATCTTGTGGATCCATTCTATTTCCGAGTCCAATCTTATCCATTCATAGGCCTCAGTACCACTTTCTATTACCCCTTCTTCAGAGTCTTCAGCCTGTTGATTGATGGATATAGCGGTTGTTGGCATGAAGCCCCATTCTTCCGTGTCAGCAGTGGTGATCAATACATTACCCAGCCCAACGTTTTCTCCTCTTTTTAGTTTCTTGTATTTGGAATTGTATTGAATTTCTAGTCTTGTCACTTCCTCTGAAATGTGTATAAAATGCTCATAAGGAATCCCATCTGCTTCATGTATTCTTATGGTCATGTTTCCTTTGAAAATCTTTTGAGACCCCTGCTTGTAGTTATTTTCAAAGTTGCTAATTGTTTGTTGTAGAAATTTGTTATGGTCTTTATCCCCATTGATAGATTCATTAATTTCATTGTCCTTGTATGATTCCCAAGATAGTTGCTTGATCATGAACTCAACAACCATTTTCTTTTTGTTGAATCTTTGTGTTATCTCAAAAATAGGTACTGTATCAAATTCAACCCATTGTTTAAAAAACTGATTCAGTTTACCCTTGAATGTCTTTTCGACTTGATGTTGAAAAAAGGTGTTTGTCAACGTGTTATCACCTTGGTTAAAGTCACCTGACAATGCCAATAGATTCAATTTGTTTATTACCTTTAACATACCCAATGATCTCTCCATCTTTGTCATTTTATTGTCCAAAATGGCCATCACCATTGTACTCTTTATCTTTATGTACTCCAATAATTGGTTGTCCTTCATGTCCAGTCTAAATGGATATATCATGTACTTGTGGAAGTCCATCAAACTAGGCTTTGAATCCATGTTTTTTATTAAATAATCATTCAGTGTTTTCAATCTGTATTGATATTCATTGTTACCCATGATTTCCTTTATAAATTTCAATGTCATGTAACCTTGAATACCATATATTATCCATAAGTCATCCATTGAACTGCAAGTGATGTTCAAGCCAAACCATTGTTCTGAAATGATTTGTGCCAAAAGAACGGTCGTGTCTATCATTGAATCCAATTGAGTTGCTGGATATAAAAACTTATTTTCATTTAAGAAAATGATACCTTGGAAGGACAAGTAGTCAACATAAAGATCCTTAACCAACACTATGCTTAATGAGTTGAAGGGATATGTCCCATATGTGTTGCTATAAAATTCCAAGGTCTTTGGAAGAGTCATGAATGAATTGTATAGTAGTTCTTGATCAGCTTCCTTATTAACATCTTCAACATTACCATTGTCATTGATATCTTGTTTCCAAACATTTAAGGGCAAATCTCCTAGGGTGGTATCAAATCCATAATTAGTGTAAAAGAACCCTACAGAAAATCCAACCCCACTGGCACCAACAGGAGAGAGTAGCGTGTACATAATTCTTTTACTCATATCTGCGGCCATGTCATCCATGATGTTCATAACGTTTTGTGTTGTAGATTCTCCTGTTATTACAATCACCTCTGTTTCTTTATTTAACTTGTGTAGTCTTTCATCATCCTTCAACTCTGGATATTCATGGATGTAAGCATTGATGTTTTTCAAGGTCATAATTTCTATTTCCCAAAGACATTTTTCCAGGGGATTGTCTATACAGGGAACCCAATTTGAAGGTGATCCTTGAATGAAATTGTTAGAAGTAAAACACTGAGAGAAAGGTATGTTGTTTGAGTTTTTTTGAAATTGAATTCCTTCATTTATGTTGTTCTCAATGTAATACGATATTCTTATGGTGAATGGCTGTAGTTGATCCATGGGCTGATTCTCCATGGTGTTTTTGTTCATTGGTGTTATACTTGGTTTTGTGGAATTTGCATTTATAACTAAAGGTGTCATGAATGTATTTGGGTGTGTAGCACCAGTGGGCATGTTTGCTTGTACATCATCTGTTTTGTAAAACCCGTTTAGCTTAAGTTTGTTATTGAATGGTAGTAAATTGACATATAACTTTGCATCTTCAACATCCTTGTTGGATTTACAAAAGGGGTCAAATTTATGTTCATATTTTTTTCTTTTTAAACATTCTGTTTGTTCAACTGAGTTACCACCAGTGAAAAACACATCACCATTTTTGAAATTGTTGATATCGTTTATGTTTTCTTTATCCTTGGTAAATAAATCATTGATGGGGTTGGCATGTATGAATTCAAGGTCAAACATTTCTCTATTTCCCATGTCGGAAGATGTTAGATCCTGCTCAGCACTGGTTAGTAGCTGAACTTGTAGGACGTTGATACCATTTTGACAATCAAATTTCAAATCTTGGATTATGTTGACATTTTCATTAGGAACAATCCATAAGTCAGTAATACCGGTAATGGTGTTTTTGTAAAGATCTATATCCAGTTGGACTTTCTGTTCAGTAACTTTGAACATGTGGTTGTTCAGATTTCTAGAGAGTATATCTGGTTGTTGAACTTGACCATTTTGTGTAGTATTAGGTTGATTTAAGTTGATGGTACTGTTCATTATATTACAATAATGCTGTCGGTTAAGATCAGAAAGATGTTTAAATTTTTTATGGTTATACTTGTTATTTATGGATATTTGTTAAAGATTGAAAGAAAAAAACCTAGAAATGAAGAGAGCATTTTGGTGTACATTGGGAATAAAAAAGAAAAAGAAAAAAAAAAAAAAAGGAGTGTATTTTGAGATGTGTGTGTTTCTTTTGTGTACACAACGCTACCATTTTAGCTACACACGTGATCTTTCCAGCTATTCGGATATTACCGAATCTGTTGAAAAAAATAAATAAAAAAAAATAATATACTGCGGAAAACATATATCCGCTTATGTGACATCCAATCCTAAAAAAAAAACAGAGAATTCCAATGGTAAACAAGGTTAAAGGCAATGGGAAAGTAACTACACTGATAAGATTTAAGGAAAAAAAAAAAAAATAACAACTATATAAATACCAATAAAAAAATTTTAAACACACTTCAACTTATTAACACCAAAAACAAAAAATATAATAATTTCAATAATGTCTAGAAAAACTGTATTGAGACTAGGTGATATCAGATACGCACAAAGCAAATGGACTGAGTTCCAAAAGAAATACGATGTTATTTCCATCAACAGCCATGAAAACAGCAACACCACCAGAGAAAGCTTTATCTGTGACCTGAAGAGTGGTAAGTACGACCATATTGTTGGTATCACCAGAACCTTCAACAGTGTCTCCTTGACCGGCAGATTTGACAAGGAATTGATTGATGCCTTGCCTCCAAATGTCAAGTTCATTTGCCACAACGGTGCGGGATACGACCAAGTTGATGCCTCATACTGTGCCACAAAGAACATCCAAGTTGGTAATGTTCCCCATTTAGTCAATGATCCTACCTCAGACACCCATGTTTTCTTGTTGCTTGGTGCATTGAGAAACTTCAAGTTGGGATTGAACTCAATTGCCAAGGGACAATGGAACACTGGGTGTTCTCCTGGATTTGATCCTGTTGAGAAGCCTGTTGTGGGGGTTTTAGGACTGGGTGGTATTGGTAGAGATGTTGTCAAGAAGTTGAAGCCATTTGGCTTTGAAAAGTTCTACTACCACAACAGAAACAGATTGAGTGAGGACTTGGAACAAGGCTGTGAATGGGTCTCCTTTGATGATTTGTTGGCCAAGTGTGACATCATCAATGTTTGTATTCCATTGAACCCAAACACCAAACACATACTAAACAAGGCAGCCTTTGAAAAAATGAAGGATGGTGTCATTATCGTGAACACCGCCAGAGGAGCTGTGATTGATGAAGCTGAAATCACCAAGCAGTTGAAGTCTGGTAAGGTTGCTGCCTTTGGTACCGATGTCTTTGAGCACGAGCCTAATGTTACCTTAGAAAACAACGAATTGATCTCCATGGACAATGTCTTTGCTCTTCCACATTTAGGAACCAACACCTTCAACACCATCAAGAAGATGGAAGAAGACGTTGTTGACAATGCACTAGGTTATTTGGAGTCTGAAAAGCTAGTTAACTTAGTACCAGAAATGAAGGGAACTTTTTATTAAGTAGAATGTCTTTTATTAAGTTTATATTATTATTAATATTATAAACACTATTGAATTGAATACTTTTGATCAAACGTAGGCTTTAACCGATTTTATATCCGTCTTATTTTCTAATTCTTCATTTGTTTTTTTTTTTTTTTTTTTTTTTTTTTTTAAAAAAATTTTTTTTTTTTTTTTTTTTTTTTTTTTTTTTTTTTTTTTTTTTTTTTTTTTTTTTTTCATTGGAAAAAATTTTATTTCTTTTCTTATTTTGTATACTATGAACTTTCATAACTATTTGATCTCAAAAGCAGTAAACATAATTAAAAACCAAGGTGAAATACTAACATCTATCAACCATATACACTAAAAAAAAAACAACAACAACATGATTCCATCTCCAGCTGAAGACATTGTCCTACTACGAGAACATCTATATTTAGAAAACATCTACAAAAACTTGCTGTATGTCTTAAATCCTACGAAGTTCTCAGAACTGGGAGGATTCAAATCAACAGCGGAGTACGGGCTGGGATACTTCAACTATGACATCAAACTGGGATCCAGTGTATACAGTAGCTCACTTGTGACCAGATTGTGTTATAAGGTTTACGACATGTTTGAGGTTTTCTTTGTTTTGTACGTGATTCTGTTGACTTACTGCTTACTGAACTTTGTCAAGATTGAAAATGATACCGTCATAGGATACCTGAAGAGTAAGATCAACTTTTTCAAAAGCATGAACAAAAAACAGTACTTCCATTCAGATAAGACAGAGTTGTTGGACATACAGGAAAAGGGTGAGTATGAAAATAGCTCATATGATGAGTCATCAACAATCAATGTAACAAGCTTGCAGTCCAGAAAGGATAGCAATAACTCAGAGTACAACCATGTTAAGCTGTAAGGTTGTATTTTTGTATAGTAAATTGAATATATAAGGACTTTTTTTTTTTTTTTTTAACTGTGTATCATTTAAAAAGAGAGAGTTTGTAGTTTGGATTAGAGTGACTGCACGTGACTGTATTGTCGGAGTATACAATTGTGTGGGGGGATTAAAAAAAAAAAACTGTGTTAAAAAAAAAAAAAGGAGAGAAGATCAGTGTGGCTATTAATTACCGTTGTGTACAAGCAAAACTGTACGATGTTATCTGTTTGAAAGTTAACACAGTTTTTTTTTTTTTATATAATGTAAATATTGGAGGTCAATGTTCCTTTTCACATAATATATAACAACTCTTAATATAAATATGTTTGAAATATGTCTTCATCAGTCAACCTTATATAATCAAATGAATTGGATTGGTGTTTTTTTTCAAATTCGTTAATATGAAGAGATAAGAAACATTATATAATGCCCAGAGAGAAAAAAAAAAAAAGATCACTTTAGTCTTTTGAAATTCACCCTTTTTTGTATAATCCATAATAATCATACAACTTTGAAGTTAAAAAGAGAGAGAGAAAGAAAAAACAACACCCTATAAATATGAGCACTCTACCTGAAGAGTATTACGTAAACTACACCAACATAAAGAATGCACCACCTGTTTTGCCAGGATCCCATGAACGAGGCTTCAAGCACATCTCTCCTGAGTACATGCACAAGACCAACAGATACACATCCCTTATCCAGGGTCAACACTTTGTTGAGGTTCCCGAGTACACCCTTGAGACAAACAACCAAACCATAACCAACTTCCCTGTGGCCTACAAGACATGGGGGAAGTTGTCTCCGAAGAAGGACAACTGTGTGGTGATTTGCCATGCATTGACGGGGTCCAGCGATATCCAGGACTGGTGGGGACCCTTGCTTGGGACCAGCAAGCTGAAGGCCTTCGACTACTCAAGGTACTTCATCATCTGCCTGAACAGCTGTGGGTCCCCATACGGGTCATTTTCACCAGTGACTAATCCTGTGTTGAAGGATGGGGACCTGATTGGTGACGCTGCATTCCCATTGGTCACTGTGCGTGATGATGTGGCCATCCATAAAATGATTCTTGAAAGCGTGTTTGGCATTCCATACATAAACACATGCATTGGAGGATCAATGGGTGGGATGCTGGCTTTGGAATATGCCTCTTTGTATGGAGAGGACTTTGTGAAGAAGCTGGTTGTGTTGGCCACATCCGCAAGACATTCAGCATGGTGCATTTCATGGTCAGAGGCCCAGAGACAGGCTATATATTCCGATCCGTATTTCAAAAATGGAGAGTATGATATCAATGAGCAACCCGCACAGGGTCTCTCTGCAGCCAGAATGACTGCATTGTTGACATACAGATCCAGAAACTCATTTGAACAGAGATTCAGCAGAAGAGAGGCCAGTGATGCTGCAAAAAAGAAGGTTCTTGAGCAGGAGGATGCAGCCACAAGAGTGTCATCAAGAAGAATGAGTTCTGACATTGAGTTCAAGACCGTTGATGTGTCCGCTGGCTCATCAAGCTCATCATCAACAAACAACGAGGGCCAAAGTAACAAGAGAGAGGACAAGTTGTTTTCAGCACAGTCATACTTGAGATACCAGGGACTGAAGTTTGTCAATCGTTTTGATGCCAACTGTTATGTGGCAATCACTAAGAAATTGGACTCACATGATATCTCAAGACCATCCTACCACAACATAACCAAGTTTGAAAGTTACCAGGAGAGGTACGACACAGACCCTGATTCAGTGATGGTGGAAGTCTTGGGAAATTTCCAGATGCCAACTTTAATCATTGGTATTGAGTCGGATGGGTTGTTCACACTCTCTGAGCAAAAGTACTTGGCAAAGCACATACCATACTCTGAATTGAAGATAGTGAAGTCCATGGAGGGCCATGATGCGTTTTTATTAGAGTTTGTTGAGGTGAACAGCTACATACGGAACTTCATGAACAAGTTCAACAGAGAGATGGATGATTTTTTTTATGATCCGTCTTTAGATGAGGACATCACGAAGGGGGTGGAGATAATGGACATCAAGGAATCAATGTCTGGAGAGGCTGGTGATGTGACCGACTGGTAGATTATATATGACATTGTTACTAGGGTTATTTTGATGTTCCCGCTATTGTAAAAAACCCCCACTGGGAGGGGAAGATGATGTGTCTTCCTAATTTTAACCGTTTGAACGGAGATAAGGTAAAAAAATAAAATAATACGTCATTATAAAATGTTTTTGTGGATCAAATTTATTTCAACAGATGAAATCTAAAGGCATCACAAAAACACACAGGCTATATTTCCTAACGCTCATGTTCTTTCCACATGGTTGAGGTACATTATGTTACTGTGGTAAATGTAAAACTTCTAAATATACGTGTATTTATGTGAAAGAAGGGTAAAGTTAAAACCTTAACTGTTAATAATAGAAGCTTTTCTTATAGTTTATATCCTCTTTTTTTTCTTTTTTTTAAAGGGCACGTTATACATTTTATCCTTATATATAACTATTAAAGGTAGATTAACAAGCATCTATGAATGGATCTTGGTTGCTATCAATCTTATTAATAAAACTATTCTAACAAAACCCATACATAGTCATCTCATTCTTTCTATATAACACGGTAAAGTATAAATACCAAAAATGATCTCTTCACTCCTTAAAGCCTTCTTTGTGCTATCCTTTTGCACGTATCTAACCAATGCTGTTCCCCAACCCTCTTCAAAGGATGTCATATGCCAAGACACCCAACTAATTATCCAGGGAATTCTAGATTACTATTACGATAACAATGCCACCTTCCACGAGCCTTACTACTGGTGGGAAGGTGGCCTGGCATTCAACAACATAATTGAAAATGCATATCTCTGCCAAAATGACACATTTGACTCTCTTATCCAGGATGCCCTATTGAAACAATCAGGCAAAAACTTCAATTACATGCCAGATAATCAAATTATGGTTGAGGCCAATGATGATCTCGGAATTTGGGGCATGGCTCTTTTAACCGCTGCTGAAAGAAACCTAACTGTTCCCCAAAATGGCACCCTCGGGTATGACAACATTCCCAACAACTGGATATACATGGCCGACAATGTATACAAGCAAATGCTCGCCAGATGGAACAACAAGACCCTATCGCAAAGTGCATGCGGTGGTGGTCTAAGATGGCAGATATATCCATGGAACAACGGGTACTCATACAAGAACACCATCTCCAATGCCGGCATGTTCCAAATGGCTGCCAGATTGGGCAGATTCTTCAATGACCCTCAGTACTTAACGCAAGCGGATAAAATTTTCTCCTGGTTAAGAAGCGTGGGCTTTGTCAATCTTGATGGCAACCAAACCACTGTTTATGATGGTGCCAACTTGGAATCAAACTGCACGGATATCACTGAAAAGCAGTGGTCCTACAACTTTGGAATCACTCTTGGTGGTGCTGCATACATGTACAACGTCACCGGCTCCGATTACTGGTTCAATGCCACTCAGTCTCTTTGGAATGGTACCAGATCAAGATTCTTCAACGAGGATGGTATCATGTATGAAAGCCAGTGTCAGGAATCAAACACCTGTAACAACGATCAAAGAGCCTTCAAGGGTTTATTGAGCTTCATGTTGGAATACACATCCTTTTTGGTTCCTGAGTTACAATCAGACATTATGGCATACATGACACCAACTGCAAATGCTGCTGCAGGATCATGTGACGGTGGGTTTGACAAACATTCATGTGGCCTCAACTGGTTCAATTCCACCAATGATGGCTACTATGGGTTAGGTGAGCAAGTCTCTGCTTTAGGGGCCATCCAATCCCTATTGGGTGATTCCAATGCTGATCTTGCCAAGTTTGACATGGTACCACAAAGCACAGCCAATTATTTATCCATGTTACTCCAACAGAAATCAAACAAAAATGATAGTAAAAGAGATATAAACAGTGAACAAAGCCTGGTAAATGAACTAGTCCTCTTGAAACAACAGCTAAAAGATGAAGTTCTAAAAAGACAAAAAACTAAACAAAGAGTATCAGAATTAGAACATCAATTAAATTCTTATAAAGAAAGAAGAAATCTAATCCAGCGTTTATAGAAACAAAACAAAAAAACAAAAAAAAAAAAAAAGCAAACAGCATCCATTATTATCTTAATTATCAACAATTATATATCTCATGTTCATTATCTTTTCAATGTTGTTAGCTCATCAAGAACTTGCATTCTTACCTCTCTCAACGCTCTCAGCTCTTTTTGACCAAAGACAAACCCAAATACTAGTGCAAACACACCTGTTATGGAAAAGAATACTCCACCAACATAGACTAGCACTGATGACCAGCCTGCCCTATTGGCAGTGAATGTGATGAATATCAATGACCCAATGACGTAAACCAACGCACAAACAAAGTACACCAGCTTCCAAAGCTCCTCCCTTTCAGCAGTGATTGTGTAATCATCTATAACTTTCAAAATTTCCTTTAGGATATCCATCTTTTCATGCGCATCTATGCTGTCCTCGAAATCCTCGCTTGGCTCAAGTTTCAATTCACAACTATACCCGAAATGATCACTTAAAGAGCCAATTCCTCGAATCTGCTCAGTCATCTGAACCTTACTGGAGACACTTCTAAGCCTTCTTGGATCAATCAGGGCATAGTCCAATCTACAAGCCTCCCATATCTGACGGTCCTGTCTCCATGTGTTCAACTTGCTGTCGCACGTTGTTCCCGCATACATGACTTGTTCGACGGGATCCATCTGGGAAACGTCCATGACCTCAATGTTGGCTTTGTTTAGGTTGTTGGAGTTGATGGAGAAGTCATTTTTTCTCAGGTTTCTGTGTATGGCTCCGTTCTTAGCATCCAGGTAACTGTTGACGAACTGGTAATCACTGACAAAGGAGTCCACCAATCCTGTCATGCGTGTCATTATTCTGTAGGGCAGCGATCCAGGCTTTGAGTTCAAATCACCAACCAACACCACACTGGCGGATGGGTCCTTTTGGATTCTTTTCACGAGCTTATATATCTCATACGCCTGACAAACTCGATGACACAGGTATGCGTTGTACCCCTCCTGTGCATATGGCGCATGCATGTGTGAGTTTAGCAGTACTATTCTCTTGCCCTTCTGGACTTCCACTTCTGTTATGGCACATGACTTGCCAACAAAAAAGTCACCCCGGTTGACTGCCCATGGAACACCATTGATGCCAAACTTCAACAACCATGTATCAACGATGGGAAACTTTGTCAATGTCCCAAGCCCAGGGCCAGTGATGATCCCACTGCTGAAGAATCTGCAGTTGTACAGAGATGATAACTTTTCTACTATTCGTTCCCTGTTGTTGGTGGTCCAAACCTCCTGCAAGGCTATGATGTCAAAGTCACTGTCCGTTTCCAAGCCCTCGATGATGGGTTTCAGGCTGGGGTTGTTGTGCCCTGAAAGAAGTGAGATAATTGCCTCAAATCTTTCGTTTCTGAACTTGGATACTTTCTTCAACCCCCATGTGTTGAAAGTTAGTAATTTGATGGAATCCTTGTTTGGTAATGATGGTGTGCTTTTTTCTGTTAATTGTGACATTAATAAGTTGTTTTTGGATGATCCGTGTGAGGAATCATTGTTTGTACTCATTGTTCAGATGATTTTGACTTTGGTTAGCTTGTTTATTATCAACTATTCAGTTATCTTTGTATAACAATTTCCAGTCATATACTTCAAAAAAACAATAAAGTCTAAAGATTGGCAACTATAAACAATTCGTGTTAATATATCGAACACTTTCTTTTTTTTTTTCTCTTTTTTCCCGTTTTGAGCTTAAGTTAGCCGCGAAAAGCATTGACAGCAATATTTAAGTTCAAACACTATCGTATATAAACCATGTAGTCTACTCCAAAAGCTCCATTCGTTGAAAATCTATGTCTTGGGCTATCATTCTGACATCCTCAACAGGAGCTAAAAACTTATATCTACACTCGGGCTTGTAAACATCATAATAATCATTGATGTTCTTACCAACAATTTTAGCATCAATCAGTGTTGTGAATGCCTGGTAAACACGTGCATCAGTTCCTGTACTTCCATTGTTCTGCTCTATGAATCCTGTATCGTTTCTATCTTGATAAAATAGTATATTGAACACATAGAGCATTCTTTCAAATTCAAATCCCTTTGGTGCCTTCATGGGTTCTCGTTTTACACCCTTTGTCATGATCTTGATCGATGATGCCTTTGACACATCCAATGACTTTATCTCTTCAACGTCCTTGACAAAGTAGATACCATCATATTTCTCTCCGAAATGAGAGCAGTAGTATGATGCAATTATGATATACTTTGTCACCAGTGAGTAGTCAGCATAACGTTCCATTCCAGCTTGTATCTTTTGTCTTTTGGTTCCCAAGGACCCATCATCGTATTCAAAAGACTCTTCCTCCTTTGCTTCCTTTTCATCTTCTTCCAAATTGTAAACATCCTTGAAGATGTGCATGTTTTTTTTCAAAAACTTCATGAAATCATAACCACTATCGTATACTTGATCTATATATTCATTGAACTTCTTCTTTATCAGCAATGTGAACAGGTTGACATTGATCCCTACCATATCTATAAAACTCTCTACACAAAACGTTATAAAGCTAGTCCCAAAGGACTCATTCACATCTACAATGTCTTTACATGTGTATTTGATTAATATTTGCTGTAATTCCCTTTCAGTGTATCTGGGGAAATTTATGATGGCTGGATTTAAATTGGTTCCAAGATATTGGGTCATCAACACTGGCTGGGTGAATGACGCTATAATCTTGATATGGAAAATTGATCCTGACAAGCCTTCAAAGATTTTCACCATTCTCGAAAGAGTATGGTAATCCACTTGCTGATACAAATCATACTCCTGAAGATGTATGTATATCGACATGTGTTCCTTTTCATCAGCCACAGAATTAAAAAACAATAAAAGGTTGTGAACGTAATCTCTGAAATTTGGAAAGGATTCCATCGCTCTTGAATCCAAACCAGATTTCACTCTTTGGGTAATCATCTTTTTTGTTTTCTTTCGTTTTCGTTTACCCACTTTGCTCTCAATCTGTGTGCCCAAGACTTTTGTCAAATCAGCCTTGTATTTGTGATTCAAAAGATTATACAGCTCTCTAGCAGTTGTCTTTAAAAACCCCTTGAAATCAATCACTGAACTTTTCTTAATGCTAATGTACTCAAAGTTTTCCGTTGTTCGTTTAAAATGCTTCAACATTGTTTTGATCGTGTAATCTGCTCCTGAACTTGGAGGCCCACATACAAACTGCAATGATGGGAAACAATCTGGCTGTTTATAAATATCCAAAAATGAAGTCAGAATTGCTGTTTGAGGTTCTCTAAATTCAACAGTAAACGACTCGTATGCAGTTTTTGCCTTCATAGTGTTTTTGAAATGATCAACAGTATCTTCATAAAATTCGTTATCCGACAGTCCTTGGTAATTATCATAGATATCACTCATATCATCAAATTGTTGATCATCTTGTATGTGGAACTTCTCAGACAAATCAGACTGATGAGTATCTGGTATATGAACCTCTTCAGACAGATCAGATTGATGAACATTTGAAATATGGAAATTCTCAGATAAATCAGATTGATGAACATCTGGAATATGGAACTCTTGACACAGATCAAGTTGTTGGTCGCATGTGCTGCTAACTTCGTCTTCAGTGGCATCTGTGTATGCATCAAGAGACATTTCTATAAGTTAATATATGTCTTTGGATTGCTTTGGTTGTATGAACATTCTAGAGTTTATATTACATTGTAGATATGATTTGTATGTGATTTTGAAAAAAATGTATATATTTTTTTTTTAAATTTTGAAGAAAATTTATCAATAAGTCACGTGCTAACAATCAAACGTTTAATTAATATCAAGCTATACCATTATAAAAACGCAGAAAAAAAAAAAACATCAATATAAAGATAGTAACCATCTAAGTTGATTATTTTAAAGTAAATTAATATATAAATGGTTATTTGTCGCCAAAAAAAACAAAAGAGAAGTTTACAACATGCTTTCTAAAACACCTTTGATGTTCAAGTTTAAAACATCTCCGCAATCTAAAAGCAATTTCATATTTGAATGAAGAGAATCATCACCTGCTAGTTTGTAAAACCCAGAACATTCACAGTGCATAGACATCAAATCTTCTTTAATGCTTCCACATTTCATACATCTCAAGTCCTGCTCATTGTACTCAGCAATCAATGAATGTCCTTTGGAAATCAGCAAGTTAACTACTACTTCAGTTTCAAACTTCCTCTTACAATCTGAACAGCATATGTAACCAACTTCACTATCGCTAATATTCTCTATAATCGTCTTGTTTGTTATTTCTTGATAGTGGAAACAATGACTGCAAATCAGTTCTCCAATGTTAAACACAGACAAATTAAACGGCTGTCCTTCAACTGCAAATTCTTTTATTTCAAAGACGGATAAAATGGCTTTTCTTAATTTTCTAGCCTCCATATCCTCTGAGTCCAAAGTTATCATTTCGTTCAGTAAGTTACACATGCTTATTAATGGATCATTCATAACGCTCTTCAGCTTATTCGTATTATTTGAAAGTCCTGATTTTAACGATAAGCCAGGCAAGTTGTTGATTTCGTATTGAGAACTGGTCTCAGGATTTAGTATGCTTTCCATTTGCCTGTGCCACAATCTTTCCACTCTTTCAAACATTTCCTTGGCAAACATTTTAATATAACCATCAATCTTATTATTGTTCTCCTGTTTTCTCTTCAACAAACAGTCCAATACTATCAATGCCCAACTATCAAATTCCTTTGTGTAGATATCTGGTAATACAGTCTTGGACACCCATTTGAAATCTATTGCGTATTCCATTTCCTCATCAGTGATTCCCTTGAAATTCTTGACAGCTTGACTTTGTATAGGGACTCCATCCTTATCCTTAATGTAATGCCCCATGTAATGATCCATATCCTTGAAGATCAATAGATCATATATTCTTAAAGGTACAGGTAGTATGAAGCTTAGCAGTGGGTTTTCAGCAGAAAGATTTGTTAGAATATAGTTAGTAAAAGTTATACTGTTTTTGATGTCAAATCTGTTTTCAATGGAAATCATACATTCAATGTCAGAGCTTTTTTCCTTCTCACTGGAGAAATATAGCAATCTACAATCTTTGGCTATTTGTTTTTTCAATACATTTTTGGATTTAATCAATAATTGATTGATAATTTTCAGCAAGCTATCTGTTGTCAAACTTGATCTTATAGAAAAAAGCCAAGGTTCAAGCAAATTCAAAAGCGTATAATTGTGCTCAGAGTTATAAATATCCTTCACCATTTGTCTAAACAATGACAATTGTTGTAGAACTTTATGATTGATATCTCCCTGTGTGGACAAATCAATATCATTTAGTAGCATATTTGAAGTCAATATAGCATTTAATAATTGATTCTTTATGGTGATCTTAACTGTCACTTGAGAGTAAATGCCAGGATAGAAGATCTCATCATTTTTCAACTTTGAGCTATGAGAAACATATTCATGCTCTCTTTTTCTGTCATTGTCCCAGTCTAACACAAAGTTTTGAGTCAACAATCTTTGACCTAACATGTAATCCATGATTTTAACATCATCGTTTAATTCAGTGATTGGTAACTTGTTCAAGAATGAAACATCACACAATGCTTTATATTGGTTGATATAGTTTTGGTTAGCCTTGTATACAATATTGGCCAGTTTGTTGCTATAATTTTGTAAAGACACTTTAACTGATTTATTAATTCTTGATGTTTTGATCACTGGATACTTTCCATAAATTGGTTTCAACTTTTTTAGTATGGATTCATCATTTAGCATGAAAATTGAATTACTTGAGAAGTCCGCCAATATTTCTGATAAATATTTGTTTACAGCATTAAATAACTGCTTATAGCTATGTGTTTGTTCAGCTATTTCAAATTCTAATTGATCATCATCGGCAAACTTATTTCTAAAGACAGAACTGTTCAAAGCATTAGACCCTTCGCTAGGCTTCAGAGCAAATATTTTCAAGCTCTTTTTTAACTCTCCAAATTCATCAAGATACTGGAACATAACTGATAAGATACTGTATCCCAATGTTGTCTTACTAAAGTTGATGTTAATTATATCCAAGTTTGGAAGCGGAAACCCAACTTCAGTGATGCCTTTTGAATTGCTGGAAAGCTGTTGAGAAACTGAGTCAACAGAGTCCAAATCCTCAATGGCAAAGCCATGTCTTAAACCATTATTCATAATCTTTAAATTTTTACATCTGATTGCACCTCCTAAAACCATGATCAGTCTGTCAACTGTGTTCAATTTATGTTCCAACAACACGTATTTGTGAACAAATGACTTTGATTGATCCATCAGATTATCAAAATGCTCATGGGTTGTTTCAACCTCATACAAATACTCATTATCCAATCCATCTGGATATATCTTTTCACAGAGTTTCAATGTTAACAAATCATCATCATTTAGTGAATCCTTTGTCAAGTTCTTATTATCACTTATAAAGTAAAAATGCTTGGGTGTTTTAATTTTGATGTTATTCAACTTATCACCGGCACATATGGTAGCAATGGTAACATTTCTATCTTTTGGATCTGGTTTATAGCCTAAGACAATCCATTGATTCAAGTTATCAGCTAGACCCGAGGTAATCTTAGCCTGCTTAGAACGGAAAGGCAATGATTTTTGTTTCAAATGCATTTTTTTACCAAAGAGTGTTTTTTTAGCCTGTCTTTGCTTTTCTTGATAAATCCACATTTTCTTATTATATTGTAAAAATTCAGAGTAATTTGTCATTGGATTTGGGCACTTTTTGATATCAAATAGTTCACTTTCAACTTCCTTGGAGCCTGTTAAAATGTGTTGCTCAATATCAGAATCTGAAATCTTTCTTTTTCTATCACTCAGAGCGGAATTTCTGCTTGTAATATCTTCTATGTCATCATTCTTTTTAAATGTATTAAAAAAATCGGTAACTGTTGTTTGCTTATATTTTCTTGCAGCAATTTGCCTATTTAACCAATCAGGATGATCAACTCTTGGAACAGGATTGTCAACTTTTTGCAAAGCGGCTGGAATAGTTATAATTTTTTGAATAGTTGCAGACAGTCTTTCTTTGTAGTATTCCCAATCAATAATATCTCTTGGATCCAAACTCTGCAAATTATTATCTTTTAACCATTTTTTCAAAAATCTTTCTTTTAAAACAGGATCTTCGTGAGAAAAAATTGCTACAGGAATGGCTCTTTCAGTAGTTTTGGATCCAGCAGGTTTATCAGCAATAATGTACTTAACTTGAAGACCCTTATCTTTAACTGTTTCTTCACCTAAAAATTCACCCAATCTTTTTGCAGTTGTAATGGATGTGGATTTCAAGTCTCCATATTCCAATAATGGCTTGGCCATGGACTTGTTCTCACAAATCAACTCAATTAAATCCTCATCCTCCAAATTAGACCCTTTGTTGAATACAATATCAAGCCAACGATCTGCAACTTTGGCAACTTCTTTATAACATTCTTCTAAAGTATCACCTTTCAAAAATTGCTTGAACAAATCATTTTGGAAATTCTTGACTAATTGAAGTTCACCTCTTCTTTTCAATTCAAAACCCTTAAGTTCAACTAGTTTGTCATTTTCATCAAAAACAGCATATCTTTTCTTGATACCTTCACCTTCTTTTTGGGAACTTGGCAAAATCATCGCCTTGTAAGGACCATCAACTTCGAACAAAATACTGTTTTCACTAGTGACTCGATTGTCAGAAGTATGGTATTGATCATTTGTAAAATTTTTATAAACTCTTTCATTCATCAAAGAACCTATAAAAGGCATCGTTAAACTCTTTCCATTTTCCAGCTTGATTTTATAGTCTTCTGGGAAGGAACTTGGCAAAATACACCAAATACCATCTGTATCCAATTCTAATGGTCTACCAATTTTGGTGATTACACCATTGGCCATAGTAATAATTTTGGAACCAGTGTAGCAAGTGATACCACCCATCTCCATTGAGTACCATCTTGATCCTTTTCTCATCACATATCCATAGAATGAATTCAAAATAACCTTGTGGGCAAGCTGCAAAGAATCATTCAAAACATGTTTTTTTAAAGTTTCATCTCTCAATTCCTTCTGATCAGCAGGTATTTTTCTATAGTTTTGGAACTCCTTTTTGGCCAAACCTTTAAAATGATATCTTCTATCTCTGAATTCTCTCACTGTGGATGCATAGAATGGATTCTCTCTTTGACATACAATAGATTCTCTCACCGTTTCTTTAACAATTCTGTTTTTCTTATAAGATTTAACGGAATATTCAGTCAATCTTTTTTTAATTTCCTCAACTTGTCTTTCATGTGATAGGTCATCCCATGTTCCTGGAATTTTTTTCAATTTGGCATATCTGTCTGGATTAGGAATGGAAAATGTCTCTTGTTGTAGTTGCTTTCTAATCATACCATAATCTTCTTGACCTGCCGGTAAGTAATCACCTCTCCATTTCCACTCCAGTCTACGATCACAAGTTTTGTCTATTGAGTTAAAGTCACATTTTGCACAATCATGTTCTGTTTTCATAGAGTCAGGTTGTAGTCTGTTAGTGATCATAATATTTGGATACATGGATGCAACATCAATGTGGTATATCAAGGGCTTTTCAAATCTTTTAGGATTTTGTATTAGATCATTCAGCTTGGCTGTTATTTGTTCTTTAACTTCGTCTAGATTGGTAACTTGTTCAAAATCAGTATTACATTCTTGTGTGACAAAGAACTTGATAATATCAGGGATATCATCAATGAATTGTTGCACTGTAGCCGGATCAATGTTGAAATCATACATTAAGTCAGATCTAAATACACCGGATTCTACAGCTAAGACCTTACCACCAGAATATGTTTCATTTAACAACAAATGCCCATCATAGAATTTTTCAACAGGGGCTTTGTACTTATTCGGAAAGACAATATTTCCCTTATAAGCCTCAACCATTAACAACATCTCACAAAGAGTACCTGTACCCTTTCTTAAAGTTTCATCTGGATTTAGAGGAATGATAGTACACAAGGAAAAAATAAATGGATGAACATATTTCATATACAGATAATAAGTGGCAACAGCATCAGAAACGGAATATTCAGAAAGTTTTTGAGGTTGCTCGTAAGCATATGGTGTCATCAGTTCAGGATCCAGTTCTAATGGATCATAACCTAGTTTCAATCTTGTAACTGCTTTCAACCCTCTGGAACCTTGAGGTAAGTAAGAATCTCTATTAACCCATGCAAAGCAATCCATGTGACAACAATATGATGAGTTATAAGTGTCTGATTGTTTGTCTAGTCTAAATCCAATCTCTTCATACATTGAAACTTCATTTATGGTAGCTCTTTTGTCAAGGTAAGGCCAATCAAAAAAGTCACCATTATAAGTGGCAATGATTGTTGGTTTAACATCTTGGATGTGCTCAAAAAATCTCAATATCATTGCCTTTTCATCCTCTTCATTGAAAATGGTGAAATCACCCTTTAACTCTGGCTTTGGTGTGTACTCAAAATCATCTATATCTTTGGAAATAATTTCTCTATTAGTGATCAAAAACCCTTCTCCATCGATCATGTATGAAATCATCATTATAGGATCATATTCAGCATCTGGGAACTTTAAGGGAGCTTTAGCAGTTTCAATATCAAAGGCCAAGACAACAGGATCAGGAAAAGTTTGTCTATCATTGTAAGGAGTGTAGGTCCCATTTTTGTAAGTAAACCATTTACCAACTCTCAGATCTATATCAATCATTACTCTTGTATGGAAGGGAACATCGTATTCCCTTATGTCAGTGATAAAGTCCTCTGGTAAGGTTGAGTTAATATGTCCGTTTTCACCATAGTTGGCAATGTTACTGGCTATAAGTCTGCTTAGTCTAAATCTGGCTTGATTCATTTCAAGTTCAGAGTTAAAGCTGATTTTGATCATCTTTCTTTGTAATCCAATTAAATGATTGTCCATTTTTAAATCTTCTCTATCCATAATTTTCAAATCTTGGATTCCACTAATTTCTCTTTTCAAAAATTGTTCACAACCATTAAAAACTTTGTCAACATTTTCTGCAAGCAAACTGTTAATATTTTCATTTAGCAAAACAAAAAAATAAGGCTTGAAGAAGTGAGTTGTTTTGTAGTATCCACCTTCGATATCTAGCCAGTATAGATCAACCCCACTTACACCGTTCATTGAGTTCATCTCTCCAGTCTCCGGATCAATATCATTTGCTAATATAGGGTGTATGTTTGACAGCCAGCCTACTTTTTCGGTGCTATTGGTAGGCACAGGATTAAATTCAAATTTTGAATCTAGTTCTGAAGTCACCTGGTATTGATGGATGAGTCTTGAAGATTCCGACACTTTTGAAGATCCAGAACTTCTTTGATTTGATTTGAAATGTACGTTAGACATATTTTCGTTTTGTTTTTGGTTTATTCCATTATTTTGTATTCAAACAAATAGATGTGTATGAGCTTAATAGAGTAGTCAAGAGTTTTGAAAATGCTTTTAAACATTTCAAATCGTGAAAAAAAAAAACACCAATTTTTTTTTTTTTTTGCCAAATCTGAAAAATCATCACGACGCGTCAGGGAGTTGCCCGAATATAAAACATTCCGAAATGTCCTAATTGAGCCTTTGAAAAATAAAAAAAAACTCCATAGATTTCCTTATATCCGAGAGCTCAAAAAAAAAATTTTTTTTTCTTCTGGATGATTTGTTTAGAACCTTTATTTTTTAAGTGGTGGATGTATTTAGCAACTCATCTGATAATATAATTAGTTTATCAAGAAGTATATTAAGTCAAATGAACCAAAATAAAATATATAGGGAAAAAAAAACTTAATTGTAAAAACATTAACTACTAAAACTAAATAAGAAAGATGTCTAACCCTTATATAAATTTTGGATCTGAGGATATATCCATGAAGCAGAGATCATTTCAACAACAACAGTTCCCTAATCAACAGCAATTTTCTCATCAACAACAATTTGCTCAACAACAGCAATATCCATTTCAGCCGCAGTTTGTTAATGAAAACCATACACCACAAACAAATACAAATTTTATACAAGATCCTAAGACTCAACTGGCATATCAACTAGGGTCAAAGGCAATTGGAAATTTTTTCAATAGTGCTCAAATGGACCCAGCATCAACCATAAATAACTTAACCAGCGATACGACATTTGGGAACTTGTCACAATACTTCCAAGTAAGTAATGAATATGTTTTGAAGAAGCTGAAGATCATTCTTTGCCCATTTCTGAACAAATCATGGACAACAGTCACAGACGTCAAAAACAACAATAAAGTGTTACCTAGAGACAATGTTAACGCACCGGACATGTACTTGCCAATAATGTCGTTGGTCACATATATTCTAATATGGAACTTTACAAAGGGACTCATAGGCCAGTATGATCCTAAGTATCTTTACTCAAAAATGAGTGCCACATTGGCAATGTCCCTGTTGGATCTGATGATTTTGAAGCTAGGGATCTACCTGATAGTGCCATCAACCACTGCATCAACCAATGGCTCAATTGTTGATCTTATTTGCTTTGTTGGGTACAAGTACATACCTTTGAACTGTAATTTGATGATCAACCAATGGGTTGAAAGCACTAAACTGGCCTTTGTTTTTAAGGGATATTTACTGTTTATGTTTGGTATTTTCCTGCTAAGAAATGTTAAGTTTCATGTTGTTGTTCCAGGATTACAAGGCGGAAATGGAATAGTTGATAGAAAGCAAATATTGAGAAATTGCAATTACTTCCTGTTTTTTTACGGATTCATATGGCAGTTTATTTGGATGTGGGTTCTAAATTGATGTATATATCTTCCCCAAATGAAACGAGTTGTACTTTTCCCTTGTTTTTTTTTCTTTTTTTTTGTTATCATTTAGGGTACTGTTTGTATGATAACTTTCTTTCTATTAAATGATTTTGCACCCATAAGATGATTACCACCTGTTAACGTTTTATTTTAGCTTCGTTGGGATGCTTAGTGATTTCCTTATTGGCTGTTTTTATAGTTCAATCCATTGTTTTCGGATATAAGCCATTGATTAAAGTTGTTAAAACCAAACATTTTCTCGGCTATCAGCCTCTATGCATTATATTCTTCCGAAAGAAGCTATATATTTTTCTCGCTTGGCTGAATTGTAGATTTTTACATAATAAAATAATCATGGTTTTTTCTTTTATTGTGAAATATTTTTATATGGAGAAACCCCATAGACTAATCATAAACATACAGTCAAGGATGGGGTTCTTTACCAGTAGCAAAAAACAAAATCAAACTAAGTCTGCCAATGATGAGAGTTTGATAGTTGTGAACAATATGCCGTTGGCTTCAGACTCTCAATCTGATGAATTGCCAAAGACATATAAAGAGAGTTTACCTGAATTAAAGAGGAAATATGAGGAGAATGATGCAAAGTTAACTGAGTCTCAAAATCAAATGTACAAAGACGTGTTAGATTACGTTAGTGATCCAGAATTCAAAATACCATCTGAACTCAAATCGGAATCATGGAAGGAAGTTCTGGATAAAAATTACAATGTTGAAGGATTTACATCTTTGAGCAGTTATGAAAAGTTTTTTTTGACCAGAGAGTGTCTTTTGAGATTTTTAGTTGGTTGTAAATGGAACTTTAAAGACACGATCTCCAAATTAGTTGAAACCTTGGTATGGAGGAGAGAATTTGGGTTAACTTATGACCCTGCTTTTAAGGACACCAATGTAACTTGTGATTTAATAGAACCTGAAAACAAAACTGGTAAGCAAGTCATCCTAGGCTACGACAAGAATGGATCTGTTCTTTTATACTTAAAGGATGGGCTCCAAAATACTGAGCCTTCACAAAGACAGGTTCAGCAAATGATTTTCATGATAGATCAATGTGTTATGTTAAATCCAAAGTATGTTACCACGGTTACTATTCTAGTGGACTTCAAGCATTACCCTGAAGTTGAAGGTGTTGTGAAAAAGAGAAAAATGACACCCTTGGGAATAGCCAAACAGTGCTTACATATTTGTCAAACTTACTACCCGGAGACTTTGGGCTACGCTGTTTTCATAAACATCCCATGGATCGGTTATGCTTTGTTGAAAGTTATGACACCACTAATAGATCCCAACACAAAACAAAGACTGGTATTTGATGAGCCCTTCACAAACAGAATAGACTCGAGTAACTTAGACTACCATTATGGAGGTGATTTAAAGTTCGACTACAATCACGAATCTTATTGGCCTGATTTCAAGAAAAAAGTTGAAGGTAGAAGAGTAGAAAACTATGAAAGATGGTTAAAACTTGGTGGGTCCATTGGGCTAAGAGAGGTTGATTTCAAGCCATGATTCAATATAGTTAATTTAGCAATTTTTTTCTTCCTTTGCATATATTCAATAATTCCGTTTAGTTTATACGTGCATTTAACATGACAAATTATAAAGTATATTTGATGAGAATAGCTATAAAGTCTTTCTCGAGTAGAAACTAAGGTTATTGATATTTTTAGATAAGCACATCTACGATGTTACCAATAATCCACAACTTCTAATGAATATTCGTTTTTCCGTGTAAAATGAACATGATTTCTTATATACGAGCTTTCAAGAAAAAAAAAAAAAAAAATTGAAAATGAATAATGGAGTGTTCCTGTGGTGCAGCAAAATGGAGCGAAAAAGTGGGAATTTACTGTTGATATAATGTCTTAATTCGGAAAATCGCGCACTAATCGTGGGGTTTTAACAATCAATAAAAATATTAAGTTAATAAAAATTAGTTCAATAAGATCCAATGAAAATGCCGGCTATAAGCTGTTGGGTTTTTCCTTGGTTCTTTAAATATATAAAGTGTTTGTAAAGTTAACTTTCTATGGAAAGTTTATAGTAAAAAATACTGGATTCTTAGTGAAAAATTTGCCACCCATGAAATGGGCGTCAGTGGAAAATTTTTCTCTCATGCGTTTGCGTCTAAGCTTTTTCTCTGTCTTTGACGGATTCTCTTTGTACCTAAAATTACTATGGGCGAATCCTATTTCGCTCAACATTTACCACTTTTTTTTCTCACCAAAAATAAAAAGTTGTGTCCGGGTAATTAACAAAAAGTCTTAATATTTGATGATGCATCAACTTTTTGAAAGTGTTGACATCTCAGAAATAAAAATGACATTTTACTAGTAAAATGTCATTTTTACTGCACTGAATGGTGTAGTAAATCTGGAAATAAATTTGGCAAAAAAGTTCATTCCATTTCCTAATTGGGATTTCAATAGAGATTTTTTTTTGAAGTTTTTGGGCTGCGAACATCACTCATTTTTGCCCGTCCAGGAACTCTCCAGTAAATCTGGAAATAAATTTGGCAAAAAAGTTCATTCCATTTCCTAATTGGGATTTCAATAGGGATTTTTTTTTGATGTTTTTGGGCTGCGAACATCACTCATTTTTGCCCGTCCAGGAACTCTCCAATATATCGATTGGGTCATCATTTGACTTTTTCATCATCTTTTTTTTTGTAGAAATAATTTCATCTCACCCATCACCTTTAAGCAAAGAAATCCTTGATATTCCACATTTTACAAAATAGTAAACAAAATTATTATTAAACCAATACAAAAGCCTTATATATAGATAGTAACTTTGGGCTCCAAGAATTTTATAAACACATACACACTTTGATGATGAATGTGATCGATGAACTTTGCAAAAAGTTTAAATATTCTCCCATCCTATGTAGAAGAATCATCAAATGTACCTTTCATCTTACTGTATGCTTTATTTTCACCTTGATTACCAAGATTGACAGTAAATTAGGTCTGGAAACTGCTTTTCTGCCGTTGATTGCTGTTATTGTTCATCCTGGTAGAAGATTCTCAGCTACATTAAAACACGCCATCAATTGTATATTTGGGTTAGCCACCGGTCTAGTGTGGGCCCTCATTGGTAGAGAAATTGCTAGAGCATGCTTGAAGAACAAGAACATGAAGGATGATATGTTACTCAAGCATGAATATCATCGTTACCAAGCAGCCCTAGGTATAATGTATGTCTTTGAGTTCTTTATGTTGATTTATCATGGTTGGATGAGATCTGTTAACCACACATACTTCTCCATTGTTTTCCCAACATTTTTGGTTGTTCATTTTGCGTTCTCTGAACAATTGATGGTAGATGCTAGAGAGTTAAGTAAAACATATATGGTGCCATTTTTACTAGGTATTGCAATGGCATTTTTCTGGAATGTGGCGCTCTTCCCTGAATTTGGAAGTAGTCAGCTAGGTATTTCTGTTAAAAATATGGTCAAGCAAATAGAAAATGAGTTAAAGAACACTAACAAGTTTTGGCATAACATGAAGGCCTTTGAAAAAACAGATAATGTTGATGATCTAAAATTACAATTACAGCATATACTGGATAATAAAGTTAAGCTGAAGGCAACAACTTCAAGCACCAATGACGTGTTTAAAGAATCTGTTTATGAAATTTCTTATTCACATATACCACCTAAGTCTGTTGACGTTTTGCTAGATGAGCTGAATAAAGTAGCGTCATATGTGTATGGGCTGGTAAACTCATGTCAAGTTTTGTACCTTGGGTTAACAAACGACAAAACTATGGACTTTTTGACTGTTGAAAGAGAAATCGAATACTCAAATTCACATACTGTCAAAAGATTAATGACATCCATTTCAAATCCTATAGACACACTTCATGAAAAGCTTTTGGATGCTCTTTTCCTAATATCAGATACCGTTGATACCTGTTACATAAAATCCAGCGATAAGACAGAATCTTCCAACCCTAATAAGTTAATTGAGGATATTGAAAGTAACAAAGTTATGCTACAAAAGGCCATCAGCACTTTGACATTTGAGTACCAAAACATCAATAACTCCTTTAGAGAACAATATCACTCTATCAATTTGGAAGATGAATTATTTTTACTATCGACTTTTGTAATAAATTTCAAAAACTCTGCCGAACGAGCACTATTGATGATGGATCAGTCTGTTAAGTTACTTCAATATAGACAAACAAAGCGTTACAAAACACTTCATGTAAATCTGTTTACAAAATCATTCAACAGTGATCCTGGTATGAAATCAGAATCTCAGAAGTTTAATGCTGCCCCTAACTTTCCTACATTGCCTAACTTAAAAAACCTGTTGAACAGCAGTAACATGCCTCATATTATCTTTGGTTTACAAGTCACCATCACCATAACTATATGCACATTTGTTCAATTCATGCCTGAATCTAGAAAGTGGTCAAGGAACATGCACAATCCATGGGTAGCTTTCGTAGCAGTACTATCATTGGAGCCCAGCAGTGGTGCAACCTTTTATGTTACATTTTTGAGAGTGTTTGGTGTCTTTTTTGGTTCTCTTTTTGCTTTGATAACATATTTGATATATGGAAGCAAACACTCAACTAATTACGGTAGAATCGTTGCCTGTATTATAGTCTCTTCATTATTCTTTGCCATTCCAGGGTTTCATTTCTTCTTGGGCAGTCCAAAGTATTTGAAATCAGCTATTATCTACATCATCACTATTTATGTTGTATTTAATGCATCTTTAAAGTCTAATGATATCGTTCAGAACTTTGCAAAAAGATGCTTTGCCTGTATAGGTGGATTGGTTGCTCTGATCGTACAAAACACGATATTTCCGTTAAGATGTAAACTTGGGCTGTTTAATGAAATGAGCTACTCGATAGATACAATCGCAAAGCTTATTAGCATTTGTTTTCCTGGTATTGATATAAACTCCAATCATGACAATATAGGTGTCAGTTTAAATGAACACAAAAGATTTCACAAAATGATACATTCCATTGAGTACTCAATTTCAAAAATGAATGAATACAAGACATTTTTGAAGCATGAGCCAAAAATAAAAGGTGAATACCAACCACTGGATCCCTTGTATGCAGAATGCATACAAATAATCAAGTATTTGGTTGAAAGATGTCAATTTATCGAGGCTTTGAAATTCAACTCTGAGGAGCTTTTGCACACCTTGAATGAACAACCTCAAGTTTTCAAACACAGACAATCAACTATTCTGAATCTTTTGAACAACTTTAAAGTTGTCTCTTTGTCACTAGCAACTAAATCACCACTTCCTCCAAATATGCTTTCTTCAAGAAATGCCCATAGAAAGATGACTGATAGTATAAAGGAAATATTTGACAAAGCCTCTCAATTGAAGTCTCACAACATGGCACAGAAGTCTTCATCCGAAATTTACCAAATTTACTCTGTTTCCTTCCTAACTGATAAGCTGTTGGTTTGGAACAGTGTAAACTCACAACTATCTGAAATTATAGAGTTCTCCGAGGAGCTAATAAAGATAACAAAAGCTCTTTGTGGATACAAGGCATTCAGATATGGATTCATGGCCAGGGATTTGAACTTTGAATCAATCAGAATGATCACTGAGATTCCTCTGGATAATAAACAACTTGAACAAAGAATCAGAAGAAGAAGCTCAGTTTCCGTCACCGATTTTGAAAATCTGGAGACTGACAGCAATGATGATTCCGATGTATTTGATGATGAGTATGAAGGTGGTGAAGTAATATCGAGACTTGCTACATTGCATAAGTATGTGACTTTGAATGATTAAAAATATTATATATATAAGTAATCAGAAACAAATTAAATGAAAGCAAACTGTCCGTTTAATTCAGTTAGAAAGGGTATCTATTAAAAAGAGAAAACTGAAAAAACACATGTACCAATTATTGCATCAATTACGTTCTTGGTGATTTGCGTGTTTCATGTTCTGGATCGCCGTTGACATCAATGTTTGATCCATTATTACCTTGTCTGTTGATTTTCCTTTTGTTTTTCTTCTTAAGTTTTTGACCTTCTCCTACAAAATTATTGTTTAGATGTTCGTCATCTTCGGTATTACTTTTATTCGGTGGGACATATGGGAATCCAAAAAACAACACCCCATCTTCCATGTTAAATGGCTTTATATCAGTTTTATCCACAAACTCTCTCAAGTCATTGTGGCTCTTTATGCTATCTATAACTTTTTTTGTATCTTTTTCACTGTCAACTTTTTTACCATTCAATCTAACACCATCATTCTTAAACACAGCTGTGCCAATTAAAGGCTTGTTCAAAGCTGGTATAAATAATCTCTTAGACATTGAACTCACATCAGGATCCTTTTCGGCCATGTTTTTCCTTTTTTCTTCCTCTTCTCTTTGCTTATCTTCTTGCATTTTTTTGTAATCAGGTTCTACATAACCCTTTGGAGGATCAAAATCAGTAACCAAGTCCGTCTCAACAATACATGAACCTTGTGGATTGGGTTTCAAATCTGTAATTTTAATCTTATAGACGCTATCATTAAATTCAATATTGATTATATCATCTACCCTCAAAGCAGAGTAGTTTCTCAAACATCTTTCAAGAACTATTTTAGGATTTTCTATTTCCAAAAAGTCAACTGATTGTGGCTCCAATTTAACAAAGGAGGCCTTAGGTAAAGTAACAGACTTCACTGTTACCGTAGAAGTAATTGGAGCCTCTAGTTGATCTATCATCCAATCAGGAATGTAAACTCTGCCTTCTTCAGCAATAAACTCTAAAACACCGGTGTTTGTAAGCTTGAAGGACACATTGGACTGGATCTCAAATAACATAGGGTATGAAATCTCAAGGAAAGACAATCTTGTCAAAGCTGAAGGTGGCAATATAATTCTTCCTGAATTATTCAATAAGTTTTTTTTCTCTGTGCTGACACTATTTGGAAGATATGAAATAGGGTACATTCTATAGTTTTCTTTGAATTCTGAAGATTCGGGCATGTAATTGAACTGCATGCCCTGATTAAAGCTAGGAAATGTATTAAACATTGTGTTACAATAATCTTATATATTCCTATAATTTATATTTGGTTTCCTTTTTTTTAGTTTCAACCTTTAATGTATGGTTGTAGCTTGTGATCTGGTGAACAAATACAAGAATTATGTGTTTAACACCTTAAGTTTAAGTTTCAAGAAAAAATGGAGTCTGCGGAAAAGAGGACTCCACATGTAAATATACACGTGATTTTTAGCGGTGCTTGTTGTTATTTTTTGGTAGCGCATCAAAAAAATATCGCCATAACTATTCCATTCTCACAACTTAGAAAATGGATATTAAGGTGTAAACAATATATGCTAACGCGATCCTATATTTAAAAGCAAGTTTATCATCTTTGATAAGATTCTCCTGTTATAAAGTACGAAAATAAACACCAATAACGTATCAAGTAAAGCATTATAATACAGAATAGCTAATTTTTTTAGAGCCTACCTAGATTATTTTTTGGTGTTTTATTAAAAAAATTTATAGTAAACATGAATAATGCATTTAGTGAAGAGAATATTCGCTACGCTGATGACAGTAATGACAAACAATCCAATGACTCCAATTTAATGGACTTTAATCAATCAGATGACTCATCAGCTGATGAATATGAAAATGAAAACAACGAAATGTATATACTCTATGGAGAAGAGTTTGGTAATATAGATCCTGAAGAATTCGATTTATTAGCAGAATTCACCGATGATGAGGAATTTGAAGAAAGACAAAAAAAGATAGCCAAGGCTAGCAATGTTGGTGGCAAAAAAAGAAAATCCTCAAAGCCTTCAAAAAGTGATGATTCTGATGAATCTGATGAATCTGGAGACTCTGAGGAGGAGGAAGAGGAATTCTTGGATGCCATGAGAGAAGCAAACAATTTCAAACCTAGAAAAAAGTCTAATAAAAAAGACAAGGTTAAGAAGAAGAAAAGATACTCAGGCTATAAAAAACTTGCTGCAAAGATCAATCCTGAACTGTCGAATCTTATGGCAAAGGCTAATGAGGCTTATGTCTCGATGGATTTGGAACGTGCAGAAAAGCTGTTTTCGGAAATTATCAAAAAAGATTCTAATCAGTTCAGTGCTTATAAAACATTAGGTGACATTTATCAACAGCAAAATAGACTGAATGATTGTTGTAGTATTTGGATGCTAGGTGCGCATCTAAATCCCAACGACTTTGAGTTTTGGAAAGAAGTCGCTATGCTATCCTTAAACCTGAATCACGTAACACAAGCATTGTATTGTTTCAACAAGGTATTGCAACTCGACAGCACAGATGATGAATCATTGTTTGAAAGATCAAAACTTTGCAGCATAACAGGACATGTGAGCAAAGCTATCGATGGGTTCAACAAGCTATTCATTAAGTATCCGTGGGATGCCAGTATTATCACTGAATACGTGACTCTGCTTAATAAGACTGGTAAACAACAAAAGGCCATTGATATATACTTGGACATATACCAGCAAAACATACGAAAGAGGCAATTTCTGACAAAGTTCAGAGAGAATGCACTTGACTCAGATGAAGAAGAAGAAGATGAAGATGACGACGAGGACGATGATGAAGTTGAAGTTGAAGGTGAGTTTGCTGGTGTTCCAATAAAAAAAGTTGAGAAGTATCAATGTATGCCCTTTGACTGGTCTGCTTTGAACATCATGGTTGATTTGATGCTGGACATGCCAGTGAGCAAACAAAACGAGCCTCGTCATAGTATTAAAATTTTGAAAGACATTGCAAGATTTATTCAATTCAGAGAAGCACAAACATTTTGGAATACAGTTAACTACAACAGCAATGATGTTGAATTTGATGACAGAAGGGAATTTATCGAAGCATTTAGAGACTTGCCAGAGGAAGATAAAATTTATAAAGATTATTCATTACCTATTGATATCAGAATAAGGCTAGGTGTTCTAAGATTGAAAAATAAGCAAATAGATGAAGCCAAGTTCCATTTTGCATATTTGCTTGAAGAGGAAGTTCCTTCGGACTTTTATGACCTGTTTTATGTAGCTGGTAAAAACTTGGCTGATGTTGATCAATATGAAGATGCCATACAATATTTAAGCCCTATGTTAGATGATGATACCTACAATAAAGACGTGGTTTTTTACAAAAAAATAGGAAAGTGTTTCAAGATGTTGGAAAGATATGATTCTGCATTAATATGTTACGAAAAAATTATGGAATTCCAACCAGAACAGCTGGATAACAAGTTGAACCTGGCTGAAATATATCACTATGTTGGAAGAAACCTTGAGTACAAGGCCCTGTTGACCGAGGTTCTTGAAGAGAGATCAAAGATCAAAGATGCTGATGCCACAAGAACAAGAGCAAGAGTAAGCAATGTTGGAACTTCTCAAGAACCTAGAAGCAACAGAAACAGTGTGGATGCCCAGACACCTTCATTCACACCAAATGTGGTGGTTGATAACTCTAAAAGTAACAATCCGTTAATGGAAAACACAATAAAGATTAAAAAGAAGCACTCCACCCCTACACATCCAATGACAAAACAAGAAAGAGAAGAAAAGATCAAATCAAATGTCTTAGAAAAGTTTAGTAAGCTATCTCTGTACAAGAATGACTCAGTTATTTTGTGGCAAGACACCGTATCTGATTTACTGAACATTTTTACCTCAGTTAGAAATCTTTTCTTGAAGAGAAGAGTCGGGCAAGTTGAGGGAGTCATATCGAGAACAAGAAGATTTGACAAGTTGTTGGATTACAAAATAGAAAAGATAACTTTACTTGAAAATGAACATAATGAAAGTGAAAATTCACCTCCGTTGATCAAAGAGGAAAAAGTTGATATTGGAGACTCGGATGAAGTCAGAGGTTTAAAGTTTGATGTCTGGTTTAAGTTGTTTATGGAATTTGTTGTATTTATATCCAGAGAGAGAAGCAAAGAAGAGGGACTTGAACTATTGGATACAGCTGAGGATATCAATGTATTTTATGGAAATGAGCAGAGATCCAAATACATGAGAATGATAAGGTTTGCTATCGAAGATGAATCATCACGCTGGGATCTGGCTAGAAACTTTATCAATGTTTATCAGTTCAACAGAAAGATCTACCATTTGATCTTGCTTGTTTTACAAGACGGAAGTAAAACTAGCTTGGATAATGTCAGTCATAAAAATCTGCAAAAAATAGTGCTAAGAACCATCAAGACCTTTGACAGTTTTAGATTCAATAAAAAAATCACTGGTTCTGCTGCCTTGATAAACGACAAAATGACAACTTTTGATTTTCATGCCAAAATACCATCCCCCTATATTTACTATTTGTTTGGGATCTGTTTCTTTTCGTCAAAGACTTATGGAGCGGCTTTACAGTACTTTTTGAAAATTGACTTGATATTAAATGAGGAGCCTATGCTGAAATATATGATAGCTGTCAGTTACCTTCACAAAGCGATGCAAAGACAAACAGTGGTAAGAAACTTTTATATGATACATGCAGTTAAGTATCTACTGCAGTATAAATCATTGCAAATAAAGAGATTTGGTGAAGGCTCCTTAGAACATATTGAAGCTGAATATAACGTAGGGAAGTTCTATCAAATGTTGAGTTTAAACACCTTAGCCTTGAAGCATTACTGGAATGTTTTGATAACAGAGGAGAATAACAAGTTCAAGAAGCATGCAGCTTTCAACTTGGTTCATTTGTACATCAACAGCAATAACTTTGACAAGGCTGAAGAAATCACTAATCAATATTTGGTTGTGGAATAGAGCATGATTCGCTATTAGTTCCGACTTTATATACGTGTACTATTTATTATTTTTCCTTTCTCGCCTAACTGATCCTGTGAATGGAAAAAAAAAACCCCCAATTTGAAGATATTTGGTTTCAAAGGAGGTAAACAAAACAAGATATACAACCAATCACACTATGTCAGGACACACCAATAAACAGACACCGAATTTACCCTTGAATCATCCACAGTTTGCTGCAAAAGTAAAAGTCTTGCTGAAGACTTTGCAGAAAAGAATAGCTCTAAGACTGAAGGAAGAAGAATACCAAGCCAAGTTATCTCAAAGAGAGATTGCAAATCTGTTGCTATCAGATGAAAATAAGGAGCAAAAGGCCTATTATAAAACAGAGGCAATGATCATGGAGGATACCACAGTTCAGATGCTAGAAATATTGGAAAACTTAACGGACATGGTGTTGGTGAGAATTCCAATACTGAATAACACCATACAAAATAAAGATGAACTGCGCCGTATACCGGGCGGATTGAATGTTGGAATAGGAACCTTGGTATATGCTAGCTTACACTTTCCAGAATTTAAGGAATTGAAAGATTTTTCGGATGTCATGACATTAAAATTTGGAAGGGCTTATGTTGATTCTTTGTTAAAGTTCAAGCCGAATCATCAGGAGTTTGAACCATATAAAGATTTACCAAATGAGGATAGTAATGACATCAAAGATTCCTATGATGTAACTAAGGACATAGATGCAAAATTCATAAATTTAAGCCAACGAAGTATTGCTGAAGCAAGTAAAGTTGAAGCCTATCTGATTGAGATTGCACGTGCATATAATGCTCCATACAGCAAGCTTCCAAAGGATGAAGAAAAAGTCAAAGAACAACCTAAAACTGTGGAAAGTGATGACAAACTGAATGATTTGGAAAAAAGATTTGCTAGTTTGAAAACAAAAAAATAGCGTTAAAGTTATATAGTTATATAGTTATATAGTTATATAGTTATATACATCATTTCTTCATTGCTTTGATCTTTTTGGCCCATGCGTACTTACAGGATTTAACAATCCCGGCAGTGAACACCCCTTTCACAGCTTGTGAAGATGAGCTCTTAGCAATGCATTTCTCCAACTTTGTATGGTAATTGTCTAGAGTGTAACCATTAGGCAGATAACGAGACATTTTCTCTTCATCCCAAAGCATGATTTCATTCAATATGTCGTCATATAGAAGCTTGAAGTTGTTCATGTTCTTCAATACGATGTTTTTAGATTTATTAGGATTCTCACCACCGAGTTTGAATCTTATATCTCCTAAATAAGACAAAGTACAGAGCTCGGTGAAGAACTGTAAATCAGTGAATGATGATCCGTATTTGTTCAAACATCTTTTTTTACTTAGTAAGGCAGCAGATATAAGATTTCTTTGTAGCCAGTAGCCTAATTCGAGGTCATCGGCCAGCCCTTTGCTTGAGAGATTTATTGTAGGCTTTTGCAGTCTTCCGGCTAAATAAAATGTGTTCCAATTTTTCAAATCACCTATTAATGTATCCTGAGATAAAATTCCGTACTTGACTTCAGATCCATTGATTTTCACAAAAGGATTGAAATAAATGCCTGCTCCCAATCCTTGGATTTTTTCAAATATTTTGGGGATATGTATGGTGTATTTCAAACTTGAATAGTGGTCCGGATTTTTCTTAATGTTCAATTTATGCCATTCTAAAGGATTTTCCACAGACAGGAGCATGTCAATTTGGTTTTTGCTGTAATCTTGATTCCCTTGTTGTGGAAACACTCCAGAACCATAGCCAAAGCAATTTTTATGAGGAACAAATTCCTTGACAATGGCCTTTAAGTGGGATCTCAAGTCCTTTGGTATAGTGATTTTATTAAAGTTGTCTAGCAATAGTTTTGATTCCGGATTTTCAGCAGCTTTAGCAATGTCTAGACTTAAGTCATAAGGATCAACTATACTTCTTGGATCTAAAACATTATCATTGCTTTCAAATGGGTTTATGATATTGTCCGCAGTTTTGAATGAGCTGAAAGTTGGTATGTAATCGCCATTGAACTTCAATGCTGTTGTTTTACTGGTAGAAACAGTGTTCAAATATCTTTTAGTAACGCTCAGATATCTTTGCATCATCTTTAGCGTCAATTGTTAAAATGGGGTTGTCTTTAAAGATGTTTTTCTCTAATTTTAAATCTTTTCAAAATAATTGGATATTGCTAGATTCAATTGAAAATGGCCAAAAAAAAAAAAAAGGAAGAAATGCGAAGGATTCAATTTTTTTCCATGTTATATTTTTATTCCATTAGAGAAAAAAAAGGTAACAGAATCGGAGATACTGTTTACCCATCTAACCAATTAATGGGAAATCTAGACTCAAAAGGCTAAGTACTACTGTAATGAAGTAATCATCACTAGCTTCAACAAAAACTTATATCATAATGCCTTTACTGAAAACATATACATATATAATGGATGTGATCAACATCTTGTCTATGAGTATATTCCTTGTGTTAACAACTGGAATTGATCATATATTCTTGTGTACATACTACCCAAGGATCTACCAATCAAGTAGTCCTCAACAAATCTGTCCACATCCTTTTCAGACTTCAGGTGCATAGCAAATCTTTGCTTCAACTGCACTGATGTTTGCTCCCCTAACTGGAAACACGGTTGCAAACTCTCTTTTTGCATGATCTCACACATGGAGACTATTTGTTCATGGTTCTTTCTCAAAACCTTGAATCCATCCTTCAACAGAGTCTTGAACTTGTTAAATGCTTCAGATTCAAGTCCTCCTAAAACATCGACATACTCAAAGGTTAGCTTAAATGGTGCAGCCTCAAACCCAACGGATCCTGGTGAGTTTGACAGCATAAAGCCAAAATCAATGTGAATCAGGTGGCCTTCATTGTCTATCATTATGTTACCATTGTGTCTATCCTTTATCTGTAAAAGGTAACATATTAGCGAATAGCCTGCCAATGAGGTTGCAAAGTTGTACTGGGCCTTTTTGTAAGCATATGAGTCCTCAGCCCCAAAGCATTGCAAGAAATGGTCTTTTAAGGTGGCGACATATCCAATGTTGCTTCCATCATTCGCTTGGGATGCACTGACAGGGGCAATACCAAGATTTTGCATGTGAACGGACAGTGACTTCTTGATTGAGTGGACGGAAACTGCATCTGTGATTGTTTCAACTAAACCAGTTGTTGGACTTGTAATCAGAATCTTCATTCTCTTCAACCAAAGCTCTAAACGCTCATCTAGCCACATATCAGAAATCGCCAAAATCAGTTGAGATGCAAATGCCTCTTGTCTTAGATCATCACCTGACTTGGCGATCACAGAAAACAATTCCCAATTTTCTAAGTGTCCGTATTTGGATTCACTTCTGATTCTTTCCTTTCTTGCAAGCCAGGACTCACCTAGGTAAGAAGATGCCGTCTTAGACTTCTGGTTCTCTTTGTACAAATCAACATCGTCATCATTGATGACTGGGTTTTCAGTGATCATACCACTGGTCAATAAGTCATTTTCAAGCTTTCTCAAACCAGGCTTTTGTAAATCATCTCCGTTATCCAAGCTTTGATCAACTTTTTCCTCCAAGGACAACATATCAAAGGAAACATTTCCAAACTGGTCCTGTGCCTGCTTCATGGATTGAATGATGGTTTTTCTAATTTCTTCAATTTCTTCTTTGTTATTGTTAACCACACTTTGTCCATTGAAGTTGTTGGAAACATTGGTGGATGAATCCAGTTGTGCTAGCATCATTGCACTAATACGCATTTGCGTTGCTAGTTCATCCATTTTCTTGTTTCTCTGTTTGTCAATAGTGGTCATCTTCATGTTATTTTTGTTGATGCTCTTCTTTGATTTTTCTTTACTAACTTCATTAACCTCATTCTCTATGGATGCCATGGAAAACTCACCTAGATCCATTTCTTGGTCATCAAGTGCAGTGTCTGTCTTTGTGTATGCTGCACTGTTCATGCTATCTATAATGGACTTTCTGCGATTTTCGCCACCCAATGGACTGTTTATTGGAGAGGCAAGTGTATTCTCTAAGAATATTGATTCTCTGGTTTTTTCAGGATCTGTAACGTTTATCAAATCGAAGATATAACTGTTGTTTTTTTCATTGTGGATTTTTTTTACTATTTCATGATTTTCCTTGGATGTAGGATCATAATCAACTTCATCCTTCAAGTACTCTACAAACAGTAAATAAGGAACCTTTTCTGCTGAGTTCAAAACTTGGGCTTCATTGCACACAATGTTAACAATCTTGTGTTGTTTGCCTCTTTTGTTTCTAGGAAGCATGGTAGGGATATCAACCTCAGCGGGCAAGTCTCTGTTCATCAATGCTAACTCGGCACGTAGCATTGACAATCTGGCTTCCTTGGGAACATTACTCAACCTTTGAGAAATAGACTCCAATGCAATAACAAATTGAGTTTCGCATTTGAAGTAGTTCATCTGAAGAGTCTTGATCTGTTTTTTCAAGGGGATTCTGGCAATTTTAGATTCTTCTTCGGATAGAGAGTTATTGTCTATAATTAATGCAAGATTATCCTTACTGTTTTCTGATGATCCATTGTTATTCAAATTAGATGATACTTTGTTAAGTCTTTCTCTTTTAATCTTCTTATTCAACAACTTAGTGGAGTTCATAACTTGAGATGAGATTTCATTACCAATCACATCAACAATGTCAAAAGATATTTGGGGCTCATTCAAATTCTGAGCGTTATTGCTGACAAACATCTTGTTGTTTCTATCTTTCTTAAACAACAAATCCTCTCTCGTGATTTCATCATTAATAATCAATGTTTTGGAGTTGGCATCGCCGTTGATGAAGTCGGTATTGTTTAAGTTTTTGGAGTGTGTCGAGCTGCCTTTGGTAGACTTTTGAATCAGTTTTTTAGACTTTTTGTGGAATTTTTCAAGCGCCGTTTTGGCAACTGTAAACACGTATGATTTTTCCCTTTTACCTTGTGAAACCACCAAAGGCATTATTCTTTCCATTAGTCTTTCATCATTGGTACCCACACTAGCAGCTACCATTGAAGCAGCAACAATAGCAGGCCCAAGATTTTCTCTCATTTTCTGTTTTGGACTATGTACAGGATCATCGTTGAAAGAGCTATTGAAGTCCAAAATCATGTTTTGAATATTGTTAAGGTTTCTTCTAGCAACTTCAAAGCCGTATGACTTGGGATCGTTGCTGAGATCTCCTAGTAAGGCTTGTAGTTGCCAAAATGACAATAGGGCAAAGTGTGGGTTTTCCTTTGAAAGTTTAAGAATCAGGTCTTCCAAGGCCAATGATTCTGTTTCTACAGTCAATAGAATCTGTATAAGCTGTGGAATGTAAAACTGTATAACGCTTATTGGAAAACGAGCCAACCTCTGGCAAAGAATGTAGTGGATACCAATGTTACTAGCATACTTGATTAAATATTCAATGTTTGTATAAATAGTGAATTCATCAGATCTGATGAATTCAAGAAGTAAATTGTTGTTGATTTGAACCGTCTTTGGATCATTAAGTTTCTCTTTCAATGACAGCGATGGCTGCTGAGTATTGCTATTACTCATCTCCAGAGTAATGTGCTAAGTAGTTTTTGGTATTTCTGTTCTTCAATTATTTATTTAAGAATATATATATAAGTTATATGAAGGTTGAGATAAAGGTGGCTATATATAATAACCCAATGAAAATGAGTTCAGTTTCTAAACAGAGGGTCTCATAAGGTGGAGGGGGAAAAAAAGTTGTTCTACAGTTGAAAAGGTGCGTTTTTTCAAAAAAAAAAAAAAAAAAAAAAGGACTTTGGATCTTGTTTGATGTGGTATATCCGAAACCATACATAAATGCATCGCCACTGCCCAACCATGTGCCAAAAAAATATATATATCAAATGCAACAACTTAAACTGAAGGATCCAAGTTCATAGTTCAGTCATTGTGTATACGCTTCTAAAGAAATCAACTTTCAATATATTATTATCAATAGATGGATGTAAAATTCTAAATTATCTTCTTATTATCGTATGCAATAATACAAAAAAAGTTATTTTTTTGTAACATTGGTGCATCCACACAATTGCCTAAATTTTTTTGGCTATAAAAAATTCCTTAAAGCTCTTTGATTACATTTTAAAAAAATGTAAAGTTTAACCACGGGGTTTTTGTAAAAAGTTAAATGGGTTTAACGCAAAACAAAATGAATTGCTAACCCATTTTTTTTGTTATTACTAACTTTTGTATTTAGGTTCATATGTGGTTGTTTTTTTTTTCAATCTTTATCTGTTGATAAATATTTCATACAATTATTAGGTTAGATATCATGAATATAAAACTTTGGAAAAAATAAAGCTTTTAGAACAACAAACCACCAAACAACTATTTACTAAATCTAATAAATAAACAACAACAAACATGGCTTCTTATCCTCCAAGTGACTGCTGTGCCAGAGGTTTCATCCATGAGGGTGAACCAAAGGGTACTTATATTGACATCGACGACATCAAGACTTACAAAACCCAAGCTGGAAGCAGAGAAGATGCTATTATTGTCATATTACCAGATGTTTTTGGTATTTACTTGCCAAACACCTTGCTTATTGCTGATCAATTTGCCTGTAAAAGTGGGTTTACCACCTACATTCCAGACATTTTGTTCAATGATCAAATTGCTTTGGAAGACTTAAACAGTGGTAATGTTGACATTTCTAAATGGTTAGGTGATCATAGCAGCGAAGTCACAAGGGAAATCGCTGAAAAGGCTTTGAAGTCCATCAAGGCTGAAAACCCTGACAAGAAGATTTGTGTCTTAGGCTACTGCTTCGGTGCCAAGTACGCTGTCCAGCAAGGTGCCAAGGATGGTCTTGCTGATGTTGTTGCCATTGCCCACCCAAGTTTTGTCACAATTGAGGAAATCGAAGCATTGAACGTTCCTATCATCATCTCATGTGCTGAAATAGATGGCCAGTTCCCAGCTGATAAGATAGCCGAAACCCAAGCCAAGCTACAAGAAACAAAGGCCACCTACCAAATTGACATCTTCTCTGGTGTTTCCCATGGATTTGCCGCCAGAGGCGATCCAAAGGACAAAAATGTCAAATATGCAAAAGAAAAAGTCTTCTTTGACCAATCTTACTTCTTTGACTATCATGTGAAGAAATAAGCAAATGAAGTTTAGAGTTTGTGGGATATGCACTATATATATTGCTAATAGGTTTAACAGCGTTATATAATCTAAACCATTGTGTGATAAGGTTGTGTTTTACAGCCACTATCAACAAACTAAAACATTGATCTATGCTTCTTTATTTGACTCTTAGTTGTTTGATATATTATCATGATAGATTTTATATCCGAAAATCTTGAATTAAAAAGAAACTCTGTGAATGGATCAATTTACCCTAATGGGAAAGTAACATTTCTTTTTTTTTTTTTACTCGTCATTATTTGCACCTATGCGTATTACCCTTGCTGGAAAAACACACCAACAAAAAAAAAAAAAAACTCCACAATGCAATTTTATGCGATGCCCTTCACTTCAAATACCTTCCAAAATGTAACCGTTTTGTTACATTTTCTTTTTTTAAAAATGAAAGGATACTCATATAATGTGTCTTACAACAGGATGGTCACATAGCAATCACTAAGCTAAGGTTCAATAATTGCGACGCTATTTTTACTGAGTCATTATTTCTTTTTTTTCACCTGACTAGCTGTTCGGCCAAACTCAGCAACTCTTTCTTTTTCTATTAAATAACAGAAGCAACTTTAAAGACATTTTTTAAAATTTTCTTTCCTTTTTCTATAAAAAATATCCTCATATCCTCAAAAGATCCATTATCTGTTCTTGCTTGCATATCATAGAAGAATTATTTTTATTCGTTTCGCAAAACATCAGAATACAATACCAATTGCGAAACCAAGTATTCCAAACAATACCAAGATTTAACATTACATTATGTCAAGCAACGTTATTTCTAGTGACACATTAGAAATGAAGAATATGTCCTCATCCGACCTCAACTCCTCAATCAGAGGAGAAAGCTCCAGAAGCAACAACGGACCTCTTAAGAAAGTCACCAAGAGACAAAACTACCATGAAGACAACCATAGCACGAACAAAGATGACATCAACGTGGAGGATTACTACGAACAAGAAAATCTTTCTGACCACGAATCACAAGTTCCTTTGCCTAAGCAACAAGAAACCCAAGTCAAAAGAGCCTTGAAATCTAGACACTTGCAAATGATCGCTCTGGGTGGTACTTTGGGTACTGGGTTGTTTGTTGGTTCTGGAAGTGCCCTGGCGAACTCCGGTCCTGTTGGTTGTCTGATTGCCTATTCGTTCATGGCTTCCATTGTTCTTTGTATTTGTCAAGCACTGGGTGAGATGTCCACCTTCATTCCGGTCAGTTCCGCTCTGACTGTTTTCCCAGGTAAGTTCCTTTCCCATGCCATAGGGTTCTCCAACGCCTGGCTGTACTTTTTCAACTGGGCCATCACATATGCCGTTGAGGTCTCTGTTATCCCACAACTTATAGCCTACTGGAACGACTCAGTGCCTATGTGGGTTTGGATCTTGATCTTCTGGATTGTTATCACCGCAGCCAACTTTGCCAAGGTTTCCATCTATGGTGAGGTTGAGTTTGTGTTGGCCTCCATCAAGGTCTTGGCCATTTTAGGATTTTTGATTTTTGCCCTATGTATGGTTTGCGGTGCTGGTGATGACGGTGCTGTTGGTTTCAGATACTGGAGAAACCCTGGTCCGTTCCATGGTATTATTTCCAAGAACAAAAACGAAGCCAAGTTCCTAGGTTTTGTTAGTACATTTGTCTACTCTGCCTTCTCTTACCAAGGTGCTGAAATGTCATCTGTTTTGTCTGGTGAAGTCAAAAACAGAAGAGCCATTTCCAGAGCCTTCAACAAGGTCTTCATCAGATTGGCTTTGTTCTATATCGGATCCATTTTCTTCATTGGGTTGTTAGTTCCTTATAATGACCCAAGACTGAACTCCACCTCCAGTGAAATTGCATCCTCCCCATTCGTTATTGCCTTCCAAAGATCAGGTGTCAAGGTTCTTCCAAGTTTGTTCAATGCCATTGTTTTAACAGCTGTTATTTCTGCAGCCAACTCCGACTTGATGGTTGGTTCAAGAGTTCTGTACTCCATGGGTTGCAATGGTTCAGCTCCAAAGGTCTTTTCCATCACCAAGTACGGTGTTCCTATGTATGCTGTGGGTTTCACTTCATTGTTTGGATTGCTAGGATTTTTGGTCGTTGGTGGTAACTCCGCCAACCAGGCCTTCAACTGGTTGTTGAACATTTCAGCCCTAGCTGGTACCATCCAATGGTTTTTCATTTCCCTATGTCATATAAGATTCAGAAAGGCCCTAGCTTACAAGAACATCAACCTAAGTGATTTGATTTTTGTTGCCGGTACTGGTCTATGGGGTAGTTACTACGCCTTATTTTTCTTAACCATAATCATAGTTGTGCAAGGTTTCCAGGCATTTGCTCCAACCTTCAACACCTCTAATTTCTTTGCCGCTTACGTCTCACTGATTGTATGGGCAGTCGCTTTCATAGGGGCACAACTATACTACAAAACAAAACTGTGGTATTCTGTAGATGAAATAGATATAGATTCGGATAGAAGAATAATAGATGAAACATTATGGGAGGAAGACGAAAAGCCTGCTTACGACACCAAGAGTAAAATAATGAAGTACTTCCACAGTATCTTTGAATAAATACAATATATAAGTAACCACATGCTAATAGCTTTATTTTTCCTTCACTAGATATACGTTTAATTAATAGTGTGATGTTCCACAAGTAGATTAAGGGATGTATTAAGTAGTACCCCTGATTTACCCTTTGAAGGCCTGAATTTCTGTCAAAAGGTGTCTGGGTGAGCGGTTTGGTGACCCACAAAAATATGTTAGCGCTTATTCTCGTTTAGTCAATTTTTTGTTTGTTTAGGAAATTTTTCCAAGGTGGAGAAAAAAAAAAAACAAAAAAACAAAGATTCAGAGATTGCTGTTCTAAGTTTATATTTATTCAGTTCATTGATAACTTCAATCAGAAACCACACATCATAATATTAGATCATTGTAGATATACCATCTAAACTCGGAACACAGTGTATAAAATAAAAACAAGACAAATATGAGTTCCAATTCCCAGCCTGATCAGTCCAGGAATAATATCTTTAAGAACATTAAGAAAGGGTTTGGTAATCATAAAGAGAAAAATGATCTTACAATTAGCGAGCCTTTCAAACCAGTTCATATGAATGGAGCTAACAACTATAATGATACATACTCTATATTAACATCAACAAGCAATATCTCAACCTCCTCTTTTTCTCCCAATAAGTCCAAAACTGCTTCAAGTATACTAGCTCAAGGACTGCCAAAGAACGGGTTAAGAAAAACGGAGACTAACATGTCATCCACAAGCTTCAATGACGTATACAGTAACAAGGAAAATGCAAATGACATGGACACAGTTCTTTCAAGTTCACAACAATCCGTATATTCTCAGGTTTTGGGTACGTCCAATTTATACAGATTCATGCTCCCTGATGGTACAGTTAAGATAGAGAAGCCGAGAAACAAGGACGAGATAGAGGAGTTATTTAATGAGTTGATGGATAAGAGAAACTTTCAAGCATTGCCCCCACATGCTCAAGCTCAACTGAGAAAGTACTCCACTGATAAAAAGTGGTTATTAGTGAATCAAGATTTACAGGCTGACTTGAAAAAATACAACAACAGTAGTAAAAAAAACAAAATTCTTCAAACCGCATTAGCAAGCCAGAATCCTAATTATACACCAGCTAATAACAGTATTTATACAGGAAAGGTATCTGCTTATAATGGTATGAAGAATTCAGAGTCTGCATCAGTGTTAACTAACTCAAAGCTGTCTCACTTACAAACCTCAGCTTTATCAAAAACTTTCACTAATAACAGAAACATCTCAACAAGCTCGATAAACAGTGCCAGTGAACCTTCAGCCTTGACTCCAGAGTATTATGTACAAAAGCTTATTTCGGAAAAGCTTAATAACAAACAACTAAATGACCTATGGGTCAGTTTAAGAACACAACCACTGAACTGGGTCTTAGGATTTCTAGATGCACAGGGACACATAGCAATTGCCAATGTGCTCCAGAAGTTTTACAAGCTATCGTACACTCCAAATGAGTCCATAGGTGAAATAACAGATGAACAACTAGACACAGAGTCCTTGCTTTTTAAATGTTCAAAGACGATATTTAACTTGAGAGAGGGGGCAAATGAATGTTCAAAGTCTGTTCTTGTGATAAATGCCATAACTGAAGGTTTGCTTTCCTTGAGAATATCTACCAGAAGACTGGCTACCGAAATGATGATGTTTGTTATGTCATGGTCAGATAACAAGTATTACCACAATGTTTTGGATGCCTTGGATCAGGAGTCTTTAGTGGCTGGTAACTTTAACATACAGGCCAGATTATCTTCAGAAAACAAAAGAAAATCTGTAATTCTAGACAATTTGAAACAAACAATTCTGAATCAAGGTAATTCCACTAAAATGAAAAGAATTGAAGAATGGCTCTTGGTACTCGAGTATACCCTTGATGGAAGAGGTGCCATGGGTTCATTGGTAGGAGCATCTGAGGAGTTCAAAAGTGGCGGTGGTGAAAATGCCATTCTTGAATACTGCTATACCACAATGTTAATGATCAATGAAGTGTGCAGTATATCCAAGAATGTTCATCAAAGAACACTTTTGAGATCGAGATTTAAGAGTTATGGTTTTGGTAGAATATTGCAAAAATTGGAATTGCTTAAATATGATAAACTGTATGAACAGCTGGTTATTTTTGAAGACCAAACTGTTGATGATTATAATCTATTGGTATCCGAAACCTCATTGAATGAGAATGTTAATTTAGAAAATCCTTTAGAAATGGTAAATTCTCTTTGGGAACACTTTGGAAAGACCGATGCTAAGAAGCATTTAATATCCTTGCTACAAAACATATTTATATCTGCATCGAAGCCATTGAACAATGATACAGAAAAGACATTGAAGGTATTGGATGCATTGGTTTCAAATGCCACCATGGCCACAATGGATAATGAATCGCAATTTAATTTTGCAATCCAAAGAGTTTTTGATTCTTTGCAAACAGATGACGTGGCCAGAAAAGCCTTGAATGAAACCAAAGAATTGAAGAGGAAACTGGAGGAAACACAAGCTGAGAGAGATTTGTTTGAGGAGAAACTTGAGGAAGCACAAGATGGCTTGGTTGGAAAGCTTCAAAGAGAGATTGAAGAAAGAGATACAATTCTAATGAAGAATCAAAGAGTCACTGAAACTCTAAGAAAAGAGATTGAAGAGCTGCGACAACAAAATATATTAGCTACAATCTCAAGAGAAAACCTTATTAACAGAGGGAAAAGTGAAGAGAATCTGTTGTATGAAGACAAGTTTGAGAACCCTACACCTATTGCTAAAGAAAAGATTAAAGCAATTCAAAATGTATTCTCTTCACAGGATGATTTGAAGAACAATCACAAGCCTTTAAGCAATTTGCCATACAGTGGCAATCACGGTCAAAGAAATGTATCTACCTTTTCATTTGACAGTCAATTCAGTGGGAGAAGCCTGTCAAGACAGCAAAGTGAATCTGAAAGGTTGAACAATATCAAAACACAAATGGAAGACATTGAAAAAGAAGCCAGATTGCTAGAGAATTCTGATTTCTATGAGGATTTACCTGATAAGCGAAAAGAACAATCACCAAAGGCCGCTGATGACAAAAAGGAAATGTTTAATAAACTTGAGTCTTTGAAGAAAATGTTAACTAACATTCAAAATGAGTCTAATGAAATCAGTAAATACAACACTGAACAGCAAATGAAGGAAATTTTGCAGGAAAAGAGAAACTTGGCATTAAAGAGGTTGACTGATCTGCAAAACTTGTACAAAAGTGACTCTCAAATAGATGAAAAGACTGATATATTGGTTAATAATTTGATAAGCGAGTTAGAATCTTCAAATACATCCACCTCTCATCAAAGATCAGTTAGTGTGTCTTCAAGCATATCGCTAAGACCAAAGTCAGCAGATGAAAAGTTGAACAGCATTAATGCAACATTGGCTAAGCTGAATGCAAGAAGAAATACCTTAACGTCTGAAAGTACCTTCAACAACAATGACACCGATGTTGAATCTGATAACTTTAGGTATTCGTCAGTTTCTGGATCCTTTTTATCAGAACTGTCAGAGAAATATGGGAAACATCATAGACATGATTCTAGTACCACTAGAAGGGACTCATCGTCTAGTCATCATCACAATACATCTATTGGCAGCGCTCAAACATTGGGTCACTCGTACTCGAACTCAACTTCCGGGGCGAATTACAGAAAAAGTTTCATGAATAGAATGAAGAAAAGTACAGCTCCTGTGAAGAAAGATGAAAAGGTTGTTGAAGAGGAGATAAAGCCTGCTGAAGAAGTTGTTGATGTTCTTACCACAACTGTGCCGGAGCCAAACACTGAATCTCTTGTAAGTGTCCCACCTCCACCTCCATTGCCACCCATGTTTACTACCAACAGTAACAGTTCTTTTCCGCCACCACCTCCGCCTCCGCCTCCTATGCCTGTTCCTTTGGGAGGCAAGGGGCCAGTACCACCACCTCCGCCACCTCCCCCACCATTGATGAGCGTGCCACCGCCACCACCAATGATGAATGCACCATCTCCACCCATGTTCATGGGCAACAGTATTTTCAACAAGTACCCAAAGCCAAAGCGTCGTTTGAAACAAATTCATTGGGACAGAATGGACAGCAGTAAGTACTTTGACAAGAATGGAGTAAAGCTGATAGATGAGCTGAATGAGTTTGGTGTGCTGAAGGAACTTGAGGACAAGTTTGGAGCCCGAGAGGTGAAAAAGTTCAAGTTGAAGGGCAACAAGGACAGCGACACCAAGGAGCTTGACAAGCTGACATTTTTGAGCAGAGACGTTTCACAGCAGTTTGGAATCAATCTCCACATGTTTGCGAACTTGACAGTTGATGAGCTTGTTGAAAAAATTCTAAAGTGTGACAGGGACATTTTGAATAATTTTGCCGTCATGGAATTTTTGAGTAAAGATGATATAGTTGAAGTAAGTATTAACCTGGAAAGAAATTACTCTGGATATGTCACTGAGTGGTTGGATGGTGAGGAAGTACTTAAACCTGAAAAGGATCTCAATGAACTTCAAAGACCAGACCAGCTGTATGTAAACCTGATGGTCAACTTGAGACATTATTGGAAATCCAGAATGAGAGCCCTGAACTTGGTTGTTAATTACAAAAAAGATTACAATGATTTAGTTGGAAAGCTAAGAAAAATTGACAAGGCTGTTGACGTGTTGAAGAACTCAAAGAATCTTAAGGGGATTTTTGACATCATCCTGGCTGTGGGTAATTACATGAATGATGCTTCAAAGCAAGCTAATGGTTTCAAGCTGTCAACTCTACAAAGATTGACTTTTGTCAAGGATGAGGACAACAAGTTGACATTTTTGAACTATGTTGAAAAGATTGTAAGGGAGCATTATCCTGGGTATGCCATGTTTATTAAGGAACTGGAGCCAATATTGGAAGTTACAAAGATTTCTATTGATCAATTGGATAATGATTGTAAAAACTATCAAAAAAACATTTCAAATGTGGAAACTTCCTTGGAAAGAGGAAACTTGAAGGATTCATCAAAGTTCCATCCACAGGATAGGGTCATCAGTAAGATATTGCCAGTAATTAGTGATTGCAAAAAGAAGGGTGATTTGTTGAGTGATGAGGTAATGTTAAGTATGATGGAATTTGACTCACTAATGAAGCTGTTTGGTGAAGATAACACTGATCAATTTGCCAAAAACAATTTCTTTAGAAAGTTCAGTGATTTCATGCAAGCTTATAAAAAGGCGGCAGAAGTGAATAAGAGAGTGGAGGAAGAAGAAAGAGCTTATGAGGCAAGAAAGAAGATTTTGGAAGAACAAGAAGAGAGAAGTAGACAAAGAAAGCTACAAGAGGAAGATGAAGGCATTAAGGATGACAGTAACATGGATGAAAGAAATGTCATGGACAACTTGTTGTCTAAATTGAAGAATGCGGGACCAAACAAAGCGGATTCATCCACTGCTAGAAGCAGAGCAAAAGCGAGAAAGGATTTACTGGAAAAAAGCCATAGTAACACGCCAACTAAAAATTTGAGCGAAGAAGAGGTGTCAAGGGCACACGCTAGATCACCAAGCAATATTCTTGACAATTTAGTAGATCTCAGTCAGGAAGGGGGATCAACTGCATCAATAATCTACTCACCAGAGACCAAGGAAAGAAAGAGAAAGGAAGAGAATGAAACGTCGCCATTTAAAAAAGATGATGCAGGAGGCTTATCTGCACAGTCTTTGTTAAATGGATTGAGAAGAGAGAGTAGTAGTGTACGAACCGAAGAGGAAAGAAGAAAGTTGAGAGAATTGCATAAGAAAAACAAGAAAGAAAGCAATCGATTACAATTCTTTGAAGAACCCACAGCTGAAAGTTGATTCCAAGGCTCGAAGGAATATGGATACACTTAATGATATTGGTTTTTAAAATTTATCAAAATAATATGTACAAATATATAAGTTAATTATAAAATATGCCTAGTTTTTACCAGAGACTCTAAATGATAACCAATCCTTTACTGTAGTTAATGAGTTAAAAATGTTCATACCGACATTAGTTACGTTGTTAATGACAGGATGATTGATGCTGAACAACTTATGCAGGAAGTCAGTACCGATCAGCATCATGCTATTCTCCAGGACTCTGTTTTGATGGTACTTCTTCAAGACTAGTTCATTGTTTCCAATGTCGATACCATGGTCCAAAGCTATTTCCAACTGTTTAGTCAACTCCTTGATGTCTTCGATACCCATGTTTAAGCCTTGTCCAGCCAAGGGATGGGTGTTATGACAGGCATCCCCAATCAATACCAGTCTGTCCTTGGAGTATTCATCAGCATGGAAAACCTTCAGTGGGAAGCCACCAACAGTCTTGACATCAACGGAATCAAGCAAAGGAGGGTAATTTTCCTCCATGTATAGCATGTTGTCTTGGGAATTGGATGTGTTTATCTTGGCTAATTTTTCAGCAACCATATCAACTCTTTTATCCATTTCTTCAATGATTTTGCTTTCTAAATCAGAGTCTACACTTTCAGATGCATACAGATCAAAGACTCTGTTTAAGTAGTACTCGTAATCAGGTTTGTCCAAAACATAAGCACAGTTAATCAATCTTCCTAGTACTTGACCATTCTTACATTTCTTTGTGAACAAGTCAAACATGGCCTTGTTGCATGACCAGACCATGGAGCCTCTGTCCTTGTTGTTCAAAGGAAGATGAGCCAACGGACCTGTGTTCAAGAATATTTGCCACCCCTTGGATGCAGATGTTATTGGGTACTTATAGTTCAGATTGCCCACAACCCCAAATGAGTTGTATGACCAGCCGTTGCCCTGTCCGTTGTTGATGAGTTTCTTTATACAAGAGTTGTATCCATCACAGCCAATGACCAACTTGGCTGAGATATCGGAATCATTGGTCAGCTTCAAAACGGGGTAGTTGTCTTTGAACTGGATTTCCTTAACCTTGGTCATCTCCAAGATGTTGTTGCTTTGATCGTTTTGGTAGTTGGCATTGACAATGTTCATGATTTCACACATGTATGACTCAGTGTCAATGTCGATTCTGGCCTTCTCAAAGTCTGAAGTACCGTTAAAGACAGAAATACCACTAAACTTCGATATCTTGTCGAAATTCAAGGGTAACTTCAACTTTGAGGTCAAGAATTCAATATTCTTGGGAGTGATGGAAATCAATCTGTTTGTGAATTGCTCATTGGAAAGGTCAGTGTAGTTTTTGATGTCCTTTGATAGGTTGTTGGACTCTATAAGTTTATAAGTAAGTTTGTTGCTTATTTTGGGGTTGTTTTTCAAAGCTGATAACATGGTAAGACCAGCTGGGCCACCACCAACAATTACTATATCGTAGTGCTGAGCATTTTTCAAGTATCTAGTATGTTTGAACATTATTTGTTTTTTTTTTATGTAGACTGAATTAACAAACTGACAATATACAATAGTAATATAAGGTGAGATATGCTTTTTAGGTTTAAGATAGTACTTTTCTTGTTGAATATGTTGAATATCTCCTGCTTAAATTGTTATTATACATACGATTACTTCAAATGAAAAAAAAAGGAGAGAGTATTTTGGTTAGCGTGTGTATTTTTTTTCCTTGGCGAAGAGTTTGGTGATGGAAGAGGAAAAAAAGAAAATGTACAGGGGGGTTTTTTTGTTGACATGCACGTGACTGATCCCTAGGAACAAAAATGGCACAAATTCAAAGAAGAAAAATAACAGCTAAAATGATGACATACATTGGAGTACATTATGTTTAAAAGAACAGATAACACACACCAAACATAATCAATAGAAAAAAAAAATGACAATAAATCAGTTTGATCTGAAGAAATCATATATTATAGACAAGCTAGAGCTAAAACTCACCTCAAATGACTACATTTTATCAGACACAGAATCCATAATCAGTGACATTGAAGAACAAGAGGAAGAACCGGTTGAAATCAAAGCACAGAAGTCTTATATAAAGCAAGATGAAGATAACAAGCAGTTTGAAGACTATTTTAAGGATATCTTACAAGATGTAAGCAGCGAAATGACCATAGCAAAATACACCAAAACAGACCAACTCAAGGATGAGGATGATTGGGGATGGGAGGATGACTTATCCATAACAAACACATACATGTTACCAAGATTCTTTATAAAATTGTTAGAATCAGGCATCAAAAATAAGAATGTGTTTGCAACAATTGTACACGTTTTACTGAAGAAGATTTACACACTGTATGGATCTGAAACAATCAAGAACCTTTATAGACTGTTGGACTACAGCATGGACAATGATGCGAGTCTCGTTGGATTAGTAAAAAATTGCATATTTTCAATGATTGACAACATAGGTGGCAATGATAATATTCTTGAAAGGGTTCAAAGCTATGTGAGTGTGTTACCGCTGGATGATAGCCTTGTGAACCAAAGGGAAATGTTGGTGGGTGTGCTGGACAGGGTGTCTGGGTCATGTGACCAAGAGGTAGCGTTTCTGGTGAAGAGAAAAATCATAGAGTGGTACAAGGACCACAACAGAAAAATCACTGAGGATTTACTCGAGAGGTTAAGTTTGTTTTAACGAGAGAACAAAAAAAAAAAAAAAGGTGTAAAAGAAAAAAATATGAGAATTATACAAGAGCTATATAAAGGCATCACGGAAGAATTTGATTATACAATATTTTTTATTCTTATACAAAGTTTATACTATATTCGATATAAAGAAGTATATGAATAACCATTAATATAAAAATACTTATCAAGATTATCACATAATGGTTGCCACTGCTTATAACGTTAAAATGACTTGCGAAGGATGCTCCAATGCTATCAACAGAATCATACTGAAGAACAAAGACAACCTAGCCATAAATGACTACAACATATCTCTAGAGAACCAAGAAGTTGTTATTGACCATGATGAAAAGATCAGTGGTGAAGATATCTTGACTGTCTTGAAAAAGAGTGGTAAAGAAGTCAGTTTGAAGTAATTTTTCAAAATCCGATATTCCAGCATTAATCGCGCAAAGGCTTATCTCCCGAAAAATATTAGCCCATATATTTTATATACATATATTTTTTTTTTTTTTTCAAGGAAAATTTTCAAAATAAGTAAAAACCGATAATCATAATTCACAAGATCATACATCCCAACAAACAAAATCAGTTGTATTTACATAATATGTCGTTCATAGTGTATATTGTCAAGATTCTTTTTCTCATACATCTCACAAACGCTGTCGATAACATCAATCCTTTGGTATCGTTCAAACAGTATCAGGACAACATCATAAAACATTCCAATAGAATCAATCAAAACTTCATAATTGGTGAAGACACGGAAATAGATTTACAGCCATTTATATCAAACAGCGATGATAGTCTTCAAGACAAGTTTAACTTTGCCAGTATTGATTGCATGGCAAATGTCATTGACAGGAGCATAACAACCAATGCCAAGCATGTAAACAACCTACTGATCAATGATCTGGACAAGAGCTTGCTGCTGAAGTTTAAGCAAAGAAGTTACTTCATTATAGAATTGTGTGAGTTCATCAAAATTACATCCTTTGAAATAGGTAATCTGGAACCATATTCCAACAACCTCAATGACTTCACCATATATGGGAAAAAATCATTAGATGAGGAGGAGTGGACGCATGTAGGAACCTTCAAGTATGATCAATTCAACAAGCTACAGCTTTTCTGTATCCCCATGAAAAACCGGATTTGGCTAAAGTACTTGAAACTTGAAATACTAAGTGTTCATGATTCAGACTATTATTACACACCCATTACTAGCTTAAAGGTATTTGGTAAGGATATTTTCAATGATATTGAAAACGTCATTGATGAAAATGAAATAAAGGAAACCATAAGCAATGATTTATCCAATGATATTGATTTCTGCAAAATCAGCAATCCTTTTGTGAAATATGATCAGCAATTGAACTCATTGAATCAGTCGTCAATCATGATCAAGGACAAGAACACCAACAAGGACAATGTTTTGGAAACTATACTCAAAAAGATACATTTCCTGAACTCCTATGTCAAGCTTCAATCCAACTTCATTGATTTATCCTTCAATGAAACAATCAGCTTGATAAATGAAACCTATTTCATGGACTTCAAAAAGAACATCAAGAAAATTAATAAGAACAATGCCCACATTAAGAGTAAGATAGCGTTTTTGGAAAAGCAAGTTTATGGACTATGGTTTGTTTTGATCATCATGATGGTCCTTTTGACAGCAATGGTTCTGAACAACATGGATCCAAAGTAAGTGTTTAATTTGAATCTCTTTGAAAAAAAAAAGGTTAAGCCTGGCGTGTTTATATATAATGCTATTTAAAATTGTAATAAAGAAATATGAGACTAATTTTTTTTAATGATTTATTGCGGAAACACGCTCCACACGTGATCACCCGTTGACCTCAAAAAAAAGAAAAAGAAAAAACAATTCGCCTCTATAGAAATAAAACCCTGTTTTCGTTCATAGACTTAATCCCAACAGGAACTGTGATACATGCAAAATCTGAACCTTTACTAATTCCTCATCAACATCATCAGCATTTGAGTCCAAATTGGTTAAGTATATCAACTTATAAAATGCTGTTTTGTTGAATTCTTTGAACATTTCCAGTTTTTCCAATATTTGTATCTGAGAATACTTTTGCAAAAATATACCATACTTCCTGTTAACTTTATCCTGCATGACATTTTCGTAATTGCACTCTTTGGTGTTCATATCAAACAATATGTTCAAAAACAAATGTAGACACTTCAGGATTGTGTCCTGGTTGTGAGTGTGCAGTCTCTTGATGGGGAAGTCCTCAATGTTGTCTGTATCTAACAGCATTTCAATCATTGTTCTACAAGAATCATCATCAATGATGTTATTGATGTTGATCATTGATAGAGCCAACAGTGTGCAGACATAGGCCACCACATCCGAGGGGATTTGTGTGAAGTCCTGTGTTGTCAATGACAGCTCCCCCAAAAAGGAACTTATCTGATAGGTCAAAAGCAGCACCTTGTTGATATTTCTGGATTTTAGAGAATCACCTGTATTCTTTAAATCTTCGTGTAATATTGTCTTCAAAAACGTGCATATGCACTGCAACCCATCCTCAATGGACCAAAAACTTAAATTCCAATCAATGGTTAGTAGTAAGTGTTTTTCCATTTGCTGAAACATGGACTTGTCTATTTCCTCATTCTTGTTCGTTTTGTTCTCGTCAAACTTGATGAAGTTGTCCTCATTTGACAACCGCACAAGCTCGCTGATTTCTGGTGTTCTATTCTTTTTATCATTGTATTTACAGCTCACCAGCAAACACGTCAAAAACAGTAGCGTGTAATGCTTTTCGTAAAGTATTCTTTTGCTACAGTAGTAGTCAAATAGGTAAATGGTGTGGTGTAAAGTTTGCTGTGTGAAGCTTTTCAAGTTTTGTAAGATAATGAGTAGGTTAAGCAGTCGTGTGCGCAAGTTTGGGTTGCTGAAGGAATCTGATATCTCAGGCTGTTGCTTTAGAATGCTATTGAAGTTCCTTATGAAGGAGATATTGTTAATCTGGGTTATGGTATCGTTAATGCTGTTGGAATATTCGTTTAGGGTAATACTAAACTGGATTTTTTCATTTTCTATAAGCTTAGTGGGGTATATTGCTCTCTTCTCCATTTATTAATGGTTTGATGACAGATTTGTGGTATTTATACTTATGTTCTTATATAATATTGAACAGCTAATAAATTTTTCAAAAGAGTTTAAAAGGAAAATTTTTTTTTTGTAGAGCAGTTTATTAGGCTTTTTTTTTTTTTTGGCAGTAATATCACTGTGAACAATTTGTATGAAAAGCCCCGGTAAAAAAACAAGGAAATTTTTTTTTTTTGGTTCTTAGTGGAATATCTGGTGAGTATTGGTTTGTTAATCCTTATCTCAGGAGATATATAAACTTTTGAAGTGACGTCTTGTGCTTCGATACTGTAATGTTTTATCTATAAGTGAATAATGTGAGAGGTGTGGACATATGTGGACTGAAAAAAAATGAACATGCCATACCGATAGAAATGTACTATCTATTTGTAATGACAAGAACAAACAGACTACATTTTTGATATCATATAAACTACAGACAAATCAAAAGGTGATTAATTAAAGAACAATTAGAACTCAATAAACTTTTTTTCTTATACCAATTATAGTGTATGTAGCATTTGTTCAAACAAATACATGTGCTACTGCCTTAAATTGAATAGGTTCCCTTGTGAAAGAATGGGTGAAAAAAAAAAAAACAAAAGAACTATACATCGGCTACTATTCAGGTCTGTTTTTGGTAGCGGACAATGATTTATTTTTTTTAGGTCAATTAATTAAACCTCAAAACATAAAAAAACCACATATATAAGTTAATTTACATAACTGTAATCAATCATAAAGAAGTATCTTCAAGATGAGTAATGTTTACAAAACATTTTGAAATTGTGTAAGCTGCCCAAAAAAAAAAATAATAACTGGTTACTATTTATAAACAAATGATTAATGTTGTATTGAAAAAAAAAAAAAAGGTATACGAATTTAATTAATTTTTTAAAATGCTTTTTTATATTATTTTTAAAATCATATAGTAAATCAACCAACCCGAATTGCATAAACTATCTCTTTAAACAGTAAAAACAAAAATGATTTATAAACATTTCATAATTGCTAGTATCACCTTATTGCATTTAGTCAAAGCAGTTACAAACGAATTCATTGTTCAGTTAAAACCAAGTGAAACATCCTTTGTTGACTTCTTTAGCAAGTATTACACTAGCAACAACATTGAGAGTGCCAATCTGCTATACTCTGAATTGCTACTAAAGGAGTCCCAAAATTTCTTAAATGGCTACCACATCAAGCCAAAATCTAATGAACTACAAATCTTAACCTTTAAAAACTTTTATTCAAAGATTAGCAATAGTACAAATTTAAAGGAAGAAAACCTTTTACCAAGTATTCAGCTAGTTTATGGTCAATTTCCTAATGAGGTTTTATCTCAAATGTATGATGATCCAAACATTGTGGCTATTTCTCTAAACAGACAGTTTGTCTTGTCCACTGAAGATCAAGCTAATGTTCAATACATCAACTATAACTCCAAAAACACCACCACTGATCAACAAAGTGACAGCATCTCCATTGAAGGTTTGAAAGAACAATCAAATGAATACTATCAAGGTATAGGGGTTGATGTTTATATCTATGATACTGGAATAAGAAGAAGTGAAACACACTTTGGCAGCAGATTACACAAGATCTTGGATTACTCATTGGCTGAAGAAAGTGATGCTAAGTACCATGAACATGGAACCAATGTTGCCGCCATCATTGGGTCCTCAACCATGGGGATTGCATCTAAATGTAATTTATATGACATGAAGTTAAGCAACAAGAAGACTACAGACTTGTTCACATTGATAATGGCCTTAAAGCAAGGTTATCTACATGCAAAAATGACAAACAGACCAAGCTTGTTCATGATCTCGTGGATTGCCAAGAAATCACACATCTTGGAAAATGTCCTTCAAGAAATTCAAGAAAACAATGCCAGCAAGCTTACTGTTGTTGTCCCAGGTGGCAACTCACCAAAGACTTCTGCATGTGCCTTGTCTCCAAGTGGCACTCTTGGTGTTATCAGTGTTGGTTCATTGGTTGATAAGGATACAATCTACAAAAACGACGAAAACTCAATCATCACTACGAATTTGAAAATTGCTGACTTCTCCACCAATGGAATGTGTTTGGATTACTTTGCTTCTGGGTACTTAGTTGATACATTGTGTTTTGCCAAAAACGCCAATGAAAAGGATGGTTTATACCAGTGTAAAAAATCAGGTACCTCAATAAGTGCAGCAATAGTTGCAGGATATGAAGCTTTGAAGCTAAGTGCTATTTAAAAAAAATAACGAGGTTGAATTAATTGTTAATATATATTAGAATTTTAATAGACTAACACATTATCACATATATTTTGTGCTTATGGTATTTATATATGGTTCAATATGGAGATATATCACTATTGAAAGAACACAGATTTGTTTGATAGAGATTTGTAGAGTTCAGAAGATACGCGTAAAATAGATGTTTGTAGAAGAAAAAAGAACGTGAAGAATTTCTGAATTTTTCAACTTTTTTTTTCATTTTTAATACGCGTCTTTAACTTTATTTCATTTTTTTTTGTCACAAATTTTAATATTTTAATGATCAATTATAATGGATTAAAGCAGTAAATTAAATCCCAAATACTACTTTCACTCAGAGAAAGGGCATATATAGTGTCAAATCTTTACTCCACAATTTAATTCAACCGAATATGTCTGACTTTGAAGACTTTGAAGATCTTTTTGATAAAGAAGCTGACTCAATTCAAAAATTGAATAACCAGCAAGAGCAAATATCTGATGATGAAATCTTAGAGGATGATTTGATTGAAAATGAAGAAAAGGAAATCAACTACTCCAACTATACAGACAATCTTGAACTTGAGGAGTACTTAAAGAGAAAAATTAATCATCTTTGTATAAATCTGTCGACTTCAAATTTAAATAACCAATACGACATCAATGTCAATACTTTAAACAACTTGAAACAAATAAAAAAGGGTCTATCATTTGATAGCAAGGTTTTAGAATCAAAGCTTATATTCAAGGAACTTTACAACAATAACATACTGGAACATGATCTGATCAACATAATCAACATGTATCAATCTGAAAAAACATCAGAATACTTGATGAAGTGTATCTTTAGAGTATTAGAAATCATTTATAACATAACAGCCAAAATACAAATCAATGAGGATTCTTCCAAGAATGAAATTGAAAATTATAATCTTGTTAAAAAAATTCAACTGACCTATAAAAAGCAGTTGCTTAATAAGGTGTTTTTATCAAAAATTACTAAGATATTAACTGATATGGCATTCAAATTTGATGAAAAAGCTTTTAAGAATGTTGGTTCAAACAAAGACAAAACTATTAGCTTTGTTATAAACATAATCAAGAATTTATTGGAAATAGACTTATTTGATTTGATCGTATCAGATGACCAATATAAAAAATTCAAAACAAGCGCAAGTAGAAATAGCTCACTGTCATGTTTACCTGCTGGATTAAGCAAAGAAGATATAGGAATTAAGCATGTTCTACATATGTTTGAATCTTCGGGTTTGCTGACAGCATTGCTAAAACTAACACAAACAATATCCCAAGATCACAGATCTGGTTATGAAAAGAAGCTCGAGCAAAAAACTATTCTTTTGCCCTTGTTTGAAATTTGGTACTCCTTGATTAAGGATGTATCACCTGTGAGAGGGTCCTTGCTCAATGACTCAAGAAATATATCCAAAGATAACTTACTTACAAGATGCAACTCATCCATTCAAAATTTATTGCTCAAGGATGAGGCATTGAAGAAAAGAATTGTTAACAACACTTCCTCAAGACACTCAAAGTTCGGTACATTGATCACTGTGAAGACTGATAACAACAAGCGCACTCAATTGACAAATGTCAACAACAGAACTCTTTCGGACCTTTCATTGGACTTTTTGGATGATAACAAAAAGGACTTACCACTGTATGGTGTTAACTACAAGGACAAGGGGGATCACTGGCTAAAGTCCGAGTACTTGAACATATTAGATGATGATGAACAGGCTATGAATATCCACTTTTACGACAATCATAAGTTTATTGATATAATTGAAAAATTTGTTTTATCCAAGACTTACAATAACTTCACCATAAAAATGTTGGATGTGATTAACTTTTATAAAGAAACGCCGTATGAAATAACGGATCACCCAGATATAGTTATCAAATTCTTTACTATAAGCTCGTGGTTTTTAGAGTTTTATAGATCCAAGTTAAATTCCTCAGATGATAAAAACCTTGACAAATACAAAAAATTACTGGTACAGTATATAAACTGTAACCCTAAGTATTTTGTGGGGGAGATTCATGGGTTATACAATGAGTTCACATCAGAAAGTAAAAAAATGAACTTTTGTGTGGTTCACAGTTTTAATAAGTTTTATAACTTATTGTTAGATTTGATCATTTCAAGTCCTTTGAACCTCATTACTGTTTATTTGATACCCACCATGTACATATACAGTTCCTCCAACTTAGTGGAAAAAATTTGCTCTTTCCCAAGATTGCTAGATAATTCAACAAATATTCACATAAAGCAATCCTCCTTCAATTTATTGAACACTTTATTCAAGTTCAAGCATGAATTTAATAATATATCCTTTAATAAAGAAGAAATTGAAAAGTCCCCATTGTATAAACATTCTCTTTCAAAAAATATGAAGATTCAAGGTATAGAAGATAGTGACACAATGTATGCTGAGATAAAGTACTTTTTAGAAGTTAATAAGGAAGACCTTAAAACGTTCTATAAAAATGTTTTCCAAGCAGATTTAATGACAGCACTAATATCTTACATAGACAATAGCAAAACCCTAAGCTATAGCTCACAAAAGACTCTGCTTAGATTACTCAACATTTGTTTGAAGTGTTTTCCAGTCGCCTTGCAAAGAATAGATTTAATCATAAACATGAGACAATGGATGAGCTCTCTCACAAAGCGTGATCGTTTGTACCCACACATTGATCAGTTCTCTACTAGACTTTTATCTCAAATTATAAAAAGAATAAGGACCAATCCAAACTCTGCTTCATTGGAATTATTGTTTGTGGAAAAATCCAAAAGACTTCACTACATTTATGGTGATAGCTCATTTATTGAAACTGGTAAGGCCAGTGAAGAACTTTTGGAGGCAAAGTACTGCATACAACCATCATCATTCAATGAAAAGTTTGTGAACAGCATTTCAGGATTGATAAGATCGGAATCTGTGAAACATCAAATAGGAGTGATCATTGGGTGTTTACAGGAAAAAAGTAAAGATGACTCAATAAAAGCTGTTCTTGATCATATGAAGTATGTTAGAGATTGTGTCTCAACAGAAAACAACACTGATATGGAGTATGATATTTTGGAATTCTTGAAGAAAAATGAAAACACTCAGCATAAAGATATTCTCAACAAATGTGGGCAAGATCCAGATTTCAGACTCTTTTTGAAACTAATTTCCTATAAAATACCCAAGTACTCATCTGATCAAAAGTGTATCTTGACATTGAATGATAATCAATTCACGTTCAATTTCTTCATTAATTTGATTGAAAACTTTTTGGAAACACCATTTGAGCTGAACTGGGATGAAGATATCAGTATGAATTCTTTGTTAATAAGACCAGCTTCTTATGTTGAATCAAAAAAAAGACACACAAAGAAAAACAAAAAAGGTGAAAAATTGCAAAATAACGATGAGAATGTTAGAAGGGCTGAAGAATATGATAAGGAGGACGGGTTTGATGATGATGCTGAAGATGAAAATGACGATTCATATTTTAAGCAACTTTCTGAAAAAAGAGAAAGAAAAAAAACCATTAAAAAAAGTAATAAACTTTCTGTTGCAATTTTTGATGATGAAAGTGCTTTGGATGATGTTGAGGATATCGACTTGAATATAGAGGAGACTGCTATTTCACCTCACGAAATGGAACCCACAAGCAAGGAACCCGAAGAGGAAATAGTAAGAACAATTGTACCAACTGAGAAATTTGTTGTTGAGAAGATTGTTGAGAATACAAAGACTCAATCAAAATTATCTTACGATACAGCCAAGGCACAAATGTTGAAGAGATCCGAGATGTTCAAACAACAGAAAAGAAGAATATTAGAGGATTCAGAAGACGAATCTGAGGATGAGATACCTGAAAAGAAAAAAAATAAAACAACGGACTCTGAATAATGATCTTTTACACAAACAACTCATATGTAGAATATATAATAAGGAAGGCACCTAAACCTATGACGATGTAATACTTTAAATTCTCTTTATTGCTTCTTCCTGGGTTCAGCAGAATATTCACTAAAGGAGGTAGGATAAAGGCCATCAATGAACCAGCATAACTACCAATTAATTCAAGCACAGAACCTAAGTTTTCTATTTGTGTTGCAACAAGGGTTGACATCAATGATATAGCAAATGTTATACCAAAGTGCAGACTGTCCGACAGCTCAATGACTTCAGATTTGTTGAAATTGATTAAATCACGTATCACTTCTCTTAGTACAAAAACCTCTAGAGGGTAGGTGGTGATCATGTTGAATGCAAATAAGGCTCTTGAGATATTAATCAAAACGTCATCCTCGGGGAAGTTGTTCAAGATGTTTGATTTCAGCTTCCCCTGGAATGTCAGGAACCCTGCTATTCCTATAATAAAGATGGCTAAACCAGATATTATAGTTGAAAGATGAATCAATTTGTTGAAGTTAGCCTTGTTTTTCAAAGATTGGAAAATCATTGCTGTGTTGTGATGGCAAATCATGGCAAAATTGATGATGGACATACCCTTGACAATTTTTCTAAAGTTGAAGCCATATTGCTTGAATGAAAGATCCATACCTTCCGCTCTATAATCAGTGTTTAAAAAGGGGCCCTTGATGATAACACTTAAAACAATGAATCCCATACTTATACAAGCAATGGTTGAAAATCCACCTAACTTTCCAATGTCACGGTACAATGTCAATGGGAAACACACAAACCATCCACAAACCAGAATGGTGAAGCTTCTGCTTTTCAAGAAAATTGCAAACCTAGGCATCAATGCTACTAAGACATGGGGAAGGGTATCACCAATGATAATCAAAAAACTTATACAGCCACCAACAGCAAACATACCGTTTCCAAACAGAATGATGAATTTACCAACATTCCCCATGGTATATTCAACAGACTGCTGATAGGTTTTGGATTGACTGATTTTCAAATTTTTCACTATCAGTCTCATGGTGAAGTCCATGACCAGGACAGTCAAGGGAAGAATCACGGCCACACCCATAAGGCCCACATAAGAAAAGGACATCGGGATGGCTATCAACCCAGCACCCAAAATTGAGTTCAAGGTGTTCATCAGGGCATTAAGCAAGGAAGCTTCGCCATCTAATTCATCGTTGAAAGGTTTGTTGAGGTTGTCCACTGGGCTTTGATAAGTCTCGACTAATGAACTTTCAGGCTGAAAGGATGTTAATTCTAAGTCTTTGTGAAAATCTGTATCTATATCAAAAAGAGTATCGCTATTGTCAGTCATTATGAAAGTTTGGATTCAATATTTTTTTTTTTGTAGTGGTTTTTATGAAATTGTTGTACTTTATTTAATATTATTGAAACTTTAAATGAAATGAAATAAAAAATGAATCATTCAGTATTTATATGATGTATATTGAATGTTAAGAAATGATTTATAAAATTCACCCTAGTAGCAATGTAAGTTGATGTCTTCTGCAAATGCACTAGTTATATATTAAGGTATAAAAACTAATGAGATTTAGCTTTGTTCATTAGTATCTTATGGTGAAAAATAGGATTCAAACTTGTTGCAACTTCACCCCATAATTGAAAATAATGTAAATTTTACTGTTTATTTATTTTATTGTATTTTTTTTTTTGATTAGTTTTATAGCCGGAGAAAGTTTCTAGTAAAAACAATCGCCATTGTGTAGCGTCTTTTGGCTGCAACAATCGTGAACAGACTTACAATGTTTGTGTTACAAATGAACCTTAGTATATACGGGCCTTAATTATACAGGAGAGGTAGGCAAGCTACTCTCGTATTCCTCAAAATCAAATCCACTTTGTTCCTCTTCCTCAGCTTCATCTTCTGTAACATTTTCTAGTATCCTGTCAACTGCATTATCTATTTCGGATATGTTCATATCGGCAGTTGATGATTTATTTATGGATAGTTCTTGAATACTTTCAGTGGTTTCCTTTAGACTTTCAGTTGTTTCCCTCAAGCTTTCAACTGATCCCTTCAAGCTTTCTTGTTCAATGATTTGTTTGACTGTGTCATTGTCAACGGTATTATTTTTAATGTCAAGAATAGGAGTGATTTTGGTATTAATACAGCTATTTTCATTTGTGTCCAGGGACCAGATTCCCAAATTGGTCCAGTTCAGTATACTTCTAAGCTTGCACAACTCTATAAAGCTTAACTGGATGTTGGATAAAAAATCTCCATTATATGATGCTTCAATAACCATGTCACTACCTTTGGTTGGATCATCCATGTTGGAGTTCATGTTCCATATATTGAATGCATCTGAAATCATAGACACTCTCTTGGCTGCTCTACTGGATGATCTCTTTCTTCTTGTTGTACTTTGGCTCAATGGCTGTTCCTTTACATCTATACTGGAATTTGCCACTCTTTCCAAGTTCCACACTCCCATTTTCAATTCCCTCAAAAAGCCAAAAATATCACATATACTTCTTACCTTCAGTAAACAATAATGACACAACAAGTACAGGTTGAAATCCTTCTTTGAGCTTTGTGATGGTAACTTCATGTAATGAAGCCTGTTGTGTTCCAGAGAGTCATTTCTTCGTTCATTACAAATGGAACAAGGCTCATCTATAGCCACTGGTGGTGAGGAGTCAGGAAACTTGTACATGTTTTTACCCTTATTGACATATGAGCTTTTGAAATGTTCATTGTGTCCTGAGATAGGCTCAACAAGGACTTCTCCTGATATGAACCAGTTAAACAAATTCTTCTTGTGGGCCCATGTCAAGCTCTTGGAATTGTCAAGCTTTAGTATAGGTTCAATATCTTGATTTATAATGATCTTTAGTAACTTTGATCCATGTTTCGTATCTAAAATAGAGTTGCTAGATTGTAACAAGGAGATAAATCTTAAGTATTCTTGGTAAAACTCTGTATCAAATCTGATGTTTTTAATGGATGGGGAAAACAACGCTCTTTGATCATGTACACTGTTGTTTTTATTTGTTATATCGCCATTGGTCTTTTCCATTCTTACTGAATCTTGTTGTAAAATAGCCTTCAAACTATTTAATTGTTGTGATAAATTCATTTCAATATCCTCCTTTTCCTTCAATTGCCTTTGAATTTGCTTGAGTTCCAAGTCCTTTTTATAAACATTTTCCTTTTCAACACTAACCATTTTATTGGCTTCTTCAAACAATGAAACTGACAGATCAGAAATTTCCTCACGAAGACCTTTGACTTCTTCCTCGGCTTTTGCTCTTAGAGCTTGTTGTTCCTGGTATGCCTTTTGTAGCTTTTTGTATTCAATGTCCTCTTGTAGCTTAATGAGTTTCTCTTCCAACAGTTGGTTCTTGTTCATTGTTTCCATAAGTTGCTGAGACATGTCTGATAAAGATGATTCTATTCTGTTTTTTTCTTCAACAGTTATGAAGCTCTCTTGACTGTTAGAATGCTGCTTAGCAATACTGTCTAACTCTGACATTATTGTGTTACAAAGGGTCTGGGTAGTTTTTTTTTATTGGTTCGATGTTGATTGTCGATAATATTATAATGAACATTCACCGTGTTAAAAATAAACATTTTCCCGTTTTACAGGAACAAGTTTACGATTATTTTTCTTTTTTTGATCGGTCTATATCTTTTTGGTAGTTTTACACGTGACTTTTCAACAAATCAACTCCAGCCCAGTTGAAATCTCTTTATTCAAAGAAAGACTGTCATCATTTAGACACAACAAATAGTGTTCCATAAGGTAGTGTAACGACTATGTAAAATGTTGAAAAAAGTAAGTTGTTTTTTTTTCTTTGTATTAATTAGCCTGTATGATATTTATATATTTCTTTATATATATTATTTAGCGCTTGCTTGAAAAGAATCTGTTACCTCAAGTAATCTAAACAAGACACAACTTCATTGACTTAATCCCAACTGCTTATTAGATAATAATAAATCTTCCAAAATGTTTATTATTATGTTTACGAGAAAACAATAAAAGAACTTCTCATTAGGCGTGGTTTTTTTTTTTTTCATTATTAGTTCTTTTAAGTATAATGATAGAAAATCCGTTGTATTCAGTAATACTTTAAGTCTGTCTATAATGATAGATACCGAATCTAGTTGTCATATGCTTGTTTAATCTCATAGAAGATAATATGACTATCTATAAATTAACTAATCAAAAAAATATTTATTTTTTCAACCTTTTTAATTTATGATTATGTTCTTTTCTTAGTACTAATATTTTGGCTTTTTTTTTTTTTATAGCATTGATTAAATATCGATTTGAAGGGGTATTAACAATTGACATTTCCTTTAATATTCATAACACTAACGTTATTCTGCTTTGGATCCTTGATACCAAAACCATATCTTCTAGTTGAACATTGAATAGATTGGTCTTCTTTAGTTAGCTTGGAAAATAGAGTTAACATTCTGGTAGCGTATTCAGCAGTGTGTTGACTGGTAGTGGAGACAACAGTTAAGATGAATTCGGCAATTTGACCTTTTTTAATCAATGGATACTCGGTCTTCAAAAGCTTGAACAAGTTCTTGACAACCTTTGTAGGTAAGTTGACGTATCTGCTGTTGGCCATCATTCTGAACAAATATTGGTTGGCAGTCAAGGATAGTTCCAAGCCATGTTTGGAACCAACACCCTCACCTGTGGAAACCTTGAATACCCAGTCGTTGAAAGCATGCTCATCAACAGAGTTTTCAAAGGCTTCAACATCAACATGGATGTTTAAGTTAGAGAAACCAGCAAAAGTTTCAGTTTCTCTAAAGGCATCAATGTGTTCGAAGACAAATGGCAACTTTTCTCTCAATGAATCAATGCTTGACATGGTACCAAAGGCAGCATAATCATTGTCAACAACATTGAAACCAATGGTTGAAAGCATGGTTTTCATGTTGGCTTGGTTCAATTCAAACCAGCCAGCATCTGCCAATTTCACCATGATTGAGGTTAAACCAAACAACATACCAGTCATATTGATTCCACACAAAACCATTTTGTGGTTGAAATCAGCCCCAGGGTGAAAGACACAACCTTCCAAAGCACCAGTGGCACTGAAAAACATGTTGGCCATGTCCCAGGCCAAGGCTTGTCTGTCAACAGCAGAAGTGGACACATCATAATCAGCTAAGTACTGATTTCTCAAAGTCAACTCATTTTGGTAAAATAAAAAGAACTCATCAGCCTCGTTATCCAAAACGGATGAGGAGGAGAAATTCAAAGCAATGTTGGAGATGTTGAAAACTTCTCCAAACAAAGCAATTGAGTCTTCAGAAGTTAAAGCAACTTCAGAAGAGGCAATTGGAGCAGCAGAAACTACATTTAAAATAGTAGTTGAAGCAATTAAAGCGGATAATAAAACGGCTTGCATAGTTTAAAAAAAATTTTTTTTTTCTTATGTAAGTCAAGTTAATGATGGGTGGTTTTACTATTATTAATATTCTTTAAAGTTAAATTATTAAATTAAATGTAAATTTCAAATTTAAAGATTAAAGTTAATGAAATAAAAATTTAAAAATAAATTTGAAATGAAAATGAAGCTTCTTATATAGTTTTTTGAAAATAGAATTTTAATTAGAAAACTATTTTACTAACTACCATTCGTCATCTAAACTTTTTATTTATTGAAATAATTGATGTTCCCTTATAAACATTCTATTAGTTTTATTTTAGTATTGTTTTTTTTTTTTTTAAGTCTTAAATTTTACAGAGCTGACTGAGAGTAACAAAATACAAAATATCACATATAAATTTTATCCTTAAATTACCTCAATAATGTAAAAATAACGGTTTTTTCAGTTGTGTTTTTTTATTAATTAAATTTCTGATGTGCTTTTTTTTTTTTTAAATCCCAATTGATTAAACATCTCTCTTTTTTTACATAAAGCTTGGTGAGTACGATGTATCTAATGAAAAAATAAGATGTTCTTACATAGGTTTGTCATGTCATCATTCCCTAAAAACAAAAGCAGTGAATATATATTTTTTTATTAGAATTGTAATCCTTTGTTTATGTATCAATTTGAATCATAGAAGTTTAATGTTTATTCAGGTTCTCCCTTTAAAAAAAAAGCATACATTGTTTAGTAAGTAAGCATCATTATGCACATTACTTTGTTTTCTTTTGAAATATACTAATGAGAAAATGACAGAGTATACATCACTTTTTTTTAACTTCAAATATCCTAGCATGCTTTTTTTTTTTAATTTCAATTTAAAATATGACCTAATACATATCTCATTAGAAATATCACTTAAAGTTACAGCATATCATTAATTAATCAATATTATCGTTTTGAAATGGAAAAAAAATTGAACGGTAAAATGCACCCTTAATTTTGTAATAATTTCAAAGAAAAAAAAAGCAAATAAATTTCAAAAGAAATGATTAATGAAAAAAACAAAAAAGAATGGTAGTTAAAGAAAGCAAATACGCCATAACCCATAAGTGCTATGAAGCCTTTAACCAAATACTTTACTCTTTCGGCAACTGTTCTTTCCTCAACATACTATTACTCTGAGGTTAACAACTCCTTGTATGAGCGTCATAACGATTATTATAAAAAAATAGACAATGAAATTAAATACTTGAAATTAAAAAATAACTTAAGCACGGATTTTAAGTCTCCTAAATACCCAATTATTTTGTGTCATGGATTGTCAGGGTTTAGTTCTGTACAGATTCTTCCATCTTTGTCGCAAATCAGAGGTCTTTTTGGAATTGATTCGTTAGAGGAGGCTAAGGGCATTTTATGTATCGACTACTGGCATGGTATCAAGGAAAAACTTGAAGAGAATGGATGTAAAGTTTTTATAGCAAAGGTTTCTCCTTATGGAAGTATCAAGAGTAGAGCACAGACTCTTCATCAATACATTACTGCAATATGTGACAAGGAAAACATTCAAAGCGTTAATTTGGTTGCTCACAGTATGGGTGGACTGGACTGTAGATACTTAATATCAGGCATTAAGGATAAGCCATATAAGGTTCTTTCAGTCACCACCATCTCAACACCTCACAAGGGCTCGGAAGTTGCAGATGCATTCACGAAGCTGGACACGTTACTTCCTGAAGCATTTGCACAATTGACCACAACATATGTGGGAAAGTTCAACAAGGAATTTCCAATGGATAAAGATGTCAAGTATTTCTCATATGGTGCATATTGCTGGCCCAAGTGGTACAATTTTTTTTACATAACGTGGAAATATTTGTTTTATCACAATGAAGACGAGCCACTTGAAAAGAGAATGAATGACGGATTGGTAACCTTAGATAGTGCAAAGTATGGGGAGTATTTGGGTACTCTTAGACATGTTGATCATTTAACGCTAATCAACTGGATGGATTTAAGTAAGAAATTGTCTACATTCCGATTCATGAACAGTAAGAAAAATGTACAAGAGGTTGATAAGAACAACGATCAGGATATCACCAGTGATATAGATATACTACAGTTTTACGTGGAGATATGTGATAACATTGGCCGTTTAGGCTTTTAATAATTTTATATATATATATAGTTTCTTTCTATTTATATATATTCACATTGTTTGCTATTACTTAGATTGTAACCTAGCGTTTAAAAGTAAGTTTGTATACATCTTTGTTGGTTTTGTACAATTAAAGGGGAGTTGAAAGCAAATAAGTTTATTTCCGATATTTACGTATTTATTTCTATGGGTGTCCTTTCATCAATTGCTCTAGAGTTTTTTTCCTTGTTATTTTTTTTTTTTTATATATATCTTCGTTATCTTGGTTTGAACAACATCAGTACATACAGAGCTGTTTACCCTTAAATTGTACACCCTCAACCAATTATAAACGCTTATCATATCTTATTATATACATATAAATGGAGAAATATCCTCATGTTCACTCACAAAACTTGTTGAAACTAATAGCTATTGAGTTCAAGGAATGTTTATTGGACTCTCCTTCATTTAGAGCATCAACTTCTTTTCAGTTAAGAGAACTCAAAGACAAATACATAAACATTGATTATAACACATTTAGCCTAAGCAATCTTGATTCTTGGGTCTACTCGTATATCACAGACAATCAGATCATTAAAATATACCACAACCATATCAAAAAGGCATTAAAAGATGAAGAGATTCTAGACAAAAATGATATCAAAACCATCAAATTCTTATTGAACTCATTCAATATATTTATTATTGATTTTGAGTCATATATGGTTAAACTCAATAAATTAGTAGATTCATTTACCAGCAGTAATTACACAAATGACGATGAAGCCTACAGAAGAGATGCTATCAACTTGTTCACGATGGAAATTAAAAATTTGAGCAACTCTTTGAATCTTACACATCAGCTAAAAAACATCAAAGTTTCCTTGAACATATTCACAATTGAAATGATCCTCAAGCTTTACAAAAAATCCATTCAGCGTGATGACTGCCTAATTTACTCGGAGAGCATTGATCAACTAGTGATCTTGATAAAGAATTACAAGAGTATTTATGACTCCCAACAAGTCTTGAATAAGGATATCAACATAAATAAAAACCTTATAATTAAGGCCTTTAAGAAGAGATATGATCCTGAACTACTCCTAATAAAGTATCACTCAGAGAACTTTTATTCGGATCTCCAACAGAATGTGTTTAGGGACTATGAACTTTATGATTTTAGCTGTTGGGTCTTAAGAATCAATGGTAATATGAAGAGACCCATGTTTATATTTGTTAAAAACTATATGTTGGGTATTTTTGAATTATCCGATGATAGTACCTTTGTCACTGAAACAGACAAGTTTGGCTTGAATGTGATTGACTTCAAGATAGTGGACATGAATAACGAAGAAAATGGTTTCAAGATGTTTTCATTCATGTTGATTTTCGATGATTACAAATCAGAAAATAAAGTTGAAGTGGAGTTCCAAGCTGTGGCTTCTGTGGATTTATGCAAGCTTCATTCAGTTATTATGAACATAAAGGACAAAATCAAAGATAATTCATTACCTAAGGATGTTATTGAAGCTTCAAACAAAAGATTTCCTCCATTATTCAAGGAGTTCTTCATTGAAGATAAAACATCGCCTTTAATTAACTACGACAATAAGGATTCAGTTTCCTTACTGAAGAAAGTTGAAAGGTTTGTTAGAAAGGATCTATCTGTTACAGTAGGGTTGAGATTGTTGAACAGCATTGACATGCCTATTACCACATCACATACAAACTTGGCTTTGTTTGCCAATGTATACATGACTTCAACAACAAATTGCGTACCCAATGCAATCATTGCGAATACTTGGGGATCTGAATATTGGGCGAATTTGTTCATGAAAAATAAGGACAATTATAACTATAACGCTCAATTGTTCATAAAGACACAATCAGATGCAGCATTCACCATACACAATGTTCCGTTTAGAATGCTCTTTGGGTACATTCAAGGAGAAAGGGCCTATTTTTCCTTGAATTGCTACTTACACTTTACGCAAACTGACACGCCCACAGACGATGGCAATGTTTATTTCAAGGGCTCCATGTTCGTTACACATAAGAAGTTGTATTTCTACTTAAGTTCATATGGATTAATATCCTTGTTTTCAATTTCCTTGGAAGATATTCTTGATATTCAGCTGATTAAGGGTAAAAACCAAATAGAGCCTTTAGAGATGACTATTTATGATAGACAAAAGTTGAATGTAAGAATAAGAATTAACTTCACTAAGTATTTTGAAATGGACAAGGAACATGTAAATTCAGAGGAGTCTGATAGATATTCCAAAGGGGTTCTTTCATTGTTATCCATTAAGGAAAAGATTTTATTCTTGATTGATGCTAATCATCAAAACTTACGGAAAGCTCCTGAAAAATCTGGTTTGATTCAACAAAGATCAGTAAAGGATGACGAAAATACAATTAGGGCTTTGCACGCAATTGACTACAGATATTATCTTAAGAATAAAACTCAGGAGAAGCTGATACTCTTCAAAGAAAATGCATTGAATGGGCAACCTGTGAGCAAAGATGTCGAAGAAGATGTCCGTATTACACATGGAATTGATTTAGATAACGGAATCGATATAATTCAGTTCAAGACTAGTATATCAACGAAGCACACAATGGTCAAAATCCATAAACTTGAAGTCCCTATAAAACTGGATGCATTAGGCTTGTTGTTTTTGGGAAGAAGAAATGTGTTTGCCAGAAGTCTGTACAAGGATATATGTCACATTAATACGAAGAGAAAAAAAGATGGAGTAGAAGATTGTGAAGACGGCACAGCTTCTAGAGACTTTGCATGGGTAAAAGATGGTAAGTTTTATGGTAGATCATACAAGGCTATTCTAAAAGAAAGAAGGGTCTTCTATTCAGCCGAGGCAACACCCGGTGAAGATGTGTTGGACACCAATGAAATTTTTGTTACGGATAAGTTATTGCAATACAAACAAAATGAGAATTTCATAATCAAAATGGAGTTTGGAGACTTTGAAATACCATTAACAGGAATTATAAGGGCTAATCTTTACTTTATAGTCGAAAGCTTGGATTCGAAAAAATCGATGATATCATTTTACTTTGAAGTTTATCCTCTGGAAGAAAATCATAACAGGCTATATCTAAAGAGATTGTTATTCGAGATATTGAAAAACTACTTGTATAAAAAGCATTTGAAATCATTGATGCTTCTCAAGATTGCTTTAGGAAAGTACTACAAAAACATGGGGAATGGAGAAGATCAATATATCAAGTGCTTGAAAATAAGCAGTACTATAGACATCGAAAGACCTGATGGAGGTGTTGATAATGTTCACAGAAAATATGTTAAGATCAATAGAGTGAAGCTTGTTAAAATTATCATCACTCATTACATTATGAGAATTGGTATTAATACATGCATGATGTTAAAAAAGATCTATTTCATCTTAGGTACATTAATAACAAACATACTATTGATCAACAGAACATTGATGCTTGGATTGATCATATCAGTCCTTGTGAATGTGTATTTAATCAACAATGATTTTTTCAAAACTTGGTTTTTGGCAAAAAAGCTTAATAATGCAATGACAAACCACGTTGTCATTCAGAGAAGCTTGAGTTTAACTGATTTGGATACACTAATAGCCGAAAGATCATTCACACTGAATAAAAACAGCGCCTTATTGAAAAACTTTTTGATGTACAGTACAGACAGGGTAGCATACCAGGAAAAAAGGAAAAGTATGGGTATTGAAAGAAATGAATTGCTGGTTAGCTTGGATGTATTGAACAAAAAGGAACAGAAGTTGATAAAGGAGGAGTATTCTGAGTTTATTGAAGCAGAAGCTAGGTACTGTAAGAAATATGAACAAAATAAAGAAAACTATGGAGACTTTGACCTGACTAGTTACTGTGATGATGTTGTCGACAATTATATATCTATTCAGCTATTATAATATGTTATGAACATGGAATAATTATCATTATAACATTATGTTAACAATTTGTTTTCATATTAAAGTTTTTCCTTTTTTTTTAAAAAAAAATGTAAACTAAAGCACGTTACAAAATTAAAAAACCTTAAGAAAAAATGGATAAAATTAATTTATCCTAACTTTTTGGTATAAAAATATTAATTAAAATAAGACCTTTATATATACAACTGACTTCAATATATAGCATTCGAGTGTTGTGATTAGCAAAATATATTGAGCATTAGTTTTCATAGCCTTTTTAGGACGAGTTACGTAACTTATCTCTGATTCTAATTTTTTTATCCTTATTCTTACTTTCTCTCACTATGAACTTGTGAATCAAATCATCCTTTATACTAGAGTTATCCTTCTTGTCTCTGATGTTATACTTCTTAATGGTATCTCCATCCTCGTTTTCAATGAAGTAGTTATTTCCGATAATGTATCCGTAGTATTTGGTGTTGTCATCAACGGGAACATCAGACTTGAAGTCCTTGTCCTCTTGGATGTTGATATGGTTGATAACGTCTCCATCCTCATTTTCCATGATGATATCCTTGCCAACTTCATAAGTGTTCAAAGGAATGTTGTTGTGCTCAATGGAATATATTCTTTCAAGAGGCACATCATTTCCTGATTCATGCTTACTACGTGTTGATTCTCTTGAAATGATTTTTTTCAATCTATCGTTCCCATCATCTTTTGCTTCATTCTTGTCTTCATTGTTTAAGAACGGAGGTAAGTGAACAGTATCATATTGCAAATCTTCATCCTCTTCTGTTTCATCAGTGTGCAAATATTCTCCTTCACTGTCAAAGTCGTCATCAAAGTATCTATTGGATTCATCATCATGTTGAATTCCTTCTTCAAAGTCATTGTCGTTAACGTCCGCAGATTCCAATTGAGGACCAAGCTTGAACGCGTCATTGGCAGCAGCTTCTTCTCTCTTTTGTCTTTCTTGACCTAGCTTGTTCATGTTTTTATCCAAGTCAGTTTCCATTCCTAGGAGCTTTTGTCTTTTATACTTCATCTTGTTAATCTTTTTCATTAATTTATTAGTCTTGTTATGTCTCTTAGGTTTATTTCTTTTGATTGAGTTGGATGATGAAAACAAGCCACTGATACTGGCTTCTTCATCTCCTTCATTGCTAACCCTTCTTTTCACTATATCCAGCTCTTCATTATCATCATTACTTGTAACAACCTTCACATTGCTATCTGACTCAACAATTTCTTCCTCCTTCGGCAATCTGTTCATCCAATCTTCATCCATTCTTTCACTGTTAGCGGTTTTGTTGGTTCTTTTGGTCAGTGTTCTGGTGTTGACAGTCCAAGTTCTACTTATTGATATTGAGTTGATTTTCTTACCCAACATGAACACAGCAACTGTTGTACCATGAACAATGATACTTACAACAACCCAAAAGGTCACAATTGGCCATAGCAAGTAAATAATCCTGTAGTATTTGGAGTCCTCTGGAGGTAGGGTTGAAAGAGGAGTGTGGTTTGAAACTCCTGGGTCATGCTTTTCAGTGTACTCCTCCAATGAGAATCTAGCAAGAATGGATGCATATATGGCACCAACACCAGTTGTACCCCAAGCAGAAGTGAACACAGCCTCTCTGAAGTTCTTCAAGTCAGGAATGAATTTCCATAATAACAAGACACCAGGGATTCTCTTTAAAAAGATCATGACAATGGCCAACAAAATCAATCTCCAAACATCAAGACCTAAGTAATGGGAGTTAAAATCCTTCCATGGAACAATGGCACCAAAGATGATGAAGTAACCATAATTCAAAATCAAATCAATAACTGAACTTAAACCTGTTTCTCTGGTCTTTTTGCTGAACCAACCATCCCAGGAAAAGGCAGCACCTGCAGCAAAACTAACTAGTAAATCATCCACCTGAAGTATGGAACCAATACCAGCACAAAGAACAGCTAAGATCAAGTAAAAGGCCAAGAACGATTCTCTATCAATTGTTTTCTTTTTAACAGCAAACTTGATGCTGTGTCTAGCAGTGTACCCAATAAAGACACCAATGATGCACCCAACAATACATTCATAAAGAATTGTAACACAAATCCAGTCCTTGACTATATGCTTGACTCTTTTACTGCCATGGAAGACAATCATGTTGATGGATATGTAGATAAATGGGAAAGCCATACCATCATTGCAACCCGATTCACAACCTATCAAGTTTCTTAGATGCTTTGGAACGTGTTCCTTCGCGAAGTTACCAGTGATGATGGATTGTGACAAGACAGGATCGGTTGAGGTGATGCATGCAGCCAACAACAACCCCTCGGCAATGGAAATGCCAGGTAGGATGGCAAATGTTAAGAACCCCATGGAAAGCCACCCTATGGTCATGATGGGAATCAATAGCATAACAACAGACTTGTAATGCTTTAGTAGATACTTCTTCGGTAGTTCAACCGCAGTGGCAAAAATTTGGATACATAACAAAATTCTGCTTAGTTCTAGGATTATAGAGTCTCTGTTACCCCACTTGTTGGGATCAAACCAGTTCAAGCAATGGGGACCAATGATGATACCGTAGATGGTTGATACTGTGGATTCACCGATGTAGAGCTTTTCCTTTATGATGAATGACAGTAAGGAGAAAACTATGGAGAAAAGGGATATAAGAGCATAAGCAATATGAGATTTGGTGGTTGCCAAATGGTCCCATACCATTGTTTATTATTGGTGAATTGTTAAGTTTGGTTGACTATGTTTTAGTGTTTTTCTATTTTCAAAAGGAATATGGAGTATAAAAGGGGGTAAAGTATTATATAGACCTGTTTTTTTTTACTTTTTTTTTTCTAATATAAAAAAAAGGTTGAACAGGGAATAATCATAGTCTGGCAATGTCACGTGATGTGTGGCTCAAGCAGTAATCAGTGGTTATGCGCTAAATTTATGCGTACAGCTGAACAAATAGGTGCACAAAAAAAAAAAAAGAAAGTGGCAAAGATAAGATGTGTAATCATCGTTCCATCTTATCCACAGACACTCATGATGAATTATTCACACACCAAATAGACAATAGATGTGTATTGTTAACACACAGATCCTATGAGCCACTTACTAAATATAGACTAGGATTTTTCTACATGTTTCTATAGATTACTGTGGAGTTTAATTAAATGCCAATAACCATTCGTTGAGAAAAATATAGATAACCATTCAACAAAAAACGTATCCATTGAAAAAAAAAAAAAAAATTAAAAAGCGGTTATATATTATATATTACATGTTGATTAATTTGATATAGATCATAGATGGAGATTGTTGTGAATTATTGCTTCAACTGAAATGATTTTTTTACTTATTGAACATAAACAGAGTCGCTATCCTTAGAACATTTAGTTCAAGCATCAAAAACAACTGGCATCCCACTGGATCAAGAAATATTTGCTGCTAAGACTATGTACCGCAAAAGAAAAGGCCCAGTCAAACCATTATTTCTACTTACTTTCTCATTCAAAAACAAAGATTTATATGTGATCTTCAGACAAAATATGTTCAATAAAACATAAACAATGGATTTAATAATAATAAATGAAGATATAGAAGGACAAAACACATTGTACATATCGTAGTTACCCCGTTTTCAAGAATAATCAAAAAAGAACTCCCGAATGGGTGGCTACATCCCAGTTAGGAAATTTTTACCGTGAAAATTTTTTCTTGTAAGAAGTTTCTTTTTTTTTTTGTTTGTTTTTGTCAATCCCTCTGTAAGAAAAAAAAACCACCGTGTTACTTGTCCATGTAGTATTTTTCTTCAAATCTGTGCACACTATAACAAATAACCTCTCTTTGGCTATTGCAAAATTTACCAGATTAACCCATACAATTCATCTATATAAACAAAATGGTTGCTAAAACTTGTTATGTCTGTGGTAAACTAGGCCATCTTTCCTCCAACTGTACTGAAGAATCCAAATTATGTTACAACTGTAGTAAAACCGGTCACTTAAAATCCGAATGTACTGAACCAATTACTAATGATAATAAACAATGTTACAAATGTAGTGAAACTGGTCACTTATCAAGTGATTGTGACGTTTTGAAGTGTTTCAACTGTCAAGAAATCGGCCATATATCTAAGGATTGCTCCCAACCAAAGAAGGCCCCAAAGTCCAAATTCAAATGCTATAACTGTCAAGGCTTTGGCCACATGAGCAGAGACTGTCCAACCAGCAAAAAGTCCGGTAAATGCTTCAACTGCCAAAAATTAGGCCACATTGCCAAGAACTGTCCTGAACAATCCTAATTATAATTATATAATTCTTTCAAGTATCATTCTACCTCTTTGTGTGTAATCTAGATTATGAACTCTTACAATGTTATTTTTATCAATCAGTTTACTCAATAACAAAACTCCCTCCAAATCTCTATCCTTTGATGGTTGGCTTTCATATGTTTGCAAGAATCTCTTTCTGCTGTATCCATACAATATAGGGATATCCTTGAAATTAGGATTGTTATCTTCCCAAGTTTTTCTAAAGTTTTTAATTATTTCATAACATTCCCACTGGGTCTTTCCAAATCCTAAACCAGGATCAATGATAATCTGACTTGGTAACACACTATTTTCTAACAAATAATTGAATTTAGCCATTAGATTGTTGTAGACTGTTTGATTAATGTTCGGATCCTTTTTTGATTTTGATTTTTCTATGTTTTGCAACTCTTCAAAGGTTTCACAAGGTATGTGATTCAAAACATAGCTTTTATCTCTATTTTTAGTTAATATTTCACACAATTCCTTTTTTCTGCTTTCAAAATCAAACCCTACATCATTTATTATGTCAACGTCATCTATGTTCTCTTTGATCACTTCATTTCTGTATGTGTCCAAGGAAATTATTATTTCTCTATTTTTATTTCTAATGTATTGTAATATTTCCTTACATCTTTTGTTTTCCAAATCAACGTCAATTTGTTCATCCTTTTTAACTGGATTTGTGCTACAGCAACCAACATCCAGAATAACTTCCTTTTCATCGATGTTTAACTCCTTTATTTCCCCAATAAAATTATCATATTGTTCACAGCTCAAGTTTCCATCTGAAAATGAATCCTTTGTATAGTTCAATACTTTCATGATTTTCAAAGAATCGTTTTTATCAAAGCTTAAGAATCTATTGTTTTTGAACATCAACACTCTATTGACTCCTAAATCTTTGATTTGAGATAATTGGTTCGTTATAGGCTCAAAAGATATAGGATGAACATTCTCAACCCCATCAATGCCTATTATTTCATTCAATGGACTCAACACAAATGCTCTTTCTAACATCCCCTTATGTGGAATGATCAGATCTTTGGTGTTCAATACAACATGTTCCTTTGGTGTATCTGAATTTTCCTCACATCTCAAATAATAGATTATATCCAAATCTATAGTTCTTGGACCATTGTCAAACTTCTTGACTCTGTTCAAATCATTGTATTCTATCTTTTTCAATTCCTTTAATAGCATGAATGGCGGTAACTTGGTATACAAAGAGAATGCTGCATTGTAGAATCTATCTTGATCATGATAGTACATTGGATCCGATTGGAAAATCGATGATATCTTATCTATCTTAACAACATGTGGATTCAAATTTAAGTTCTTTATGGCTAGGAAAATATTCCCTAATTTATCACCCATGTTTGTACCAATACTTAAAAAAACTTTGTACAGGACCTTATCATCAATGGTGTCCAATTTATCATCAGAAACATTGCAAACAGGTAAATTGAAATCGTTGCTTTGTGCAGAATATTTAAAGTCATATTTTTTAAGCTTTAAATCCTCTTCATAGTCTTCAAATGTTCTCAAACAACTGACACCCACACCTTCATCACATTTCAATATAGCCTGTGGCTTTAAAACAGAAACATGAACTTCCTGTAAAACACTTGTATCAATTTCTTCTTGTATCAATGTGTTGTAAACAACACCACCAGCATCGTTAACCAATGCTTCAACTGTTTTGAACATACTATTATCCAAAAAGTTTCCTACATTTGAACAGATTTTTTTAATTAAGTTGTCATTCAAGGAATCTTTATATTGGGGGTTTATCTTCAGAGATAAAGACACATCAATGTATTGCTTCTGTAACCTTTCAAAGGTGAACACACCAATGTAAGTTAATGATTGAATGCTGTTAATGTTCAATGTATAATTCAAACTATCATTGTTGTTGGTAATTAGCTCTATATTCTTTGAACGCAAGTGGTTGTTAGGAGCTTCAATGTTGACTACAAATTTTTTTGAGCCACCACCTACTGTTTTGTTGATATGATTTCTCACATGATCATTGACTTCTACTATGTTTTTAAAGTTTTTCCCGTTTTCGAACTCCTTTATCAAAGAGTTAGATATGACTGCGTAGTTCAAAGTTGCACTTAAATCGTCATTTTCTGAACTTCTAGAAAAGTCACTCTTGCAGTAGAGACTTAGTTTCAAGGCTTGTTTGGTTGGAATGTTCCACAGGTTGTTTCCCATATGTACATCTACATTCAGTTTTTTGATATGAATAACATCATTGAGCCTTCTACTTGAGTGTCTTTTACTAAAGAGTACAACACTTTTGTAAAAGTTCTTCATGTTAAGAAAATAGATATGGGTCTATATTAGTTATTAATAAATTGATGTTATACGAGTATATGTCTTTATTTAGTCAGATAAGTAGATATCTTATACAAAAGTTTCTGAGATATCAGATTGTTGTATAAATTTTGAAATAGTAAAACTGTGAAATAATATAATTTCATCTATACATATTTTTTTTTTTGCGCAGTTCAATGAGAGTCGGAGTTAAGAACCAACTTGTTTCAAAACCTACATTAAAAGCAAAAGCAATGAAGCTATTCGTGTGACAAGAAATCATTACAAATCAGCAATTAAATGATCTATATATCTATATACAAAATCCTTAGAGGGATCAAAAATAAAATCCATATCAAACATAAATTATTTTGATAAGTAAAACATATTCCTTAATTCAATAAGTATTCCATTTCTTTAAAGTATTCAGGATCCATTACATCCTTCAATTCATTCTTATTCAACCATTTGTGTTCAACTTTATCGTTTTTGAATTCACCAGAGAATATGATGCTCTTGAAGTAGAAAGTGTTGTCTAATAATTTACAAGGAGTCTTTGAGATGGACCATAGTTGCATGTTTTCACCACCCAGTTGTTTCAAGTTATCAACACTTAACAAGTCAAGACTCTTCTTATCGTTAACCAATTGTTTATAAGCATCCTCGTTGTTTTTAAATGTAGGGAAGACCCACTTGTTTTGGGACTTGATGACCAAGTACAAGTCGTTTTCCAAGGATCTATCAAGCTTGGTGAAGTCATTTTCCTTATCTGCCTTGGTTATTCTACTATTGAAGGTAACCTCATTCTCATTGTTTTTCTTCATGCTTTCATCGTTCAACTCACTTTTGACATCTTCAACTAGCACAACATGATCACAATCAGTTTTTTCTCTTCCTCCCTCATTGTATTCCACAAACTTGTTGTCCTTGAATATTAATTCATCATTTTTGGAATATTTGTTTAGAAGTTCCATGTCTGGCTTAGGCTTTTGAACGTTTTCAAATTCCATGGTTTTCATGCTTCCAGGTGGATAGTAGTAGTCTTTAGGGAAGTTTAAGGCCATTCTGTTATACAGACCCTGTTTGTATTCATAGTATTCTTTTTCATAAGGTGTCAAACTTTTGGTGACGATGGGTATTCTCTTCAATATAGAGCCTATTTGCAGATCCTTGTACACGGAGTTTTGCAGTAATTTAGTACACTTCAACATCTGTAAATTATGTATTGCTATTTGGTTTTAGAAAACCCTGTAGATTTTGAAAAAAAAAAAAGCATTATTTGAAAGCTTCAGAAATAGTAAAAAATATCATATAAAGACTTGATTTTCAAATTGAAAAAAAAAAAAAAAAAACCAAAAGCCAAAAAAAAAAAAAAATTTTTTCCTCCCATTTTTTTAAAAAGGAAAAGAACCAAATTCTTTGGGTAATTTTTTAAACTTAATTCAGAATTTTAAAGCATTTAGTAAAGGTCATTTAATCGTAATGTAAAATGAAAGTTAAAGTGTACTGATATAATAGTCTAATAGATATTTATATATTATTGAGGATGTTGATTCAATATATTCATCAAGTTATTTAACTGATTTGTGGGAGGCTGTTGATTATACATTCCTTGGTTGTTCGGTTGATTATAGGTATTGTTCCCCTGTTGATACATCCCATTCGATGACTGTTGATTGTACATGTTGTTTTGATAGTACATTTGCTGTGGTTGTGCTACGTTTTGGTACTGCTGTTGTCCATACAAAAACTGCTGCTGTTGAGCGTATCTTTGGTTTAGTATTTCAGGGTTTGTTCTTGCTAACTCTGTGGCCTGTCTTTGTGATAGTGGCTTATTTGATATATTTGCATGATCTTGGAAGTCTAATCTTCTGTTATTAATCTTTGTCACCTCATTAGGGTTATAATCTGGTTCTTCGAATAACATCCCACTGACCATATCTTTCCCATTGGTTCCTCCCCATTCAGAGTTTCTTGCCCATTCCTTTTCAGCATCTGTTACCACATACAAAGGTATCGTACTAATACCAGTATCAAAATTGAAATATGCTCTTGGACCAAATCCCAAAGCCCATCTGACTCTAAGTTCATGTGGGTCTTGTGCAGATAAAATATTAAATGTTTTGATGATGTTTTCAGCTTCTGCTCTTGAGTATGCCTTCACAAACCCATGTCCTTTTTTACCATTCAAAAAGCATGTTTGTATTTCACCATATGGCTTAAGTTTGTTAACAAGGTCTCGTTTTGTGTCTCAGTTACTTATTCCTCCTATGAACAATGTTCTAGACATGACACGAACATTGTTCAAAGGACATGTTGCATCATTCATGACAGGCTTGTTTCTGTAATGGATGGATCCAACTTCATTCTTTTCTCCAACGATCAACGTCATCTGATCCCTGTTTTTCCCGTTATCAGAGTTATCCATTTTGTGATTTCTGTTTTGATTGTATTCTTTTTGTTCTGGTACGTTATTTTCGTTCAAGTTTTTTGTAACAATCAAATCCATCGGATTATCATTCATAAAAAATAAAACCTCCTTCAGGGCTCTTAATTGCTCCTCTTTTCTTTCAATATTGGATAAGGATTCATTAATGAATGGCATTTTGGTGCCATTTTTAGCCTTTACATACACATGTCTAGGTAAAGGTTCATCGGATTCAGGTTCCTTATATTCATATGAAGGAGCTTCAAATGGTTCAGGTGCATTGGATTCATACTCCTCATTTTCTTTAGCAGTGGTATCAACTTCACCTGTATCAGAATCACTGTTATTTAGTAAACTTTCACTGAACAAACCTTCACTAATCCAAACTTCCTTTAGTTGATTGATTTTTTCTACTTCTTCATTGTCATCTAATTTCTCCATGCAATCATTTAATAAATCTTTAATGTTGGAGGAAAATTTCTTGATAATGTGTTGAAGAGTACCTGGCTTGTTATTATTATCCAAGACATGCAAGCCCAAATCATTACAGTTGGTTAATGCAGCTCTACCTAAAGAGTCAACTAGATACAAAGAACCCACTTTGTGAGAGGGAGATGCTTCTTTGGAATAATTAATGATCAAGTCGGTAACTTCATCTTCCAATTCAATGTTCTTTAATGTGTACTCGGTAAGTTTATTGATTCTCTTGGCTGATACACCTTTCTTTAAGTTTTTCAACTCTTCAAGAACTTCTTTAACATAATCAATTGACATATTTGTTAAACTAATTATTTAAGTACGGTTTCTCTTAAATGTCTTTTTGGCTTTTGATTATTTTAATATTTAAAATAAAAGATGTATGTTTTAATTATGATGTTAAAAAAAGACAAAAAAAAAAGAAAGAAAAATATGAAATCAATCTGGTTTCACTAAATATTTTTTTTTTTGACAAATTATTTCCGAAGTCAACGCAATTATACGTGTGTTTTAGTATTATTACGTATGCTTCCACTTATGAATATCAATACAAATAACCATTTGATTAAGTCTTTATTGATTTATTTAGTATTTATTAATTATCTTTTTATTCTGGGCTTTTATTATTAATTACATCAGAGAATCCAATTTGGATATACCCTTTTTTTTTTTTTCATTCTCTGTTTTATGACAACATACTAGCATGTACTTCTATTTTAGGGAACTATGTGATTTTTGAATTCATATGCGGGTAACTACCTTCATCTAATGCCATTTACACACTCTTTGATGTTCCAGTACACGTAAATATATATAAAAAAAAAATCCGTGTAAACTATCATATCAACTACTATAGAACTTTTTAATTAAAACACCACACATATGTCATCTATAGAAAAATTATCTATCCAGGGAGTGAGATCGTTTTCTCCTAACTCAGTGGAAGAAATCAAATTTCAAACCCCGTTAACGTTGATTGTAGGAACTAATGGATCAGGTAAAACCACTATCATTGAATGTTTAAAGTATGCTACTACTGGGGATATGCCTCCCATAACAAAGAGTAATGGGTTCTTGACTGATCCCCAGTTCTATAACATCACCACTGTTAATGCAATGGTTAAACTTCACTTTAAGAATATTCACAATAAATTGGTGATAACAAGAAACAGTTCTTTATCAGTGGATCCCACAAGTGCTACAAAAAAATCAACTTTCAAGACTCTAACCAAAACCTTAGAAGATTACAATCTACAGACCAATAAGAAGATTACTCATGAACCTTCAAAAACTATAGCAATAGAAGATATATTAAACAAATACATTGGCGTTTCCAAGCCTATACTTGATTATGTTATCTTTGCTCATCAAGAAGATTCGTTGTGGCCTTTGTCTGATTCTAATACCTTGAAGAAGAGATTTGATGAGATTTTTGAGGTCAGTAGATTCACCAAGGAGCTTCAAAACTTAAATGCAATCAGGAAAAACATCAAGGTTGATATAAAGCTTAGAGAAGGAGACTTAAACAACTGCAAAGAGAACTTGAAAAAATTCCATGTTATTCAGGATAGAATAAAAACCCTGAATAAAACTTTAACGTTATACGATACAGAGAGGGACCACTTAGAAATGCAACTAAAAGACATTGCTGATGCTCAACAAAACCTGATGAACATAAATCAGTCTTATGTTGACATTGTGAATGAATTCACCCAACTTAATAATTCCAAGGATACAATTTTGAAGCAGTTACATTCAATGTCAAACAAATATCCAAGAATTGAACTACGAGAAAGTAAGGACATTCTTGAAAACGAGCTTCATAATATTGAGAACACCATGTCAAACATTAACGATGGCATTAATAAGAAACACATGAATGATTTGAATAAACTGAATAACGATCTTGACGTTTGTAATTCCAACATTGTAGAATACAGTACTAAACTAGGGGCTTTGAATCAATCACAAGAAAAATATGAAAAAAACAAAGAAGAACTCGCCAAGCTTTTGAAACAATTGGATTTCATGCATACAATTAACAAAGTCGAAATTAAAAACATTATCGATCAAAAACAACATGATATAAACACCTTTTTAATGAAAATTAAGGCTGACGTTGATGATTTAAAAGCTGTTATCAATCAATGTGAAAATAACATAAGTAAACTTGGCTACGAAAATAAACATATTAACATGCAAACATCAGGTTTAAACTCTGAAATTAAAGTGATTCAAAGCAAGCTTGATTCAATAGAGCGTGATCATTTGTACAAAAAAGGATGTGATAGAAAATCGATGGAGGAAGAGAACACTCATTTAATAAAAGAAATTGATACTCTTTTAAGCAACGAATTGTCTGATGAGAACATACAATCAAAGGAGCAAAGTTTGAATTTGAAGATTAAATCAGTTAAGGAACTCGATGATAATTTGGATACCATTCGTGAACAAATTTTAAGTGCCAAACAAGGATCGGAGAAATCCAACATATTTCATTATAGAAAAAACGACTTAGTTGAATGTTTACAAAATGTATCAGTTTCCAAATTTGTTGAGGACAGTGCGTCGAATGATTTCAGTGAAATGATTGATGATATAAACAAAATAAAGCTAACTCTCCAATTGGATACAGTTATCAAAATTGAAGGGAAAGTTTATGAGATTGAGACTATTAAAGGTAAATACGTGAACATGTTAAATAGTCATTATGATAATAAGAACAAATTACTGTCAAACTTTGAAACTTTGAACGAAAAACTAAAGCAAAAAGGTATAGAAATAAACCACAATGACGTAGCGATCCAGAATAAAGACAAAATGCTACTAGATCTTGAAAATTCAATCTCGACCTATAAAGACACCTTAAAAGATAAATTAAATTTAACTACCAATGATGTCACATTGATTGAAGAATATGAGCGTAATCTTCAAATACTGAAGGAAAACTTGGATGATATAAATGATTCGATTGGTATGAATATAGGAATGATCCAAGTATTCAAACATGCAAAGAAAAGTATGATAAAGAAAAAATGTTGTAATATCTGTAAAACATCTTTTGAAAATGACGAAGAGAAAATGAATGTTGCATTGGACTACGTTAACAAAAAAATAGATACCGATGTTAATGAGTTGATAAAGGAAAAGGAACTTGCACAACAAGAGTATGATTCATATTTGACTTTACGTGGTACTGTTTTAAAATTTTGTGAGTGTAGACAAAAATTGATTGATGAAAAAAACGCTTGTGAAACTTTGATGAGTGTTAAAGTTACATATAATTCTCAACTGAATGATTTGAAGCGTTTTATTGAACAAGACGAAGAAAGTATACATAAAATCGAAAAAGACATCGCATGCTCTGAGAAGTTTCATGATTATTTAACGGAAACTATCTCACAGTTGAAAGATTTATCTAAACTGAAAAGGGATCTGGATGAAACGCATCAGAGTCAGAATCCAGATATCAACTCTTTGGCGACTAAACAAAACGAAATGAATCAAAGAAGAAGTATTTTAAACAATGAAGTTTCAGACTTGACAAATCAAATTTTAAAGTTGAAAGAACTTAAGGTTAATAAAATTTTTAAAAAGTCTCAATTTGAAGCAGAAATTGTCAGATTCAAGGAACTGTTTGATGAGGCAAGTAGTCTTAAGCAACAGCTTCATGATAAAAAGAAAACTCTTCAAGATAATGATAATCTGCTAAAAGAAAATATCAAAAAAATCAAGGAAATGGAAGCTCTAAATAACGAAAAAAAGTCACACTTGAATCAAATGGAAACAGAAAACAAAAAGTTGACTAAAACTAAGGAAGAAGAACTAAGTAAATTAAAAAGTAAAGCATCCAGATTGTTTGATCATTTGGTACCTGAAATCAAAAAGTTTGAAGATGAAGAACAGCATTTATTGTCATCATACACACACAAGCTTAATGAAGCAAAGAATCAAACAAAAGCGATCAAAGACAGTATCAATCATATCAACTCATTAATTGATCAAGGGAGACAAAAAATTGAAGAACTTGCTCAAGAAAGGGAGACAATCAACCAGGCCTTGGAATATTTGAAACTTAAGGACAATTACATTGAAGTTTGTGACAAACTAAGCAATATCAATGAACAGGAAGTCTTAGAGTATCAGCAAGAGTATTCATCAACTGCACAAGAGTTGAACATGGCATTTACTGATCTGAGCAGTGAAATCTCGTCCAAAAAGGGAGAGATCAAACAAATCAAAAATCAGATTGACACAGATATGAAAACAATAAACAATGATTATGCAGACATTGAGCAGAAATACCACGAGATCAACTGTAATTCCAAGACCCTGCTGAACATGGAACACGACCTTGATGTAGCCTCCAAAATAATAGAGATGTCCATAATGAATTTTCATTCCAAGAAAATGGAAGAGATCAATGTTCTTTTGGATGAATTGTGGAGAACAACTTATAAGGGGTCGGACATAGCCACAATTAGAATAGTTACTGAGAGAGTGAAGAAAAATAGTGCATCAAGTGGCAGCAGTGTGGAAAGTTTCAACTATAAAGTCGTGATGTTCAAAGATTCCTTGGAAATTGATATGAGGGGTAGATGCTCAGCCGGGCAAAAAGTGATGGCTTGTATTTTAATCAGATTGGCATTAGCAGAGACATTTGGTGTTTCTTGTGGTGTTATAACACTGGATGAACCTACAACCAATTTAGATCAAGAAAACTCTGAGGGGTTGGCAGAGTCACTGCACAGAATTATTGAAAGCAGAAGGTTCCAACAAAACTTTCAACTTGTTATCATCACTCATGATGAAAATTTCTTAAAGTTCATGAATGCTCAAGATTTTACAGACGGATTTTGGAAAGTGAGCAAAGATAACAATTTGGCTTCCAAAATAGAATGGAAAAGCATTGAAAACTTAATACAATAATATAGTTGATTCAGTAAGTATTTTTTTAAGATTTCCATAAGTATATATACAAAATGATAGTAACATTAATTTTATCTTCTTGCACCTCTTCTTGTGATTGCAGGGACTTTGAATGGCACCTTCAATGTAGCAACCTTGTAATTGCTCTTGGTGATGTTCTTGTCCAAAGATAAAGCGTTAGCTTGTGTTTGTGTGATGTTTTTGACTTGACAACCGATAATCTTTAACAATTCATTAATCTTAGAAGGCTTTAAGTTCAATTCCTTAGCCAACGGAGTAATTTCCAAGAAGAAACCGTTTAACTGCAATATGGAACAAATAATATAACATAGGATTTTATCTTCGTTTCTTGGATCAACTATAAATGAGTTATTTTTGGACTTACCAAATGCACCGGATACTTTATAAATAGTGAAATTGGACAGAATGTAGTCCATCAAAGTGTCTGAAGGTTTGTTGTTATCTGAATACTTCTCTAGCAGCTTATCCTTGGAATGCATGTTTTTGTTTTTGAACAAAGATATTAATAAAGATGTGAAGTATAATAGTTGCCACTTAGTTGTAGGAGTATTTTCATTGAACTGATTGATTTTTTCAAGCACAATTCCTTCCTTGGCATATGGGAATGTGTTAATAATGTCTTCTTTGCTACCAGCAATCAAGTCATCTAATCTTATGTCCTTAAGTAGCTTCTTGTTTACAATGCTTTCAATTGGGTAAATGTCCATTGGGTCAACAGCATCTGGATTGCAAGCTGGTGTGACTCTTTCAAGAGATTCATCCATTTCAAACTTGGTTGGTAGATTTTCAACTTTGGAGTTGACATTGTCAATGATCATTTGAGAGTTTTCCAAAAGCTTTTCAGAGTCAATTCTGTTTCTTTCTATGTCAGCAATGGCCTTCTTAGCCTTATTTGTACCGAATGCTTCACCTAATTGGTTTCTCTTTGTTGATACTCTTATATTCTTATCAGAGTTTCGGATAGCTGGACTCTTCAAAGACTTTTTACTCTTTGAAACAATTTTTGAATCTTTGAAAAATCTGGTTTTGAACAATTTCATCTTATCATCCTCTATGTTGACTAGATAGTAATCAAAAGGTTCAGTGTCATTGTTAGCAATGTATTCTAATCTTTCATTTTCACCTTGGATCAAAACAGAACCAAAGTCCTCTTCTTTGGCGTATTTTTTTGATCTCTTTTGATATAGCTTGAATTTGGAGTCCTTAGGAATGTCGTTACCTTTGAAATTGATCAAACAGGAGGCATTTTCACTGTCTTTTTCAATCAAGGATATTTTTAGATTATCACCAGCCATGATTCTGTATATTTATTGGGGGTTGTCAGTATTAATATATATTTCATTGTATTTATCAGCATATAAATAGCTCTCATTTACAAAGTATTTGAAATAATTATTCTTACCAAAAGAAAAAAAAAGTATTTTGGTTTTTACTTTTTTCGGGAAAACTTAAAATGTTAAAAAAAAAAAAAAAGAAACGTTTTGTTTAATTTTACGCTACCAATATTTTATTTTTTGACTAGTAAAATAAATTTTCAAACGAACAAAATTTTTTTTTGACAAAAAATTAAAATATTTTTTTTTAAGAATTGTTATATCCGATATCGGAGATAATTTAGATAACCCATGCTTTGCTACTTTGATAAGGACAATTTGTAATGAACCAGACAACTCATTTATTATCTTAATAATGTGTCCATTATACTGATATTGGTAAATCTTTATATTAAGGTCATCGTGAAAATGATTTTAAAAAGTAATCTGGCGATGTTGGTATGTACTTTGAGTGTAACAACAACAAAAAGAAGAAGCGTAGTGAGTGTAAGTTTGAATCAAGAAATATTCCTAGGTTGATGAAGAAGAATAATAAAGGAAATGCACCTAGTCACATTGATAGTGAGAACAATGATTCTGATCTTAGAAAACAGGAGAAAGAATATTTTGAAGAGGGTTCTGCTTCTGTTGAAGATTTTGACATTAGTGAAGGCTCTATTCCTAGAGAAAAGTTTATATTTGGAGAGGATGATCAATCTGGGGAAAGCTCTAGTTCCAGTGCACACCCAGATTTTGAAAACGCTCTTAATTCTTGAGAAAACTCTATTCATGGCGAAGACTCTGACGTAAGTGAAGAATTTATTCATGGTGAAGACCCGGTTTTAGGGGAAGAATCTATTCATAGACAGCGCCATGATTTAGGTAAAGAATATGATGTAAACAAAGATTTTGATGAGAATGTCATTATATAACTTAAACAGTTGCATGAAACTGATTAAGCAAAGCTTTATGTTGCTAACATTGACGATATTAACTACAAAGTTAATGATATTTTCAACCGGGTGGCTGCAAATATAGAGGAGAAAGAAAATCTTATAACTTCTGACTCTATCTCATCACATAAAGTTATCTATATCATGAAATATCCAAAAAAGGGCAACGGATTAGAAAGATTGGCAATATTCTTCTCTTGAATTTCTGGACGCTGATAAAATTTATGTCAAAGAATTTTATGAGAAAGAACCTCTTTAAACATGCCATTATAACAACAGTGTGAATTTTTTTATATGTTTTATTTCATCAAGTATTGATGAAGATAAACATCGTACTTATAACCTTGTATAAACCGTCATAAATTACTTCCTCGAATCATATAAATTGAATAGTTGAAAAGAAAGAGAAGGTAGCACGCCTTGATGTTGAAGCTAAACAAGCTTTCAATGAAACCGTATTTATAAGAAAGAACCAGCTAATGTATCATGGGTTTTCAGAAGAGAAGGCTGGGGCAGTAGTTGATAATGAGATTGATTTTTTAGAAACCAGATCATTTGTAAAAGTAAACCCTCTTCCTGATAGCTACAATTTGAACTCAACACCTGATAATGTTTTTTACTCGCTGTGTAGGTTTGATAAGCTTTCTGTTAGATACATAGCTTTGGTAATGAAAATTGCACAAAGAATTGTTGACGTTACTGAACCGATTAACAATCGGACCACCAGACCGCATGTGAAAACAATTTCATGGAATGATCCTGCCTTCATGTTTGATGTCTGCCTTGCTAGATTGGCTAACAGAAATCCTGGGGACACACTTGGTCACATATTTCAAATATCAAATAGCGCATTATCTGCTATCACTGAAAATGTTATCAACCATATTTTTAATCATTTCAGTCACTTATTAAATATAGAAAGTTGCTGTTACAATAAAAGCTACTTGAATCTCTTTGCTAAAAAAAGTATCGGTTAAATGGCACCAGGTGTTCAATAATACACCTCACACATGATTGATGGATCCCATACCAAATTAACAAAGCCGCCAAAAGAAGGTCTTTCCTGTTACGATCCATTTTAAGATGGATCAAAGCATTTGGACACAGTGGAATTTCAAGGGGTGACAGATAAAGTGACAATGTTCATTGATATGACGCCGGTACATCTAGGATCAATACACGATATGACTATTTTCAAATGATCTGAAATCAAAGACAAATTAACAAAGCTGATGTTTGGTCATATGCAGCTGAAAGTTGTTGTTGATTCTGCTTATGTTGCAGGAAAGTCTCAATTTAATTCAAACACTAAACTATTTGACTGTGATGCTAATTTTGCAGATAATCTTTATGGTTTGCCTAAAAGGGTTAGTATACATGGAGCAGGTTCGCGAAACTCTCAGAGGAATATGTCTAAAGTCAGGGTTGTTATAAAACAAACTTTTGGTTGTCGAAACAACACATTTAAGTTTTTTAAATGCCAAAGATAGACAAAAAGCATATGGAACCTCTGTTAACAGAGAGAACGTTACAACTTCTGTGTTGGTGAACCTAAGAAGCATTATGTACAATAGTGCTTGTTCAAATGCACTTAGTGATGTTTTACCACCTGACTTCTATCTACATATGTGGGGCTCTTTGAAAAACCGACTTCCTTTGAGAAATGAGTTATAACATTCAGAAATTTGTTTTTAATTCAGAAACACTTGATTTATTAATTGATATATAACACAGCTATATATACATCAGTCAGCAAACATGGTTCTACCATAATTATTTTTTAGGATATTAATTTTTGCTTTCTTGAAGAAAAAACAACTACGTGGTCTTTATTGATGACTTTTGTTACCATTAGTATCATCTTTACCATTGGAAATGCTAGGGCGAGTACGTGATCTTTTTTTAAATTTCAAAAATTCTCTTTTTATTTTACTAACTTCTTGTCTGGTGGAAGTATTGTGTTCTTGTAGCAATAAGATTAAAGCACGCATCTCTCTTAATGTCGGGGTGTTTTCAATATCTACTGTAGAGGCACTGTTAGAGTTTAATAACCCCTTCTCAAGAGTGGTTAATCTTTGATTAAAGTCATCAATTTTGGCTAACTGCTGTTGATTGGAGTACAGTTGGTAGTTTCCAATATGCCAATTTAATGAAGAAGTTGTATTTGACAATCTATTAGTCAAAGGTGTTCTTCTAGTAACCTCTCCGGCTATATTAGAAATATTGGCGTTACCTAAAGAATAAACATGTTTATCATGTGTATTAGCAGCAGCAACGACAGAGTTAGAAAGTCTTGTTCTCAAATGAACAGATCTAATAAGGTGTGCTTTAAAAGAATTCCATTTCTCAGGAAAACGTGTAAACTCGCTTTTGTTACCATTTTCGTAAGTTGGTTTGCTAAGGTGTTCTTCAAGATGGTTGATGATACCAAACCTTTCTTTAAAAACAGCATTTTTTGCTGCTCTAATGTACCCATTTGCTCGGTAGGTTTGCCTTCTGTTATACGTTTCTGGATACATGACTCTAAAGAATGGAGTTACTGCAAATTTTGTCCAGACTGCGTTTATTTCTCTTATTGATGCATAGCTTGGAAAAACAAAATAGTAAGATAAAACATCTAAATACTCGCATGAGTTGAGCTCATTTATAAGATTGTAAACTCTTTCATGGTCAACCTTTGCTATCTTTAATTTTCCAATATATCTTGAGACAAAGTTATCTTTGTAAGTCAAAAATGAAAAAACAGCAAATGAGTCATTAGCTGTATGAACATTGGTTTCTTCAGAGTTATCTGTAGGTCTGTTAATTACCGTTGACGTAGTTTCTGCTGAATGTATTTGGGCCACATCTTCAAAGTATCTTTCTAATAAATCTAGAGTTGCAATTTTTTGAATACCGTCAAAAGAATTTAATTGGAAGAATTTAATACATCTTTTGGTACAAGTAGTGATTAAATATATACCAGCTGGACCTGGAAGAGTCACTGATTGATTCACAATACAGTTTTTGATGAATGTCAGCTCTTTAAATGAGTATGCCATAATGCTGGGAAGATTAGTGACAAGTTTTCCAGAACTACTACTAAAACCTTCTGCTTCATAACGATTATCTGCTTTAAACATTCTCAAGCAAACGTGATCAAGGCTTGTGGCAGAAAACTTTTGGCTAAGAGTATTGATACTGTTTTCTGAATATCTACCCAAAATTATTACATCATCTTTTTTATAAACAACAGCAAATGATACAAATCTAGCTTCTTGAGTAGCAGCATCCAAGCTTTTTGGTATCTTGCCATGAATGATTGTAGAATAAGTTAAGGTGCCTGAATAGCTTTCATCATCGATACTTTTGTGTTTGATAGCAACATTAGCGGAGCCTTTATCATGATCTAAATACAATGCTTCATGACCACTATCAGATGTGATGTTTTCATTTATACCAGCCATTTTCCTTTGTTTAGATATAATACTGGTTTTTTTTAATATCTTTACATCAATTATAAATCGTATATATAAAAAAATGGTTTCTTAGATAAAAATTAAAAGAAATAAAAATGATAAGTAGTTTTAGATAAAAGTATTTCTTATATACAGTGGGTTTTTCTTTCCAAAATATAATAAATAAACAAAATCGACTAAATTATTTCCTTTTACGAATAGGATATCCCTTTTTGGGATGTTTTAATTAAGCGCCACACGTGACTTTTCAATTTTTTCAGCTGTTTTTCCAAAAAAGCTTTGCTGAAAAAAAATTGAGGGTTGAGTTTTGGTGGAAGACGAAGAAAAAAAAAATACAAAATTTCGTCAAATCTTGTTTTTTCGGAGATACCGTGATTTTTTGATGAAATTTCAACTTTGTTCGCTGTTTTTTCCTCTTTTCATCAAAAAAACATCGTTCCACCAAAAAATATATTTTTTCCCACCTTAATTTGCTCTGTTTTGTTCGCTCTCTTATTCGACGGTCTTCAATACTAAGATTCTCATCGCTATTTGAAAAAAAGTGATGACCTTCAAAATGAAACGAAAAAAAACAAAATCATCATTCCTTTTAAACAGTTTCAGCTGATTCAAAGTGAACCATATAAATTCAAATGAACTATTTTGATATACTCAATGTAAGTGAGTTTAGTTCTCCGGAAGAAATCAAAGAGCAATACAAAAAGACACTACTAACCCATCATCCAGACAAACTTCATAAAACAACCTCATCGATCAGTGTGGATGATATAAAGAAGGCATATGATGTCTTGTCCAACAATAAACTTAAATTAGAATACATTGAATCATTGAAAGTAAACACAAATGTAAGCATATCCAATGAAGATGAAATAGATCTGAATAAATTTACATCAGTATACATTGAAGATAAGGATCTTTTTGAGTTTTATTTAGATTGCCCAAGGTGTAAGCATAAAGATAGCTTTTATTTGAATGAGGAGATACTGGAGTCTAATATGGAACACTTACATGTTAATATCAATTGTGAAATGTGTTCTCAATGGTTAAAGGTTGTCTTTAGTGCAACTTAAAGCCATGAATTGTATATAGATTAGGGCTAAAGAGATCACGTGAGTAACAGATAGTGGATTGTAACCAAATGATTATAGTAACACGTTATTGTATAGTTTATCATAATGAATCGATGAATTGGTTATGCGCAAAGCTGATACATAGATTGTATCATATAATATCATAGATACAAGTAAAATATCTAGTGTATTCATGTTTTCCCAGAACATATTGTATATATTCTGATTTGAAATTGCTCATTTTACAAAGCAAAAAATTAAGAGCGTTTTTGGCTTCTTAAGAAAAAAAAAAAATTTTTTTTTTATTTGCTCTTGTGATTTTTTTTGTTCAGAAGTATAAATCATTTCTTTAATTTTTTATGAGTACAATCTCATCGTCTACAACATTACTAATCATAACCCAAAATATATATAGAAGTGTTAAGTAATTAGATTCATATATATTTAAAAATTAACGCAAATTTCTAATTGTTGATTTCTGTTAATTTTTAGTTTTTTTTTATGTTCAGTAAACTTAAATCTATAAAAACTTATATCAAACCAACTTTATTCATGTCCCAAGAACAATCCACTAAGGTTAAACAACCAAAATGGTTTAACCCAGTCACTGATGAAAAATCAGACTCTTTAAAACTATTAAACACTTTAACTAGAGAAAAAAATGTATTTCAACCAATGTCCAACAACAAATCTGTCTCTTGGTATTCATGTGGTCCTACAGTTTATGACACTTCCCATATGGGTCATGCTAGGAACTATGTTTCCATAGATATCAACAGAAGAATCTTGGAAGACTATTTTGGTTATGACATCAACTTTGTGCAAAATGTCACTGATATTGACGACAAAATTATTTTAAGAGCTAGACAAACTTACTTGTTTGACAAGTATTGTAAAGAACACGCTGAAAAGATAGATTTGAACTTCATTGACTTGAAAATAAAGCCACAATTGATAAAGTTCATCAATAACAACTTGAAGTTGAACATTGTTACTGTTGACGATTATGTCACTTGGAAAAACAACGTTGACATTGAAACCTTGAAAGCTGAAAACCCTAAGGCTCCAATGTACATCAACTCCATTAACAGTTCCATTGAAGGATTGGACAACATCAAAACATTGGATACCATTGTTTTTTACAACAAGATAAAGGATGTTTTGATTGCGTATTTGGACGACAACTTTGGTAAAGAGGTTAATGATCCTGAAGTCTTCATTGAACTTCCAAGATATTGGGAAAACGAATTCAACAAGGACATGCAAAGATTGAACGTCAAATCTCCTTCTATAACAACCAGAGTTTCTGAATATGTTCCTGAGATTGTTTCATATGTTGAAAAAATCATTGAAAACGGCTTTGCTTATCCAACAAAGGATGGTTCTGTATACTTTGATACCGCCAGATTTGATCAATCTGAAACTCACGATTATGCCAAGTGTCAACCATGGAACAAAGGTAAGTTGGACTTGATTGAGGATGGTGAAGGATCATTGACCAGTTCAGAAGCTTTGGACAACAAGAAATCTCCCAACGATTTTGCCCTATGGAAGTCATCAAAGCCTGGTGAACCTAAATGGGCTTCACCATGGGGTGAAGGTAGACCTGGGTGGCACATTGAATGTTCTGTTATGGCCAGTGACATTCACGGCTCCAATATGGACATCCACTCTGGTGGTATTGATTTAGCCTTCCCTCACCATGACAATGAATTAGCTCAAGCTGAGGCTCACTATGATTGCAAACAATGGGTTAACTACTTTTTACATACGGGCCATTTGCACATCGAAGGTCAAAAAATGAGTAAATCATTAAAGAACTTCATCAGTATCAATGAGGCTTTGGAAAAGTACTCAGCTAGACAATTGAGATTATGCTTTGCATTGGTGCCATGGGCTTCTCAATTGGACTTTAAGGAGGCCTTGATCAATGAAGCCAAAAACTTGGAATCTGCATTCGGTAACTTCTTCAAGAACATTAGAGCATTAAACAATGATTACAAACATGACATTGAAGGTGGAAAGTTCATATCTAAAAAGACCACCGATTTAGAAAAAAATCTGAACAAGGAGTTGATTGCAACCAAGGAAAATGTTCACAAGCAGTTATGTGACAATTTAAACGTTCCTGCCGTTTTGAAATCTTTATCTGATATCATTTCAAAATCCAACACATACATTCAAGTTGCTGGTGCTGATCTAAAAATTGAATACTTATTGAATGTTTGTAAATATGTAACTAAAATCTTGAATGTTTTAGGTTTTGACAAGAGAGATGACAACCTTGGTTGGAAGGATGAAGACAATGAGACTTCTGCTTCTGGTTCAGTTGAAGACATTGTTTTACCTTATGTTAAGGTCTTGTGTAATTTCAGAAATGATGTCAGAGAAGCTGCCATCAACAAAGATGACTATTCTACTTTCTTGAAGTTATCCGACAAAGTTAGAGATTCTGACCTATTAAACTTGAACATTGCATTGGATGACAGACAAGGCCAATCCTCATTAATCAAGTTTTTGACAGATTCTGAAAGACAAGAACTTTTGAAGATAATCGAAGAAAAGGAACTTAGACAAAAGGAAAAGGAATTGAAGAAGATTCAACAACAAAAGTTAAAGGAACAACAAGAACTGGAAAAGAAGGAAAAGGCCAAAACAAAGCCAGAGGACATGTTCAAGTCCCAAACCGATCTATACTCCGAATTCGATGTTGAAACTGGATTGCCAACCAAAGACAAGGATGGAAACGATGTCACCAAGTCTATGTTGAAAAAATTGAAGAAATTGCAAGATGCCCAAAGAAAGCTACATTTGCAGTATTACCCAAAAGAAAAATAGAGCCTTTTTTAAGGATATCATTATCTACACGGTCATTTGGATAATTGTTTAGTTTTTCTTTTTGTTTAAAATAGTTAATGTAGAACAATATATAGCATATAATGAGTCTTATTTTTTCCTCCTTTTTATATTTGTGGTATTTAAATACTTCTTATGTTGTTTAAAATATGTGAAATATCTTAATATCTATTCTAGTTCAATGTTAGGTGTTCTTATCAAATGTTCAACTACCAAATCAACTAAAGATTTAATTGTATTGATTTTGAAATAATACTAGTTTTTTATATATTTCCACAATATAACACATATTTCATTGTTAGTTATCAGGAGAGAAACCGCCTCAATTCAAGAATGTTAAGAATTGCTGATAGCATCACCTTAGGGAGCAACGTTTTCTTTAGCGTAAGTAACAGCAATATATGATTAAATACTAGATTAGATGTCCGAAGCCACAAGCAATATCAAGTAAGTGGGTAAACATAATAGCAAAGGGTTGGTGAACACAGGACCATAAGTACACTGTTTGTTTCTTTGATTATTCTTCTTAGATTTTTTGACATTCTTTCTGTTTTCGCCAGATAACAATAAAGAATTATAAACACTGTGTGGTGGAGACTTTCATATTTTGAATTTCTTTTGTGATTTTGTGTCTTAAAACCTTAATAACAATATCTGGGTCCACCGTGTGGTGCTATTGAGGCTTTTGCAAGTCCATTAGCAACAGATTTCCAATAGATTCCTTTTTCATCGCTGTATGAATAATATTGGGTTCTACCAAGGTTTTCTGATTGAACGCTTTTTTTCTTTAGTTCAAATGGAGGAAAAATGTGTCTTAGATGCTCACTGTTGGAGCTAAAAACATAAAATTTGTTAACAATAACATGTCCTGTAAAGATTTTTACACAAGTTTCTTTCATAAATTTTTCAGAGCAACGATTGAAATCTGATAAAATTTCAGCTATTTGTTGTTTTCCACGTTTGAGGTTATAATCATCTAAAGTCAGATTTTTTAATACATAATAAGCAAAACAAGTCTTGAAATCCAACATATAAAATTCCCAATCGGCTTCAAACCAGTTGATGAAATCATAAACTGGGTAAAGTTTATCGAAGAACAATAGTAATTTACCTTTTAAAGACTTCACTTGAGAAATCTGGATTTGGTCTTCTTCGGATAATTTAGCAGATTTAATTAATTGAGCCATTAGTGATGTAGAGTCAAAATGAATCACAAATTTGTGAGAATAATTGACCAAATGATTCATCACATGATAGTGAATTAATTCATAAACACCAGCTTGTTTCAAATAATCAGCAAACAAGATTATCATGTTTCTGATCTCAGCTACTTCATTGGAAGGATATAATATTGGAACATGCTTGTACACATTTGATCTAGTTTCCATGAAGTTCAAAATTTGCTCAGGGGGTCACTCGAAGTTAGCATTGATGTTGGTCATTGTGTCACTTGGAAATCTCATATTCATGGCAGCCATATGGGATTTAAAGAGGACCTCTAAATTCTTGTCAATGGGTCTATATTCAGGTTCATCAGAGTCAAGGAGCAAATCATTGCCTAAATCGCCAGGATATGGACGTTTAGTACCTACATGACCATCAACAGCGACATTTTTTCTAAGATTGGAATTAGTAACAGTTGATGTAGTATGAGATTGTTTAGAAGTCATGTTATGTATGTATATTGTTTTTTTTGTTCTTATCTTAAATAAAGTTTCAAAGTTGTGATACATTTTAAGATGGTTTGTTTCTAGCTTATATTCCGTAATATTAAACTTAACATGAAACTTTAACAATTATAAATTTTAAACTAAAAATATTGTACACAGAAAGTATTTATCTTGCTTTGCAAATGTTCAGAAGTTTTGAAACATGGTGTTGAAGTAAAAATTGAAGCAGATAATGAAACGTGTATATTTGAAAAATATAACGGAACGGTTGTCGAATTCTGTTGGTGACAAAAACCTCAAAAAATTACATTTATTCTTGAGTGCCTACAGTTTTTATTTCTTGTTTGGGACACAAACGCACTACCACATATCTTATGTGTGGGTTTTTAGGTGTGAAGCAATCATCTGTCACTAAACGAGCAAAGCCCTGTCATATTCCGACCAAAGTGGTTCATGTATTAAAAGTTTGTAGTGTAGCGTTATTAAGGAAACATGCTAGATTGTACCTATACCCGACACTGTTCTTTTCTTTTTTTTTTTCGTGATTTCAATTTTCATGTTCAACCTTTATGGTATATCCAAATTAAGAACATAATTTGAAATGAAACCAAATAGAAAAACACCCCAATATACACAGTAGGAATAGATGAGTGGTCAGCTTACAGAGGAACAGATTCTATCAGAAGAAAATCTCCAGCTTTCAAAGGCCTTAAGAGATCTTTCAGACATTGAAGAGAAGCTAGAAAAGATCGATGAACAAGTCAACCAATATAGAATAAAGATCACTACCCCTGTTTATGATGAAAGATACGAAATAATCTCCAAGATCCCAAACTTTTGGAAAACTGTTTTACAAGTTCATTCCGACTTTGCTGATTACATTCCTGTATCTGACTTTAAATATGTGGATCTCATAAAAAATATCAAGATGACCATGCTGAACAACACCGACTTCACTTTGAAATTTGAATTTCTTGGTTCGGAGGGGTTCCCTGAACAATCTGTTAAAAAGACATTCAATCTGTGCAAGGACATCACTAAGCTAAAATACACAAGCAAACTTACTGATGATGAATTATTGGACATGTCTGAGTTTGGCTTTTTGACTTCGGAACCTGTTGATATTATCTGGCCAAAGGAATATGATTCTATCAACCCTAACTTATTACAAGCCAATACAAAGGACGAAAACTTTAAAAAAAACTATAGACAAGGTATGAAAACCTTTTTTGCCTGGTTTAATTGGACCGGGTTGAAGCATGGAAAGGAATTCCCTAATGGGGATGGCTTAGCAAATTTGTTCATGGAAGACATTTACCCTCATTGTCTTAAACATTATATAGAAGCTAAAAGAGATATTGATGATGAAAAGGGAGCCAGCGATTCTGAAATTGAAGATGATGAGGAAGATATTGAAGGATTTCATATGTCTTCATTAACCCATGAACATGATGAACCTGCTGCCAAAAAAATAAAAAAATAAAATTCAATATATATAATGATTAGAACCGTGACATTGGATCTTCCGATGCAAACTTTGTTGTTTTCTTTTTTACCTTCTTAACTTTTTTATTTTCAGTTAACTTCAAGATTTCCTTTTGCAATTCCTTTTTCTTATTCTCTTTTATGTCATTTGCTTTTTTTAGTTGTTTATCTTTTAATGAAATAGCTTCCGTCTTTTGTTGCGCTTTTTTGTTTTTTATAAGGTTGTCTAATAAATTTGAAGAGTCAGGTTTACCTTTAGAATCAAGTTCAGTCCCTTGATACATCCAACTTAAGCTATCTTTTGGCTTATTACCTTCCTTTATATTAGATTCAAGCTCTTTGATTTTCAGGTTTTCCTCCTTTAGTTCTTCACGGGTCTTCCAAACCTTTTGTTTGTTTTTTAGCAAATTTGGATTCCATGATTTCAGCAAATTTAAATCGTTGACACCCATTCTTCTAGTCTTTTTGTTTTTTGTTAAGAAAGACGAGATGCAATGGTTTTTATTATTTTGTAATACCTTCAATTAAGGAAATCAATAACATTTTTAAGCGCAAAAGCTATGGATAATTTTTATTCTTAGTTACTTAAATATATATAGTAAATTATCTCCGAATTCACATAGGAAACTAAAAAAAAAATATATATTCTGATAATAAAGTTATACCATTATGTAAGGGAATACTTCTCTTACGACATCATATCTTATAAAATGAATTAAATCCAAGAACGTTAAAGAGTAAAAAATTACAACTTCAGTTTTTATATAAAAATACCAATGGCTAATCCATGTAAAAACTCATCTCGATCATCATCAAAAGTACCCAAGCTGCCCGTCAAGAGATTTAAACTTGATATTATAAAAAGAAAGCCAAAACCTTTGAAAAAAAAAGGGTTAAATGGTAATTTTTTAATTGAAATAGATGGCCTTCCAGAACAGTACCCAACCCCGCCTGAGAATTTAGTTAATTATATTACTAGAGCAGCAATTTTGAGTTATATCGATAGAGGACTGGCTGAGATTGAGCTGAAATCACAAAATATCAATAAGCAGCTTTTCTTTAAACTACCTTATTTCATTGATACTAATTCTTGGATGCTATTTAGAAGTTTTTTTTCAGCAGGAGTTACTTATGAGATTGCTTCGCAAAACGACCTATCATCAATATTATCTACGGCATGGAAGAAAAATGAAATTCTTAGAGATCAGTGGGGAACTTTTCATCAATTTTATCATAGCTTTCGTACATCTGAGCCAGATTTAGATATTAGTTTTCAAATATGGTTAAATTTAAAATATAGAAAACCAAAAGATTACTTGATTGTTCATAATACAGTTTGTGACAAACTTTTTTCTGTCTTGGGTATTGCCAACTTTTTAAAAGTCAACGAAAATGGTAATTACTGTATTCCAAATGAAACAAATAAAGATGGCAAATTATTTCCGATTACAGATTATATTCTTCGATTTGTATGTTCAAACAAAAATAGCATGGTTCTGCTGCAACAAGCTTTGACAAAACTTGATAACGAATTCTCTAATTATTCATAAGTTGAAGAAACTAAAACAACAGTTACCGTTCAAATTTTTATGCTTTCATGTTAAATATTTATTTCATGTATTTTAAACGAAGTATTCACGGAATAACTTTAATATATACGTATATATTCCTCAAAATAAAAACTACTAGAAACAGCTAGCACAGAGTATTTACTTCAGTCCTCCATACTTAAGAATTTACAATTCCTTCTTGCTCATCAGATTTGTAATTGATTTGACGAATATCACCTAATTTTTTTCTTGCATTATCAAGCATCATTTCTAGCTTCAAAATTTCTACTTGTTGCTCCATTTCCAAAGTCTTGTGTTCATGTATAGATAATTTTGAGAAATCAACTTCTTCAACATTCATTTTTCTTGATAAAAGTTCTTTGATGTGTTCAACAAGTTGTTTACAACTACTAGTTACCATATTGGAAGACTCTTCTAGATTATCTTGGGTTTTTGAATGCATGCTTAGTTTAGTTCTTGAGGCAGCAACCAATTGTGCTGTAGATGCAGATACATCTTTAGAAGCAACTATGAATTCTTCGTAAGAATTAGAACCCTTTAACAACCCGTCAGCAGTACCAATCATCAACTTAGTAGATTTTCCAACTGCCTTAGCAGCAGAAATTAATCCCTCAGTCCATCTACTGTTTTTCCTGTAAAATTCAGCTTTACTCAACTTCATATCATTGTTGGTAGCAACTTCATGTTGAGAAGCAATGCTAGCTTTTGTCAATTGAAGAACTGCTTGAATAATTCTAAGAGCATATTCTAAAATGGTTTTATTAATTTGTCCTAAATCACCCGAAAAATCAACAGAGCTTAACAAATTTGGTATAAAACTTGTTGCCTCAACAAGTGTTCTCTCAGTGTCATCTAGTTGTTTACCGACAGCATCTTCAATATCTTTATGTTCAGAAATATTATCATTTGTTATGTTAAGACTGTCAATAAAATCTGCTAGATCTTCAAGTTTCTCATGAAGATCAACATTCCCAGATATAACAACATTTTGCTGTTCTTCTATGGTTGAGGCTTCCTGTTGCAAATTGTCATGTTGCAAATCTTCTAAAAAGTATTCTGCTTCTCTCAAAGATCTACCCAACAAAGACAACAGCTCTTTAGAATGTTGATCTGAGACAGCCGCATCTGATGCCACACTAAAACAGCTTTTACACAAGGTAGCCAATGATGTTCCTAACTGAGAGATATTAAGAATTAGCAGTTCATAATTACCATTTGGTCCATCAGCCAAAAAATCACTAAAAGCAGTAGAGAACTTGGTTGCTTGATCTTCAGATTTTTCGATTGCCGCAAAAATTGATGATATAGCTAAATCAAGATCAGCGGAAGTTGAGAAGTAAAAATCAAAGTTGGACAATTCAAATAACAAGTCCTGTATTGTAGACATACCTCCTTTTAAAATGGCATCAACAATATTTGTTAAAGTTTCCAAATGATCTTTTAGTACTTCATCAATTTGTTCATCTAACGCAGATTCGCTTTCTTTTTGTTGTGAGGCCAATTGTTGAATGGTTTCTTCCATTGTTTGTTGAACAATTTCCAGTTCTTCTGTTTTGTCTTGAAGTTGAGACTTCAAGTTTTGTATTTCATTTGAAACTTCGGCTGAAGGGGAATGCGATAAAGCTTTGTATTGATCGATTTCTTGTTGATGTTGTTGGAAAATTTTGGTTAAGTTTCCTGAATGCAACTCCTCTTGTTCTTTCAATTTTTTTTTCAACTCTCTAATTTCCAACTCCAATTTATCAGTAGTGTTTTCTTTTTGTCCCAAGATCTTATCGTTTTCCAATCTTGCACGGTCTCTCTCTCTAATCAGATCTGCTAACTCAATGTTCTTAGCTTTCAAATCTCTCTCGAGCTTTTCTTTCTTTTCAACAGCTTCTGATGCACTTGCTGCTCTCTGTTGTAACTTTTTGAACTTAGTTAATAAATTCAAATGTTCTTGTCTTAGCTGAGAATACAACTTAGAAAGAGATTCATATTTATTTTTCCAAGTTTTGGATTCTTCAGATAATGCTGTAATCTGACCATCTTTGCTTTGTATTTGCAATGAAGCATTATTGTTAATATTTTCAATTTCGGCCTCCAATTGTTGGACTCGTTGATCGTATTGTTGTAAAAGAGCTTGATCCTGATCGCATTGACCTCTTAGCTGTAACACTTCTCTTTGCAAAGAATTAATGGCCCCTGTTTGTTGTTGTTGTAAAAGCTGTAATTGACTCTCTTGTTGGTAGTGTAAAGCTTGTTGCTGCTGCTGGAACAGTTCTTGTTGTCTTTGTTGTTCAAGCAATTGTGCTTGTCTCTGTTGTTCAAGTCTTTCTTGCTCCTTTTGATACTCAATTTGCTGACCTTGCCAATATGAAACACCAGTTGGCTGACTAGTCAAAAAGGAGTTATTTGACTCTACTGGTGTAGGTGGTGGCAGAGGTGGTGTAACAGATTTTGTCTTCGAGATTAGTTTGTCATCATTTAAGGCAATCGTTTTAGGAGGTGTGTTTTTTGGTCTTTGCTCATCACTACCTGTAACATTAGGAGGATCCACAGGTAACAAGGGAATAGTTATCAAAGAAGATAAAAATGAAATCGAAGAGCAATTTGAGTAAAATTTGAACAAGTCGCTGTGTTGTTTTTCGAAGCTTTCGACCAGAGGATATAATGCATCAATATCACCTGATTGTTTGAACATACCTCTTAACATGGAAGTAACAAACTTATAGATTCCATATGACTCAGAAACCAAAGGAACCAAAGAGCTTATTTTGCACTCATTTCTGATTTCGCTCTCGGAAATGTTGTTAAAAACAATTTTAGAGTATTTGAACAACTTTCTTTGTAAATCAAGTAAGTCCAATATTGACTCATATCCTTCATTAGGATCATCAACTGTTCTTAAAGATATATATTCTTCGTATTCAAAAGTGCCACTGAATCCTTTATTATTCTTGTGAAACTTCAACTTTGAAAGGATAAAATTAACATAACCGTGAATTAAAGATCCATAACTAGTTCCAGGGTTTGTAAATCTTGCTCCAATAGAATGTATCCATTCCATATTTCTTATGCCTTCGGAAAGAGCAGATTTGTGACCTTCTTGAAGGACCTTATGTAGAACAATTAGCATTTTGAAAATTTTAATATCTACATCAAAATCAGCCTTCATTGAAGTAATAGAGATAAAATTCTGAAGTCCTGCAAAAACTGACTTAGCTGATTTATTATCAAACGTATAAACTATTAATGTTCTAACATGTTTACGTTTAGGAGCAGCTTCGTCAGAGGAGCAGGCTTTTTTTATCGCCTTTTCTATATCAGCACTAGATTTTGACATTAAACTGGACTTTTTCTGGGGTTTGTTTATATTTTTTGAAAACTTTAAAGGGAACTTGGTGGGAAAACCACCGTGAAAAATGACTTAAATTTAGCAAAATTGTTGATTATTTTTTTTTTTTGCTATTTGGCCGAAGTTTTTAATTTACAAGAAGCATAAACAGTTCCGAAAAAAGTCATAAAAATTTTTTGTAGTAACTATTATATATTTAACGTAGCATTTCAGATACATTCAAATACGATATATAAAAGCAAACTAATCGTTTTTATTATGTATAGTTCAAGTCTTGTTTTTCTGGGCACATGCGCTGGCAAAGGTTGTAATGTTTTCCACTAAAACCTAAAAAGTTCTGGAACATTGTAGCGGTAGAGCTTTGAAAATTTCTTTTTTAACTTTTTTTTCTTTTTTTTTTTTTTGGTTGGATTCTACTGATTTTTTAAATCTTTACACACTTTATGTACAAAACCAGCAGAAACCTAGATATTATAAACCAATACACTAGCAATATGTCCTCTATACAAAATTTGAAGGGGTTTGATCCTTTTGCTGATAATGGAGACGATGATTCCACCATAACAAACTACGTTCATGTTAGAGTTCAACAAAGAAATGGTAGAAAAACTTTAACCACAGTACAAGGTATTCCTTTTGAATTCGATTTGAAGAGAATTTTAAAAGTATTGAAGAGAGATTTTGCTTGTAATGGTCACATAGTTAAAGATGAAGACATGGGTGAAATCATTCAGCTACAAGGGGATCAAAGATCTAAAATATGTGATTTTATGCTAACTCAATTAGGCTTTAAGAAAAACATAATTAAAGTGCATGGGTTTTAAGCTGATCTATATAGGACTATATATCAAACCTGTGATGTTAAAAAAGATAAGATTTTAAGATTAACTAGCTATATTGTACTACTCTTGTTGTTTTCTTCCATTATGTTATAAAAAAATGACTAACGTAATGGCCAAGCAAAGGTATTCAAAACAATGATATAGAGAATAATTGTTATTAAATGAACATACTCAATTGTAAGGATTTAAAAAACACGCTAAATAGACCAATATGGGACTTGCATAAAAACTGTTACGTGTATGTATCTATTAGCTTTATAAGGATACTGATTGTTAACAAGATATACAGACCAATCGCCACTTACAATTAAAATCTATTTTTCAAATTCTAGACAATAAACTTTTTAACTAATAGTTTTTACTCATTTTTATACTTTGATTTTACTAAATATCATTTAATCATTAAATTGCAATTCAAAAGTATTTCCAGTTATTTTTTTTTTTTTTTCATTAAAATCATAAAATAAATAAATGTGTGTATAAATATGGTATAAATATAGTATAAATATGAGCTCTGTTTATACTAAGAGCCTCTTTTTGTATGTTTGTATGTTCTTGTGGTGATTTTGGGAATATTTAAAGATGTGTGTTTATCTAGTACTTTCCGAAAGTAATGATAACATCTTTGGTTTGAATATAAGTTATGAATCTAAAATCATTTCAATATGATTAAAGACTTCAATGGGTTCATTAATAATATGTTTTTTTTGAAACAAGCTTTTTGGAGCTGTTATGTCATGATAATGAGGGGAAACAGTAGTTGTTTTAGATGAAGGGGTTTGAATGTTGTTGGGCATAAACAGATTATCCATATCATCCATCACCAATGTATTGGAGGAATAAGAATCAGACTTTATCATCATTGTTTTTTCAAGATTTTTACTTGTTTTGGAATTTTTTTTATTTTTAACAACTTTATTTCTCTTTGGTGATTTTTTTAAAGAAATTGTAGCTGACTTATTAGATTCGGAACTAGTCTTTTCATGATTTATTTTTGGAGATATGTCAATAAAATGGTTTTTATTAACATTGAAAAAAGTATTCATAGGTTTGTATTCAATAAAAGTTGTGTTGATACCATTGAATCTTGATAAATCAATGAATTCATAAATTTCCTTGAATTTGGATAAATGTAAAGATTTTCCAGATATGAACTTTAATAAATCACCATGAATGATGTTATAAGCGAGTTTAAAAATGAATTTGTTGCTTGACTTCTGAATTATCGACAAAGGATCATGAATTTCTTGATTAATTACCCAAAGCACTTGTTCTTCAATTGTATTGAATGCCTTAAAATTTGATTGATTGTGTTTCAAAATTTTCAAATTCAAGGACGAGTTTAATTTTTCCACTTCCATTTGTTTCATTTGGTAAAAGGTTTCGTATTTACAACCTGAATCAACAACGTTGTTGAACCCATACAAATAATAATTTTTGGAATTTTTGTAATTTAAAAAAACATTATTTGCTAAGGAATATAAAACAATTAGTTGCTCGATAGCTATAACACAATAAGGAATTCTTAAAAATGTGCCTTTTGGATAGGCCTGATACAATGAGTTGAACCAATAATCAACTTTATCAAAGATGAAATTTTTTTCCACAAATGACATGTTGTTATTCTTCAAAGTGTTGATTAAGTTAATGAAAAACCATTTTTTACCGGGCTTCTTGGTATTTGTAGAGATTTTATTGTCCAAGGATTCATTTTCTATATTTTTGGAACCTTCCTTTGTGCCAACTGTTTTTGTTGATCTCATGTTGAAATTGATATAAATAGTTTCAATGATGTTTTTGAAAAGTTTCATATTTATGTGACGAGTGTAATCCATTTTTTTGTTGTTGAAAAAGTAAATGTCCAACATAGAAAGAATGTTTATACTTTCATCATTTTTCAAATAGTTTTGACCTGATAACAAATGATGAATTGACAAGATCTCAGAAACTTTGTCCATGAAGTGTTCACTATTTGTTATTATTTCCACCTTCTTGGATAAATCATAAACATCAGATGGAATGACGTATTTCAAATAAGGTTCAATGGACTTGAAATCATTATTTAAAAAAAGGTTGTTGATGAATACAACCAAATCAGAAATTATTTTATCAATAAGAAGGTTTAGTGGATTGTCAACAAAGAAGTTAAAGATCAAGAGAAATAGAATCAGTTGATTGTTGTTGATCAAATCCTTCCAATTATAGTTGACAAAGTTTAATTCATGGATGTTGTTGTTTTTCAATGATTTGTCATATAAGTTGTTCGACTTGGAGAGATTTTTTAAATACCCATTCAGAATGTTGCTGTTGAAGTTATCAAAAATATGATCAATCTCGTTGATGTCTATGTTAAAGTTGTTGATACTAAAGACATCGTTGTTGTAATAAATAGTTAAGATGCTTGCTAAATTATCTAAAGATATAATTTTGGATTGATCGTTGTTTTCCTTTATATTAATGTCCTTGATATTGATGGCATCAGCATACTTGAATAGAATGGAGTTAATATCATTGTTTAGATTGATATATTCCTCATAAATATCAGAAATATCCTTTGTAGTAGGTTTACTGTGTTTCATTCAGAAAAAGAAAATAAATAAATATAGTATTAAAGTTAATACATTTAAAATATATATATAATTTTATATGATATATTTGGTTTTTATATGAAAGAGTTCTCTTGTCTTTTTATCTTTGATATTTTGTAATGTATTGATTATATACAGAGCGAAATAGATGTATGCTTTTGTGTAACTTAAAAGTTCACCAATAATCTGACTAGCTAAACTAATTTTTTTTTTTTTTGTTAACATTTGCTGTTTTAGAATATTTGAATAGATGTTTTTATTATATATGAATATGTAATGTTCAGTAGGGAAGACAGTTTTGTATTTTTGTTACATTAATGTTAAAGTTGATAGGGATTATAATTTTTATAAAAATAAAGTCCGATTTTAATGCATATCAAGTATAATTAGCAATCTGGGGTAGATATGTATTCGCAGGCTATACAACCTTTGTTTTTTTTTCACAAAAAAAAAAAAAAAAAAAATAACTCATAATTTCATACGTTGATTCTCAGTAGTGACACAGAAAAAAATATTTTATATATATTTTTAACCCATCGGTATAATATTAAAACATTATGTACACGTGTAATAACAATAATGACATACTTTGCTGTTATTCATAATTTTAACATTAATCAATTTATTATTACATATTGAACAAAGCACATTGTCAGTATTCATATTCTTGAGTTTGTAGATATTCCTTATTCTATTCACTATTCTTTTTAACTCCTTAACATTATCAACATTCACTACATTGTTCAATAAGTAATCCAGTATAGGTAACATAGTCATATACTTCAATGTATCATTATTTAACTCTTCACTCATTATGCTCATGTACATGTCATCATTATTACATTCTCTTGTCAATAATACCTTTATTATATTGTACATATCAAATTCATTGTATAATAACTTATTGAGGTTATAACTAACACCCTTATTAAAATCAAATAATAGTATGTAATAAATGATTTTTTCAAGATATTTAGTATCAAAATCATCGTATTTATTAATAATCTCATTCAATTCCGTATCCAATTCATTGCTAGAGGTCTTCTCTATGCTTTCAAACAATATAGTATTTATTAATTTATCCACATGTATGCTATGTGTATAGTATAAAACATCCAACACCATTATAGGTATATATAGCAGCAATGGTTGATGTATTCTTTTTAGATAAAGATAAAGAACGAAAATAAATTATTTAAATGAATCAAAGACTTTTATAAATAATGGTAGCGAGCATACATTTTTTTTTATTTTTGTTACACTAGTGACAAAAACATTCTCGCTACCAAATACTCATTGACAAAATATGATAACTATATTCTCAAAAAAGGAAATAGCAAGAAAAAAAAAAAGGAATAAAATTTTCAAGTAAATTCAAACCATTTTGATCGTATATAATCAAAACCAAACACGAAGAAACATATGTTTTCTATCAGAAGGTACTACTCCGCTGTTAATGCTATTCAGAAACAATCAGCTCCTAGTATTATCAGCAAAATAAGATCTCAATTGGTGTCCTCTAAGGATGCCAAGACCCATGTTGAAGATTGCAAGTCCATATTCAATTCTTTCATTAAAGATGGCAATTATGAAAAGTTTAAACTGTACCATCACATTCCAGACTTCAATGATCTATTTATTCAAAAAATGAACCTAATGGTCACTCATGAAAACATTGCCAATGGTAACCTTCTATGCTTAACCATGCTAGAATATTTCCTTCAACATACTGGTTCCTTTGACGGTAAAAGCTTTGTTAGTTACTTTGATGTCCTGAATACTCTAAAGAACCTTATAAGAGTGGAATCTTTTCAAGGTGGAAAGATCAATCCAGAGAAATCAAAGTATCTTCTGCTAATATTGGAGTCTTACATGATTGTTAACCCAAATATTGAATCGTATTCATATGGAGACTTCAATGATTTATTCAGGCTGCTAACAAAATGTCCTAAAAATACTCAAAGTTATGAACTAGCCAACAAACTTATTATTCCCATCATAGAAAATCAAGAATTCTGTGCTGTTGATTTTTATAGAAAGACGTTATTGGATCTGCTCATATATCAAAAGAGATACTATTACCTAGAAAAGTTATTTCAAAACCTATTTCATGATAAAGGTGAAGTTAATGACAAGACTCATAGACAGATTTTTAGAGTTGTCAGTCGTATACAAGATAAAAACGCTTTGGAGGCTATTATTCAAATTAGGACCCCATCCATACCTTTAAATGATGAAGATCTAGCATATTATTTCATAACAAATGGTAAGGATCTTTTGGAACAGTTAAAATCAGTGTCAAATCAACTGTCTAATACCTTGGATTATATCAATGTCATCAAGTTTCAAAAGCCCATCATGGAACATTTACTATCCAACCTTAATTCGTATAACCCATTTGAATTGGATAAAATAATACAATCATTGTACCTTCATGAGTATGTTAACATAGATCCTGATTCATTGGTTACCAGTGAAAACGCACAGACCTACTATCACTGGAGAACTCTTTTTGGGTTGTTAATAACTAAGTTGAACTTAAAGCAAACAGGAGATGTCACCAATGTTTATTGTCTAGTATGTGAATTCCTACACTCAAGCAACATCATAACATTGATCACTCCTGATAATTATAAAGAAGTCTGCAATGATTTAATTACCTACTTTAATAAGAACTTGGAAAAGTATAATGAAGACATTACCTTTCTGAAATCATTAATGGAAAAATTCGAAAATAGAGAAAGTGTACCCACATTTACAGATGATTTGATTGGTTCTTATCATCAATTAAAGGAAAATATAACTAATACATAATTATCAGTTTCTAAATGCAAAATATACTTGTAAATATAATTTTATATCTTCTTTTCTCTTTTACAATATTTAAGTGCATGTATAAAATTAAAATAAAAATAAATCGTTTACTTAGGAGGAGGTAAGGATTTCATTTTATCAGACCAGTCTCTTATGGTTAATACACATGAAACGTTGTCACATAAGTCCTTAACTTTCTTGTTACTGACATTCTGGTGAAAAAACGATAATCCTGATGATCTTTCGATAGCTTCTATAGGTGTTTTAAAGTATGTTAATGGTATGTCATTTGGTATTTTATCATTAGGTAAAACAAAACCAGCAACATAAATGTTTTCACCTTTATTTTTCATGTTATCATTGGAGAACTTCTCACCTACAACAATCTTATAGAAATGTGTTGGAACACTCACACTGGGTGGATTACCAATCACTTCATAAGATATCTCATATTTTCTGGTTTTTTCATTAAACTTAGGTAGAAATAGCGGTCCTGTTATAATTCTTACACTTTCAAAGTCTTTAACACAAAGATCCCTTACAAAACATTCAAAATGAGACCAGTAATCTCTGTTGAATCCTTCACCCACTTGTGGCGCCATGTTTGTCAATAAGAATGTCTGGTCCATTGCTACTTGATCAAATTTACTATCGGCTGCAGGTGCCATGTGTCCTCTATCATATCCACTTCTAAAGTAATCCTTCAAAAGTGATCTATATGTGCTTGGGATTCTTTGATCTTCTTTGAAGTTACTTTTCTTTCTGTCTCCTTTCTTCACGTTTAGTGATTCACGTGTGATATGCTCGATCACCCACTTGGGGATCTTTCTTTCTCTGTCGTAACAACTTATGAACTGTTTCCCCTGTGACAAATCAAATATAGGACCTGGAAACCCGCCCACTTTGAAATATTCACTTGGATTAATATCAGCCTCGTTGAAGGTCAGATCCTTGGACCCTCCTGGATAGGATACCCCATTGTTAGTTCCGTTAGGGTACGGAGTGCTTGTGTTCCCGTTCGATGTGCCCTTTGATGGTACCCCCAGGAAATATGAGATTATACCTGTTCCAGCAACACCAGCTGAGACAGTTTTAATATTGAAAAAAGACATTTCTATAGGTAAAATGAATTAATTTTGGAATATGTTCGGATTATATTAAAAATGTGATCTACAGATTTATCGGAAATCTAGTTGATTATTGATATGAATTACTCAAAAAATTTTAAGAAAGTCTTGCAAAATTGCTATGATTAAAGTTTTGAAAAAATAAAAAGAAACGTTATTTGTGAAAAAAAAAAAAAAACATGAAAATTTAAACGTTTGTAAACGCGTAAACAGGAAACAGCTTTCAATTGGTTACACAGTTGAAATATATACATTAAAGCAAAAACGAATAGTCCATATCTTCATTTGAATATGAAGACACAATATCATTCAATTTGTCTTCATCTTTTTTAAACAATTTCAGCAAGTAATCCTTTACTACGGACTTAGAAACAGAATCATCTTCCACTTGTATCATAACTTTTGAGTAAAACATCAAGATCAGTTTGTGACTTCCTGGGTTTGATATCTTCTCCATCAAACAGTTAAACTTCAGCAATATTACTGTGTCTTTCTTGTTGTAATTATCGATCATTTTCAACAACTCTTTACATCCCATTTTGTATACCAAATTCAAAGTAGGATTTCCACCTTCATGCTTGTTAAGACTTGCAAAAACAACTTTAATTAACTCTTCATTAGTGCATTTTCTAAACAGTCTGCCAACAAACTTCTCTGCATTAAAACTTAAATTTGGTACACAGCTTATAAAAACACTCATTATCTTCAAGTAATTACCCTCAAGTAATACATCCTCAACATCCACTTTATCTCTAACAATCCTCCAAAACTGTTCACTGATTTTAAAATCCATGGTTAATAACGCGGATAAGGCATCGATAATACTGGCAAAATAGTAATTCAAATTTTCAACTCCATTAATTATTTTTGCTAAATAATTAAGTACACACAAAGCCAAATCTTGCATCATACTTTCATTCTGTAACTTTTCAATAAACAGCACTAAAAAGGTCAAGATACTTTGAATTAATTCATAATCCTTTGATGTAAAGCTTTGATAAAGATCTCTTTTCCCTGAACTTATTAAAGGTATGTATTTCTGCAAAATTAAAGTGATCAAACCTAAATAATCGTAAACAATATCCAAAAAACTTGAATCATTAATCAAGGTTAAGCTGACATTACGAAGCATATCAAATATTGGCTTATCATAATCATCCCCACGGTTTAGAATTGTATTAAATAAAGATATCAGTTCCTCATGAACATGGGCACCTTCATCAACAAAAATATTCCAGTTATTCTTAAAGCTCAGTATTAATTCCAAAATGCTTAAAGCCTTAGAAACTTTGTATTTGTTGTCAAGGTTCTGGTTGATGTATATCAAGCAGCCAACATAACAACAATAGATCATTTTTTGGAACTCAGCAAGTTCAAATGTGGTGTCATTCACTTGTTGTAACTGTACGTTTATATCGCCTTTACTCTTGACTATGTCAATAATCTCAGGCTTGTTATACAAAATATTAATAAAACATGATACAACCTCAATGAAATCGTCATCATTGTCATTTAAATATTCAATGGAGGAACTATCTGTTTGACGCTGTACTTGATGAATGACTTTCTCCTTAATGTACACTACAGATAGTAACAACACTTTTGATGCATTTACACACAATGACTCATCCATATCCTCATCTAGGTTATGCTTTATGAATACATTCCATGCTATCAACACTTGATGGGTCAAGTTTTTGAAGTCACCATTGTTGAAGATCTTGATATTTTTGAATGACAAATGTGTCAGCATACCATGGCTTGTTTCAAAGGCATTATATGAGTTCAGACTCTGACTGCTTTGATGATCCAAAATATATTCCAGAGTCTCTTGTGATTGATTGGTGCATGTGTCCAAAGACTCATTCAGTATTTTCTTCATATCTTCATTGATGTTGGAAACTCTTATCAAAATTTCTCTTATAAACTCAAACAGTTTGCACATTTGATTAACATTGGAAAACTTACTTTCATAGAATAGCACCGAAATGGCAATAAGTTGAGAGCATTGCTTGTTATTGAACAGTTCCTTTTTGTCAAGAAGTGCTAAGGTGTGAATCAGTATTTCCAATGCTAAAACACTTAAAGTGTTGTCTTTCAAGTAGTTCAAACATATCGTGTATGACATGTCAATAATGCTGTCAATGGTATCTTGATTCAAAGATTGTTCGCTTGTGGACTTTATCTGAAGAAGAACCGTTTCCATTATGGTTGCCTTGAATGACAACAACACAGAGCTATTATCAGATTCAAAGGATTTATTGATCTTTGGTTCCAATCCTAATTTGGAGAAATAATGCATGGTTTTTTTACTTATAACTGCATAAAAGTAGTCAACATTTTTATGAAATACTTTCAGCAGAAGTTTTAACTTATCCTTGTCAGAGAAATATTCCTTGAAATACTCTGTAATAGTAATATCAGTAATATTAAAGTAGTGTAATGCAATCAAATAAGTGTCAAAAACTTTATCGTTTTTAACTCTTTTTACACAATAGTCCAATACTCTGTATATGTATTCATTATTGCATGATGTTAACTCAAACAAATCGTTCATTTTGAAAATCGGTGTGTCATTGGTGTTGCTAATCACACTCACCATGTTGGAATACATGTATTTCAAACACAGGTCTAGAAGCATATCACTGTTGTACGTATTGGCAGTAATGTCTTCAATTTCTAACGCAGTTATTAAACTTTCACAGTTCCACTGGTTAACAATAACAAAGTTCAACATTGTGATAATGCTTTTATTATCGTTTAGTGAATCAAAGGCATTAACAAACCTTTTCCATAATTTTGCACATAAGGTTAATATTTCTTGATTAGAGACGTTCATCAAAACATTCAATATCATGTTTGGTATTGCTTCAACAATTTCTGTCTCAATTTTCATTGTAACATTACCAACAACATTGGAAATGGAAATCAACACCCACTTCAATACAACCAAATTGTTCCAATCAAAGCCTACATCTAATATCAATTTTATTATATCGTTAAGTTCATTAGTATTTTTATCATGAAGAATGTTCAATTGGATAGTACAACCTAACTCCATTAAACTTAAGTTTCTTAGATCCTGATCCTCAGATATAAGTTTTTGAACTATATCATCTATGTTTCTTTTGAAATGATCATTTGCATCATCAAGGGAACTCAAGTATTTGTTGAAGTTCAACATGGCTCTGGATTCACCTATTAACACTATTGAATAGTTTTCTAAAGGTCCAATTTTTTCTATATCACATAACATTCTTAGTAGCAAACTATGAACCTCATCTTCAAAATTTGAAAGATAGGATCTCGAAAGAATAGTATGTACCATCACTAATACATTTATTTGTGCTGCATGCAGCCTCTCCTTAATAATATTTTTGGAAGTTACATTTGTGTGTAAATTCTGCAACAAAGACAACTGAATTGTTGGGTTCAATTTTGAAAAGGAATCAATTAATAATAGGAGTGAGTTGTCAATGATTTCGGTGGTTATCTTCTTGCTCCTTAAGGATAAATGAGACGATAGAATTCTTAAGTGATCATTGTAATAATTTTCTACAAATGGCGAAAGTATCATGTGCTTAAAAAAACTGTCAAAATCATGTTCATTGTTGTCGTAATAGAAAAAGGATGCACTTGCCTCTTTAGAATTAATGTTGATGCCTTTATATGTAACCAAACTGGTTAGTCCAAATGCATATGAATCATTCATTTTCAAAAGTGTCTCCAAGCTATCATGCACATCACCCTCAGTCACAGTATTTTTTCCCTCTTTTAAAAAGTCTTTCAGAATGTTTTTGTTTTTATCTTCAAAAACATCAACACTTGATATGTTTTTTGCCAGAACCAGAAGAAGAGAATTATTGTTGAAGTCATAGTTATACTGCTTCAGAAGAGTTCTGTAGATCATGAAAACCTTCAGTTCAATTTGTAGAAGCAAGTTGTCTACTATTTTACCACCTATGTTGTACTTAAAGTTGCAAATTTTAACTAGAATCTTGTTGATTTGTCTAAGCTCGGTATCTGTTAAATGATAATTTTTAACAAAGTTTAACATAGCCGTTAACGAGTGATATTGAACCTCTAAGAATTTGTAAAGTTCATCTTCATTATCTATACTCATACCAAAACTTGAACTCAAGAACAAATTATTCCACAGTAAAATTAATTGGTTTCTTTGTAAAGAGAGTATTTCTATTGTGACTCGATCCAAATTGTTCAAAAGACCAATAATCACCAGCCAAGAAATCAAAATCTTGTAATAACTAATTTTTCCATTGATAATCAAATTGTTTGACGTATTTTTCAAAAAGTTCACCAAAGTTACCAATATTTTTAGAATCAAACTTTGCTCACCTATAACAATACTACTCAAATTAGAAACAATTAAGGCATTACCATGTATTTTTGAAAAATTGAACTGATTTATATCAATCATGAGCAAAGATTTGTTGATAATGTTAAAAGATTCATTGATGATAGGTGATATCTTGGAGTTAGCTTCATTTCCTACATTTTTGAAAAAATCCCTCAAAATGATATTACTGTTAACACGAATCTGAAAAATAGTGGATTCTTTAGAAAGATTTAACAATTTCTTTTCTATCTTGTCAATTAAGGATTCATCAACTATATCGTTCTTCAAAATCTTAATACATTTATGAGAAAGATTTAGATAAAAAAGAGTAAAATTTAATGACTCTAAACGATCTACAATATAATGATTAGTCATTATATTGTTCAGCATTTGTAAAAGTTGATTCTTGGACAAATACTTTGAGATGATGTTATCAAAAAGTGATTTGTTGAAAAGTTCCAAAAACAAAGAAAAGCTAACAGCAGAATTGATTTCAATGTAAGGCAAAGACATGTCAATGAATTTTCTGATTATGTCAAACAGGCTGTCTCTAATATTAACCTCGGTAGGCTTACCCTCTGCAAGGATCATATACTCAAAATAAATTTGCATGGATTCAAATGTGGTAATCAATCCAAGTCTTGATTCCAAGTTATCAGTGATCAATCTGCTGTAGATTTCTAAGATATTGTCTATATTCAATTGATTATTTTTCTTGACATTGTAGTATATTAATGTGTTTGCAATGACATTGGCTAAATTACTACTGTGCTTAAAGTCGAACTTTAGCAATGCAAGTTTTTTCAATATATCCTCAACTAATTTCACTTCGCTCATTTGTTTATGATCTATAAGAATCATAAAATAATTGTCAAATATCAATCCTTGTATGATTTCATCATCACAGTTATTCTCAAAGAGATATTTGTGGAAGTATTTTTGAAACTTGCTGCAATAATCTCTAGACATATCATATCTGTTATTAATGTTTTTCAAAAACAGTAACAAATTGGTTAAAAATGAATAATCTAATAACTCATGATTTTTCAAATGCTTAAAGATATTTTGTAAGATTGTTGGAAACAATGTTTGATATTTTTTATCCTCATCAGCAAATGTTATGATAATTTGATTCATTAAGTCAATACAAACTAATTTCAACTTCGAGCTCTCATATTTTTTACTATTTACTTTGAACTTTTGTTGATTGACATTTGGAATTTTATCTTCATTGAATATATTACACAGTATCATAAAGATGTCAAATGTCTTAATTGGTATGTATCTGTGAAGTTCCTGAAGTATTAACAAAAAAGTTTTTGAATAAATGCTTATACTTCTATCGGATATGGTTAACCTTACGTGGTTTTCAGGTAAATCTTTATCCTTAGAGTGCTGATTTTCTATGAAGAATTTGAGCAGTTCATACATATCATTGTAAAGTTGAATTAAAGATTCTTCAATATCCCATGTGTTATCTAAATCAACATTTTTATTAAATACAAAGTTATTAATGACATTGTTTTGAACTTTTATAAGGTAATCTGTCAATATAATATTTTTCTGCAGATTGTTATTATTTGATTTTATAGAGTCAATTATTGATTTAAGATCGTAATGTCCCAAATCATCATAATTTTGAGACATGTAATGATGTGTTATTGCAATGACTTATTATATATGGTTCTATTTGCCAATGTTTTCTGTATTAATAGCCCGTATCAATATTTTATTTCTTGTGTGTTTATGAGTGTGGATTTTCATCGTTGATATTTAGGTGTGTTGAATATGTGAATTTTTTTTCTATGTCGCTACCAATTACCACTGCTGTCACATGTTGATTGGGGGAAAAAAAAGAAAAGGATCAAACGATAAAATTCACATGTTTTTTTCCCCCCCCCCACGTTTGTGCTAATTTTTTTGTTAAACGGATCATCCAAAAACACATAAAACAGGGGATGTGTGGGGAAAAGTTATCATATTTAATATTTGTCTTATCTCTATGTTTTTTTTTTCATTAATCAACTATCTGATTGAAACTATATATATTCACACTTGAAAACCTTGTATTTGAAAAATTATTGTGATAATATTTAATTGAAATAACCTTTAAAACCATACTTAAGAACAATTCACATATTACATTCAATAATCAAATGAAATCTATATTCAAAAAATTTAACAAACCTTCTAATACCTACACCGGTGATTCAAGCGATCTAAATAGTATCTCCTCTTCCCTTACCTTATATTCAATTAATTCATTACCCAACTCTGAAAACAATCTTCAGAAAGTGTCATCAAGACAAAGGTTCAAAAACATGTTATCAAAAATTATGACCATTAATGACAACAAAACTTCCGAATGTCAAACTGTTTCTTCGGACAGTCTTCTTTTGAACATAAATCAATATGAGTACTTAGGTTATATTTATTAATAGTGATTTTGTATGTATTCATACACAGTTAGTCACGTGTATATTTATCTGTTTACACAATTATATATATTACCTATTCGGGAAGGTAAATTTAAACAACGTCGCTTTTGTATCATAATGACATTTTATTTGCCCAGATTGTTTTTTTTTTTTATTTTATTTTTTCATATTCTTTTTGTAAAAAGAGAAAAATATAAACATTAATAATCAACCCTATAACACCAATCTTTAGAAGCAATAGGTATTCTAAAAAAACAAATTAGAAGCAACATCAGCAATCTTGCTTTAAATCCTGTTGATTTTCTTTTTTTTTTTTGAATAAATATTGAAGATAAGTCTATTAAAAAAGTAATAATGTATAATTCTTCTTTTCCGAAAAGTAAATCAAAACTATCTGTCAAAAGTGTATCAACAACTGATGATATTGATAGCTATATGACAGCAAACTCTCATATTATTGATCAGTACGATATCTCTCAAGAGATAGCACATACACAGGACATCAATATCACTAATGTTCAAAATAATCAATCAAATGACATCGCTCAAGCAACAAGCATACAAGTTGAACAAACAAAGGTTAAGAAACCTAGGGCGACTAGCTCCTATTACGAACCCCATGATGGTTTTGAATTTGATGAGGAGATTGATACAAATCCAATTCCTGACATTGATTACAGAAAGTCATATGCTTTAACTAACGAATACAAAAATGCGAAAAATCAATCAAATCATCTTTCTTCTAATAATAAACACGTGGAAATATCCGACAACCAAAACAACTTGATAAATAACTCGTCCGCACAGAACAATATCAATGATGAAAATGTAACTCACACTGATCTTGAATCAGATGAAGAACAATGTAACAATACGTATGACTCTATCTTACCAGATAACGTCAACGAAGCAAAAGAAAAATTGAGAAAAACAATGATGATGTCAGAATCCTTGTTTGAAAACCAGAATGCAATTTTAAAAAAAGAACATAAAAAAAGAACGACTATTCTTAATCCAAACTTTTCAAACTCCTCTATTCTTGAATCTAAATCCAATGTATCCAAAATGAAATCCAACAAAGTTGTTGATTCTCCTATGAGTGATGAAGATGATGATACATCTGTGTACAAGAACACAGAATTTGACTTGAAAAGAGAGGACTTCAATCATTTGTTTATCATATCTACCAGAAACTTTGATAAAGAATCATTAGAGGAAGAGGAAGATAAAGAAGTTTGTTTATCCTTTGACATTGAAGAATTGGCCTTTGTTCATGCTGTTGAAGAAAGTGGATGGGGTGAAGTAACATTAATTAAGTCTTTAAAAAGAGGCTGGGTCCCTCTTAACTATTTCACTGATTGTATAAAGCCATTGAATGTATTTCTACCCAAAGGTGAAAAAGAATTTGACAACATTGTGGAGCTTAGAGCTGTTATATTAAGTCGACAATATTTGGCCCCTCTATTCCAGAGTGCTGGAAGATTCCTAGTTAATCCAGTAAAGATAAATAGTGATTTAGAGCAGCCTCAGCTAGATATCAAAGCTATAAATCAAATTCAAAAGTCCATAAAAAAACTATTGGTATCAACTGGATGTATTTCAAGAGAGAATGAAATTGTTGCTAAAAAGGTATTAGTCAAGAAAACAAGAAAGAGACTTTTGGCTGATTGGTACTCTGTATCTTTGAAGGCAGACAAGTACAAAGGAACTTCGAACCCTGAAAAAATTATAGTATTGAAAAAAATGATATTCCAATTATTAAGAAGAGCTTATCTGTTTTACAACATATGGTCCATTGAAGTTCAAACTTTTGAAAATGAAAAGAGATTGTTTAATCTCAAAAAACAAAATTTAAATGAAGATACATTAAAGGGTTCGTCTTCTGAAGCTGTTAAAATACCTACCAACATAACATACTTGAAAAGCGCTCCAATGGCACAATCAAGATTGAATGAAGTTAACAACTATTTGTTTCAATACGCTGGTTTAATATTAGGAAGAATGGATTTGATTGAAAATAACTCCGCAGGTTTTGAAGTTTTGGAGTACATAATTAGACAGATTGTTTTGTTATTAAGGGAATTGCTGTATATAAGCAAAGCATGTTCTGTTATGATCAATGAGAAGTACAACAATCAATATCAAAATACATTGGATTCAAGCTTGGACCCGTTACTAAAGCTAGTTACACAACTGGTAAGTGCTATCAAAGAGTTTATTAATATCATGCTTGATAAATTAAATAATGAAGACAGCTTATTATTACAAGAATCACAAGTTTTTATTACCAGTCAAGATGAATACATGCCTACTCCTGCTGCTAGAAAGATTATTTTCATTGTATCAAAAATGACTGGATACATTACAAATTGTGTAGTGGGTTGTAACAATTATTTGAGGATGCTAGGAGACTTTGAATTGGGTGATGACAGACAATATCCAAACTTTGCAGCTAACTCTATAAGCTCAGAAGACTTTATAAAAATCTGCTCAAAGTCATTATTGGAGGAAATAAAACAGATGGAATGGAAGATTGTACAAGACAAATTAAATATCAACAAAAATTTAGCTAGATATTCTGTTGTTCAAAATGGTATTTTGAATGACAAAAGCATGATCTTGAACAATGGTGGTATGGATTTCATCAGTGAGATGCTTGAAAATGATGATAATGAAGAAAACTCACTCTTAAAGGATAAATTACTTCAAAAGTTCACCATTCAAGAGGGTGATCAAGGAAGAAATGATTTGGAAACGTTGAAAATTGAAAACGATAAGATTAATGATAGAAACTCTATGTTTACAGAATTGGAGTTTGATAAAGAAACTTATCAACTACACACGGGTACTTTGCGTGGAATCATATGTTACCTAACAGATGAAATAACGTACCAAAATCACCATATAGAATTAAAAGACAGTCACTTTGATGAAGATGATCAGATCTTACTGAAGACTTTCTTTATGAGTTACAAGATGTTTACTGACAGTAAAACCTTGATTGCTTTATTAATAACTAGATTTGATGATGCAAATATCTCAAAAAAATATGAAAGCAGAGATTACCAACCCAACTATTTTAACAACTGGGTAACTCAACTAAGATATAGAAAGAGATTAGTCTTAAAATTCATTAGAACATGGTTGGAGTCATACTGGGATTACAAAAATGATTATTCTTGCCTACCAATTTTAATTAATTTTCTTAATGAAACTTGCAATAAAGTCTTACCTTTGGAAAGTAAAAATTTGATGAACATTTTGAGCAATATTATGCTGGTTTCCAATGCCTCGGACAAGAACATCAAGATACCACAAATGGTTCCTAATACTTTGAGGAATTCAAAACTAAAAAAACTTATGTTAAGATTTTCAAGAGATTTAAGTCTTGCTGGTTCTGAGGACATAAATGATTCTCAAATGGTTGAAACTTATGACTTATTAAACGAAAAGAACCAAGACTCCTTGCCGATATCTTCTGAAAGTATTGGATTGAACAACTTGTTATCTCCAAAAGAGTGTGTTGAAGTTAAAGAATGTTTAAACAAGTATGTTTCTGGTTTAAACATTTCTGATTTAAGAACTGACATGAATACTTTTGAGATTATATCCTTATGGAACAAGCTTGATAATGAAATAAATGGATACTTACATATAGACAACAATACCATGATCTGTGATTTAAACAGTATGGAAGTAGCAAAGCAATTCACATTGATTGAATCTTATACTTTTGCTAATATAGACATTGATGAATTTGCTCTGTACATAAGTAACTCGGGCCCAGGGAAAGAATCATCCAACATAACAACTGTAGTCAAGTTCAACAACAGTTTATCAAATTACATTATTGAGTCCTTAGTTTCTGGGAAAACTACTTCGTCTGTATTGAACAGGTTCACATCATGGTTGAAAATCGCATTATCATGCTACTATTTCAAAAATTTTAATACACTTGCATGTATTATGACTTCATTACAGAAACATGATATATCTCGAATGAAGTTCATATGGAACAACCTAAAAGGCCAAAACTTGGAGTTGTACACCAAGTTAGTTAAGATCATGGATCCATCAGGTAATTACAAAAACTACAGACAAAAGTTGAAATACTTCACTAAGGACTTAAAGACAACATTTGAAAGTGAGACAAAGGATTTGAAGGAAAACAACTGTGTTGTCATTCCATTTTTGTATTTGTTTTTACAAGATTTGACTATGGTGGGCGAACTCAACTCAGCAACCTCATCCACCAATCCTAACAAGAAGCGGATAAACATCAGTAAGTTTTACAAGATGACCAATATTTTGGATAACATTGAGGAATTGCAGTTCTTTATAGTGAGCAATTTGCAGCCAGCCTTGAATTTGACTCAAGACGATTCCTTTGATAATAGCTTCATAGCTAACTTGCCAGAACTCCAAGAGCTTATAATGTTTGAGATATGGCATGTTAATAAGAAATATGAGCTTGATCCATACAGGGCTGACAAAATACTAAATAGGTAAACTATTAATAATATATAGAAGAAAGTTAATTGTAATTGTTGTATTATTAGTGATTTTTATTCTTATAAAAAGTTTAGTTTTTTGTTTATATTTTTAAAAAAAATAAAGTTTACATTTTAAAATTTTTAAAAATTTTATTGTAACATTATGATTTCCTTTTTAAACAAATTAAAGTATTGTAATTATATGTAAAGAATTTTACGTTAAAAGAATCAATGAAAGAAAAATTGCTATCACCCAAAATAAAGACGTTCAAAAAATAAATAAGGCATATTCAGTAAAACTTTATATACAATAATCAATTTTGCAATTGAGATCTCTTTAACTCACCAATGTAATTCAAAGCTGAACCGTACTTAAAGAAATTGACTTGATCAGCAGACATTGTGTGTTTAGCTTTAATGACAAATGATTCACCACTTGGCTTGGTGACTTTTATATCCAAGAAGCCACCGTTATTTCCGTTCTTCTCAACCATTTCAGGTAAGCCAACAGTCTCCAATACATCCTTGGAGGAAATTTTATCATAATCTGCTTCATTAGCAAAAGTCAAAGGTAACATACCTTGCTTTTTCAAGTTTGTTTCATGAATTCTGGCAAAAGATTTGACCAATATGATTTTACCACCCAAAAATCTTGGTTGTAAAGCAGCATGTTCTCTAGCAGAACCCTCACCATAGTTATGCTCTGCTACCACTGTCCAAGGAATGTTTTCGTTTTTCCACTTGAACATCAAATCCGGGATGGAATGTTTACCACCATCAAAGTCATAAACGGTGTTTACTTCACCGGTTTCTTTGTTCATTGCTCCAATTAATGTGTTGTATGCAATGTTTTCTAAATGACCCTTGTATTTCAACCAGGCACCTGCCGCTGATATGTGGTCAGTGGTACATTTACCTTCAACTTTTAATATAACATTGGTCTTTAACTCCTTGCCATCCCATTTATCAAAAGGTTCCAATAATTGCAATCTATCAGATTCAGGAGACACATTGATGGAAACATCCTCGTTAGGCTGTGGGTCCTTGACTGGATAGAATTCATTTCTACCTTTCAAGAAACCCCTAGAAGGTAAATCCTCACCTGTAGGTGGATCAAATTTAAAAGCCTCGCCGTTTTCAGTCTTTAAGGAATCAGTCAATGGGTTATAAGAAGCATCACCTGAGTAGACCATGGCTGTAACAAGCTCAGGAGATGTCAAGAAGTTCATCGTGTTTCTGTTACCATCATTTCTGGCTCTGAAGTTTCTGTTGAAAGATGTGAAAATTGAGTTGGTTTCTTGGGACTTCTTGTTGATGTCTTGTCTATCCCATTGGCCAATACAAGGACCACAAGCGTTGGACAACACAGTGGCTCCAGCCTTTTCAAATATATCAACAATACCGTCTCTTTCTAATGTGGCTCTGATTTGCTCAGAACCTGGAGTGACAAAAAATGGAATCTTTGGCTTCAAGCCTTTGGCTGTGGCTTGAGATACTAATTCAGCAGCTCTGGTCATGTCTTGGTATGATGAGTTGGTACATGAACCAATCAAACCAGCAGATATCTTTTCAGGCCAGTTGTTCTCCTTAACAGTTTCTGAGTAATTTGAGATTGGTGTTGATAGATCAGGTGTGAATGGACCATTGACAGATGGTTCTAGTTCAGATAGATTGATTTCTATAACTTTATCATAATGACAATCGTCATCAGCTTTTAAGAATCCTTTTTGTAAAGCCAAGTCAGCAGCCTGTGCAACTTCAGATCTTTCAGTGGCTATCAAGTATTTTTTGTGGGCAGGTTGGTATGGGAACAAAGAGGTTGTAGCACCGATTTCTGCACCCATGTTACAAATGGTGGCCATACCAGTACAACTCAAGCTTTCCACACCCTCACCAAAGTATTCAACAATGTAACCAGTACCACCTCTAACAGTTAGAGTACCAGCTAGATGTGTAATGACATCCTTTGGAGAGGACCATCCCTTCAATTGACCAGTCAATTTAACACCGAGGATCTTTGGAGCCTTCAATTCCCAAGGAGTACCAGTTAGGGCGTCAACGGCATCAGCACCACCAACACCAATGGCAATAGCACCCAAACCACCGGCATTAGGAGTATGAGAGTCAGTACCAAGCATCATCAAACCAGGAGCAGAGAAATTTTCTAGGACAATTTGATGGATTATACCGGAACCAGGACCCCAAAATTGGATACCGTATTTACCTGAACAGTCCTTCAAGAAGTTGAAAACCTCCTTATTTGTAGCGATGGATGACTTTAAATCAAGATTCTCACCATACTTACCTACAATCAAGTGATCACAATGAATGGAAGCTGGAACTTCAGTGGATTTCAACTTGGTAGTGATAAATTGTAACATGGCCATTTGAGCAGAGGCATCTTGCATGGCTACTCTATCAGGGGACAATTTCAAATACTTTTCACCTCTGAAATTTTTCAATGATGTTGAAGATCCCAGAGTTTCTTCTACATTGTGTAAATGGGAATATAAAATCTTTTCAGCTAGTGTCAAAGGTTCCTTGGATGTGATGTTTTTGATAAGGTCTAGGTTTCTGATAAGTTTTTCGTATGGAGGAGTGACAGAGGACCCGTTTCTTCTGGCATTATTAACAACCAGAGAATTTATGGATCTTTTTTTTAGTAAGTTGTTAAGCATTGTATTAGCGGCTTATCTATGAATGGTTTTTATTGATTTGTAATTTAATGTATATTTTACAAGCAGAAACTATGTTTAATTGTTTTTTTCCAAAACGAATTCAAGTTTAGAGAAGTAATTTCGACCTTTCAGTATTTAAGATGATGTATTTATATCTGGTTATTGATTCATGAATAAAAATTTTAGAGCAATTGTAACAGCGATTGAATAAGCACAGGCAGATTTTATTTAAATAAATAATGCTCTGCCTTGATGACTAACTGTGGATGTATACGGCAACATGTTAATTTTAGGTATGGAATTTTATAAAATTGCGACGCTATTTTTATTTATTTTTTAAAAAAGCTAAAAAAAATGTGGGTATTTGAAGCGCTTACGCTGTAGTTCGCTGTGGTGATCCTTTTTTTTTTAAGAAAAAAATACCTGTGATTTGGTCTCTCAATAAATGCCTGTGATGTCAAATTATACCTTTACAGGAACATTAGTAACATGTTGTTGTCCATATTGATACAACATCTATACATTTTTTGCTGTTATTGTGTATACTTGTCAATGATTGGGGGTGAAAGAGTAATTTTTTTACAATACATATAATCATTTAAAATAACGGTGCTGAAGATCTCGAAAAGTTGACACCGCTACCATCGTTGAACAAACTGTTCAATTGTTTATTTGCCCACTGAGAAAAAAACAATAGTTAAGGCAATGACAATGGACAGTCATGTTATTTAATTTTGAAACACTTAACGAATAATAATGTTGAGTCAAATCAATCATGATCAATACATAGCATTGGAAATTAGGTATAATATGCTTCAACAACAAATATGAAAGGAAGGGTATACTACCATTTGACCATTTAAACAACGACATGTATGACAGCAAAAAATAAACTAATATGTGTTGCAATGTCCTTTTGTCTAGTCAAGAAAACATTTACATAACCACTGAATTCTGAGAACTCATTCTTATTTGAATTCTAATAGTATCACATCTATGCGTATCTTGTTGCAACCTTGTGGAGAATTAAACAGATTGTTCTGTATCATAATTCAGGACCAGCCGCACGTGCATTGATTTTTAATTTTTCTACCTTTAAGTTTTTGTATTAGGGGGGTTTTACGCGTTCCAATGACCTGTTAATCTGCTAATATGTTTTTTTACTTTTGAGGTTTCTTTTCATAACTTTATTTTCTGATTTCTTTATTCAACAATCTTTTTTGCTGAGAAAAAGACTTATAGAACACCCTAAGAAAATATAAAGACATATTCTCTCCAGTTTGAATATGAATGGTGTTCCGCCAGCTTTAAATGAGAATATCTTCCAAGAACTATACAAAGACGAAGTATTATCATTCTCTAAGCAGACCAATCCTTCGAATATTTTAAATGATTATAAAGTGCCCAACAGTTTTGTAAAAAAATCCATTAGTAATAAGAACTCAGAAAATGAAATCAAAATATTGTCCTTTGTTCCTTCTTTGACCTGCTTAACCACACCCGATAAGAAATTTCTAAGTTTTTTCAAAAATCAAAGACTAAATTTAAATTCTCTTAAAAATATATGCCATAGATACGCTCACAAAGTTTTGAAAGACCTTGTTGTAGATGAAAGTAATGACAGAATTTTGGCTGCTGCTTTGAATGAGGTTGGATATGACTTTGCAAGAGCACTATCATTGATCTATGACACTCCCATATCCCACCACATCGAGAAATTTGCAGACGAAGTTATGTATAGAATTGTCATAAAATGCGAAGGTACAAAATCTTGTAACTTCTTTGCTACTTTTGAATACGAAAAGTCTTTGAAAACTTTAATTTTGTCTTCTCATGAAAAACAATGCTCAAATATCGATTGCAAATGCAAATCTCAATTTGATAACACAGAATTTTGGGAATATACTCTGCTTAATCCAAAAATCAATTTTTTGAAAAAAATTTCTATTTTCAACAATTGCCTTTTGTATAACACTGTTATGGCAGCTCAATCTTTAATATCTGTTTTCTCAATATACTTGAAGAATAACTCTTCGTTGATAGTTGCAGCAAACAATATTTTACAAAAATTACCATTACTGCTCTCAAATGCTATTTATCCAAACCCTATGATTATACCGAGAAAATCTCAATCTTATGACTTCGAGATTCTTGATTCAGAACCTTGTATTGATTGGAAACAATGGATTACGTACTTTTTTGATGATTGCCAAAAGAATGGCAATGATTTTGAAATGATCACCAATGATAGAGGCAATATTGTAGGTATTCTAGTCTTTTTTGTTGACAACTTATCTGTCTTTAAAAAGCATCAAAATTATAATATTCATTTGAAAAACGTTGTTGCAGATTATTTTAGCGATATTAACATGTTAATGGTTATAGGCGAACTATCAAACAACAAAGTTCACACTTTGTCTTTATTTCTGTTCAAGGGGAACTCACAAGAGGCTTACAGTTTGCTGTTAAAGTCCACCTTTATGAAGTTAAAAAAGCCTCACATACAATTAACTCAGGAAATTATATGTAACTCTGATAATAATATAACACCCTTTAGAATCTCATTTTTCAGCGAGCATTGTCCTAAGCAAATTGAAGTGTTTGATAAATCCGGTTTAACATTGAAATCAAAAAATGATTATCTATTATTATCTTTGGCCAAACTTTTCAATAATTTGGAGTTGAACTACAAAGAACATCAGGCTTTAAAAATGTTCGAGTTTAACACAAAATCATTAGATTATGTGGATGATCATATCAACTACGGAGTGATGATATACTTTAAAGAAACATCATCTAAATCTTTGAATCTATCTTTATGTACAGACATAACGGAGACTAATGAATATGTATTTTCGTTTTCAAAAGATTTTCAACTTCTATATGAAAACAAGGGACTGATAAAAGAGATAGTTGAAACGAAATATGGCAAATGCGCAGCATATAACATAACAGAAAGTGATATACAACAAGCGGATAAGTTGTTCAAAACGTCTAGAGATATTAATGAGTTTGTTCTATCACTATGTGTATTGATGTATGTCTGTCATTTCCACAAGAAAAGATATCACATCAGCAAATTTTTAGCAAAAGCATCTTTTGGTAAAAACGCATCAAAGTTGTCATGGATGTATAACGGACTACTGGCTCAACAGAATGTTAACCTTCATGGTGAATTGAATTGTAAATTTTTTAAAGTCACAAGAATTGGGAAGCAATACATAAAATTAAACATTAGGGATGATTTTGGAACAGGCTCTGATTCCTCTTGTAGAAAGCTCGTAACAAAAATATGCTCAAAGCAAAGTCAATCTCAGAATGATCTTATAAGTTTAATCAAGAGATTAGATTTCATAAACTCTAGTAGATTGCAGAAACATAAACATCAAGAATTTACTAATCAATTACACGATAAATACAGTTATACTAGGAGACTTTACACGGATTACAATGAATTACTGGTAACAAATTTGCAAATAAACATTGTTGGTTGGTTAATGATCAGTTACCTTTATTATCATGTAAGAACAGATGTTCGGTTTTATAGTGATGCTTTCATGTTTTTGAAGGATGATCTGTTAAAGTATTTAAAGTCCACTCAATTATCAGAATTTGAAAGTCTAAGGTTTTCTAGTAAATTAGTAACTATCAACCCTGGGTTATCTGGAAGAACGGATGTTACTAATAAGCTAAATAAAGTTATATGCAACAAATTAAACTATTATAAAGAGACAATTAATGATTCTGAGGCTATTGCTGGGAAAATAGCATGCGAAGCATTTTTAATATTTCTACAGTCATTCGAATGCGGTGAACCCTTTAGATACAATGAGTCAAATATTTATGATGTTCACCCTGTTACATTTAACTATAAGCTGTTGAATAGATCTTTTTCAAAGTATAACTGCTACACGACTCACTTTGAATGCATTCATAAATTCATTAATAGAATCGACATTGTCCTACTTTATGAGCGTTTTAAAGTCAAAATTGTTGCTCCGTATAAACAAGATGATATCCCTGTTCAATATCAATATCATAGTAATGAATTTGAGAACACCGAATATAGGGAGCGATATGAAGTAATGAAAAAAAAGCTCAGAAGATTTGAACAAATACCTACCCTGAAGCCTCTTTTAGAGACAAAGGAGACAAAAACTTCTAAAAATTCTGACAGTTCTTCAGATTCTCTAGTAGACCCTTCACTAGCCGAAAAATACGAAAAACAGCCTAGGAATGAAAATAAAAAATCTTTGCTGATTGAAAGCGATGATACTATTACAGATGAGGTAGTTTCAGTAACACAATCTAAAGCACTAGTAATTGAAAAAGCTGACATTAACAAAGAAGAAGCTGCTCAGGTAACAATAAACAACCCAGACGACTGTGCCAAGAGTACACCTATAGTCAAGGAAGAACAAAACACTGATTTTGAGTTCGTTAGGGAATTGGTATTTCAGCCTATAGCTAGCACCAAAATTAATTATAATTTAAACTCATTCAAAAATAGAATGAAAAGAAGACTGCGCAACATACACCGTGGAGAATCTTACCCTTCAAGTGGTTTTCAATCTCGTCATCTAAGAAAGCGGAAAAATATAGAAACGATTCAACAACCCAGAAGAATACTGCGTAAGAAAACTGAGGGTGCTAAAGATATGAGTGGGGATGCTAGAGACAAGAGCAAATCTGCTATTGAAGAATTTTTCTTTGAGATAGATATATATTAAATTCAACATTAATGAGTTTCATTTATCATGATTGAGAAAGCTTTCTTTTTCTGTTTTAGTAAATAGGGAGTTCATCGTTTATGATTGGGATTGGCGAGCCTCCGCCTTTTTTTCAAGACTACCCTTTACTTTCCCCTTTAATTATTACTGTCCCAGAAATAGGAACTTTCATAAGCAACAATGAATCAGCTTCTCAACCCAATGAATGTCATTATCTTGGTTTATAGTCTTTAATTTATTGTTTGTAAGTTATCATTAAATTAAGCAGAAGTTATAATCCGGGTTAAAAATTATCCAAAGCAGTTTACGTCACTTACATTATATACCATTTGCTTGGGGGTTTTTATTGATATATCAACACACAATGATTGCTAAAATAAGTACTCAAGATCTCTTTGAAAATGATGATATATTTGGTAAAATAATGTGGAATATATTTGAGCCTTTAGATTCTTATGAAGATCCCCGACATGGAGAAGCCCAACTTCTTACGCTTAAACTAGTTAGTAAAAAGTTGAACAAAGTAGTTTGTAATTATATTTTAAAACTAAATGTATCTGTTAATAAGAAATATAGATCATATTTCAAAAATGACAATTTTGTAAGAAGATACAGTATCTGTGAGCTTATGATTATAAGTCAATTTTCCACAGAAGCATCTTTGGACAAGTATTTGAAGTATCCACACTGTTATAGTAACCTTGAAAGTGTTGGGACACTTAGCAATCTGTTTGATAAAGTTACATTTAGACTAAAGATCAAGCTTAATCTCAACAGAGATGCACTTGCTACAATTTGCAAACTTTTTACAGATCAAAAAATCATTGATCAATCTTCCATATCCCAATTAATACCATTAAGTCAAACGCTTTTACACAAGTACATTATTAACTTTTTTCTTTTTTCGAAATATCAAGCAGATAAGTTTGAAATAGTTGGAACATCATACATATCAGAAATTTGGACATCCACCCTCATCAAGTTACTATGCAAAACCATAAATTCCTTGCAACAATATGGATCCGATTTAGAAGTTTTAATGAAAAACGATAAGACATTTAGCCTGCATTATGATTTTCCTTTGACTACACATGAAAAGAATCCTTTTTCTCTGCTGAAAGATTGGAATTTGAGCAAGAATTACGATCTATGCATTCAAACAAGAAATGCATATTTAAACGATACTGAACAAACCCCAAGACTTATTGATTTTCATGAAGTTGAACACGTTAATGATAGAGACGTTACTTTAAAGAAGCTCGTTGTAATTTGCTGGCCATCATTTTACCAAAGTAACCAAGACACTGCCTTTTTGACCTTTGATATGAGTTCCACTTTCGGAATAGACTCCGAATTATCTTCCAAATTTCTTGAAGCCTTGTGCAATATACACAGTTCAAATGATCTATAAATTTTATCATAAATAATATATAAAAAATGGAATACCAAATTAAGGTCTTCTCGTTTACTTGTTCAAATCCTTTATTAGTTTTAAGCCTTCGCTTCTCTCTTCAAACATCATAATTAGGTTAGAGACTTTTCTGTTATCTAGAGATTTGGAATGAGCAGAAGCAAGTTTATGATCATTAGTGGTTTTCATACTTTTCTTCAACTTGATTTCTTCTTCAAAGTTCTTAAAGCTATTAATGTCTTTTATCAATTTGTTGTTTTCTTTTTTAGTTATAACGTATTCCCAAATATCCTCATCATTTCCGTGTCCATTGATGATTTTATTTTCGTTACTGTTAATTAAGTTAGCATCAACAGATAAAGATCTTGAAGAGGTTTTAAGCTCCAAAGACTTATTAACTTTTATAGGAGAGAGCACTAAACTTTCTATTGATGGAAGTACATCATCAGATCTATATGTGTTCTTTTTAGGAGATTCCAATAAATTTCTCTTGGTTTGCGTATAGATATTATCTTCTTCATGAAATAAAGTGTTTTTACTTGTTTTGATAGAGCTATCATCAGATAGAAAATTTAGAGTTTCACTATTACTTCTACTGTCAGTGTAATCCTCTGGCATGTCTATATGAGACACGTTGTTCGATTTTGTGTCGTCCAGTTCAGAGTCTGTTAGATACTCAGTAGTTGATTGGTATGGCAATAATAAAGTGCCATCTTTGATAAATTGTTTTTTACTTGAAGCACCTCCCACTTGCCTTTTTGAAGGAGAGTCAGAGAGCTCTGATTTGTTCTCATAAACTTTAATAGGGGAAAGAACACTAGATGATTTTCTGGGATTAGGTAATTTGGGTACTGTTTTTGTAGGAGTTACAACTTTTTCTAAATTATTTTCCTTTCTTTTAGTTGTCCCAACTGGCTTTGCTACTTTATCATTAGTTAAGTAAGGAACCGGCCTAATATCCAAGCTTTGTTTCAAACGAACAGCAGTCAAATCCTGGGTAGACTTAGATGCTTCCGATTTAGACTCTATGCTCTTTTTACTTTCAAAATCTGAACATATCTCATCAAAATGAAACAAAACATTATTGATAAATACCTTTCCATAGTTTTTATCTATATTATAATTTTCATTATCAATATCCAATTTACATAGAGGGACAACTAGTGCCTCTGATACCGTTTCATAGTTATGATGAGTAACATCATAATGTTTAATCATATTGATAAACAATGGAATTATAAATTTGATTAGGTTGTAATAACAGTTATACTCCATGATGCTGCTAAATATTTCATAAGTTAGGTTATATCCCAGTCTAATGTTTTCAATCTTGCTGTTTTTGTTCATAGCTTTAACAAGACCTCTCGAAGATTTAATCATACTGATAGGGAAGAATATCTTATTTTTACTGACCAAGAACCATATAAATATTGATGCTAATGAGTAAATGTCCCATTGGGAAATATCACAATAGTTATTTCTACTGATAATGTCTATCATTATGCTGATACTACTGGAGTTTCCTTTCTTATAAAATACTAAGCTGTTGTCAACAGACTCTTTACTTAAACGCTCATAGATCTTTTCAAACATTGATTGTCTGAATTCCCTATTCATTTTAGTACCCGATTGTGTTGATAATTTTTTTTGATAAGACGAAGGCAATTCAATATATTCATTTATTTTGGCGTCATAGAGATATACATTCAATGAAATTCTGAGCTTTGTTATATCAACATGATGTGATAATTCAGACAGATCGTTCAGGTATATAGTCTCAAATATTTTTGATGATGTCACATTGGTATAAATTCCATCTTCAGTATCATCAAAGACAAAAGAATCATCAGCATCGGGATCCATTTCTTTTTCATTTAGTACTTGACCATTCTTGAATTGCTGCCAAATTTGGAAGAGTGTTCTTACCCATATAGATTCATGCACAATATAAATTTTGTGTACTAATAACTTTTCGTTTTTTTGCTTTCTGTATTCATTTATCGCGTTCAAAAGCTTTGAGTAGATTTTAATACCCATTGTCCATTTCCAGCTCAACTTTTTGAAACCTGAGCTAAATATTATTATAGAGAATTTTTTATTTCTAGGAACTCTAAGAATCAGCTTTTCTATAAGTTTGTTAATTATATTGTCATATTGTTGTTTGTCACTGCTGAAAACCTCCATATCGGGAAGATATGTTGAGTCAAATATGTATATAGGATGATCCTTGTCATCAACAGTGTAACTTTCAAAGAAGATGTTTGAAAAGTTTATGTTCAAAGTTTGTTTTTTAGTATCGTTTTCATTTTTTGATAGATTGGATGATCTTTTTCTAACTGAACTTAAAAGAGTATCTTGAATTCCCATACTGGTTCTGAAACAAATGATGTATGCAATGGGAACAACAAGGCAAGCAAAACAACAGAGTATATACAATTGAGACAACTTAATATAGCAATAATCAACCGGTTATGAAAAAAAAATGTGATGTTGTTATATTTTTCGTTGAATTGTGGTTGGATTGTTTTCTTAAAGATAAGCTAACTTTTAACAGAAGACCAAATTATTAAGAAAATAGAAGCAAAAGTCATGTTTACATATATTCTGAATAAAAAAAAAACAGAAGCGAAATAAAATGATGTGTTTTTTACCTATTCCGTACATAATCACTTAAAAAAGGAAATACCTCAGTACACAAATTTAAGCGCCTGGTAAAAATAGTTTTTTTTTTTTTCTTATAAGGATCATTAACCATCGCATAAACACCAATCAAGCCCTTGTAATGTTGGTATCCATAACCACCCTCTTAGACTTAGTTTTTTTCTGCTTTTTAGTGGTGTTTGTATTTACCTTGTGAGTATCCAGTTTTCTTTTTTTTACCATAGCCATCATATCCATCTTGAAGTACTTTTCTATCTCTTTTTCTTTATCAATGTTATTTTTCATCAACTTAAGTTTGTTGACATCAAGATTATAGTTCAAGGTCACATCAGAAAGCTTTGGAAGTATTTGCGGAATTGAAGGTAGCTCTATTCGTGTAATTTTTTTGATTTCATCATCGTCTACGTTATTTGACAATATTTTAACCCAATCTATACTCTCATTGATATATCCATAATGAAGCTTGAAGTTATCGTTTTCAATATGCTTAAGCTTATCTTCAAGATGCTTGTTATTCAGTAAGCTTAGATGATACAGCTTTTTCAGCAGAATTTGCTTATACAACGGGTGTCTGTAATCAATTTTATGATTATTTGCTTTCAATGTAAAAACGTTGTTATTTTCATTTAGCATTATATTGAGTTTTCTCTTATAATATGAATACAATTTGTAAAAATCTCCGTCTTTATCCTTAAGCCAATCCAATACAGAATTGTCTCTATAAAGAATCTCCAATCTCTTGAGAGGATTCTCATGTTTTCTAGCTGTCGTATAAATAACAACAAGCTTTATCATTTTTAAATCCTTGACTGACAGAGATGATTCTATATTTTTGATATAACTATTATCAATCTCTATATTGAACTCTTTTTGAGCATCTTCTAAGATTTTTTCAATCTTTTGATCCATGTTTGTTGTTTACAAATAATGATTTATTAGTGTGTATGGTACTTGGTTCATGCAGTTGACCCTTAAATAAGTTGGTTTATTGCAGTTTTAATGGTTTTGACTGGGTGAAGTGAAAAAAAAAAGCATTATTCTGAGTGTATCACGTGACAAACTGGCTTTTAAAACAAAAAAAACAAAAAATTAGAAATATATACAGTTTTTCGTTAAAGTTGAAAACAATATTGTACTTTTAAATTAAGCTATTGAATCTATATTGACATCTGCTAATAAAAGCTAAGTACATTCTACCAAAGATCAAAGTGAAAATATGTCCAATACTGGTGATGATGAGTTCGGTGTTGAGTATGAAGAATACCTAACATTTCCTGAAATTTTTCAATCCCCTAGTATAGCAACACATGTGGTTTCTTATTTGGATATCAAAGACTCTAATACCATTATAGTACTATTTGGAAAGCAATTTAAGCACCTTATAGAGGATAAATTATTTAATGTGTTTATGAAACTATGGGATTGTAAAAATATTAAAATCAAACTTATGATAGATGACAGTTTGAACGAACATTTAATAAAAGATGCATCAACCGATGATAAATACATTAAACCCACAGTTGAATCTTTGAACATTAATGTTGCCAATTTCTTTGATAAGATAAAAACAGAACTAAATGAGTGCACATATGATACACTATTAAAAATTTATTTGATGGGATATGATGAATTTAATGAGGTACTCAAAGCTGCTCATTCATTCAATAGAGGCCTTAATATTGAGATGGGTGTATTTGCAAACAAATATAATATTTTAGAAATTGCACAGATAGTAATAAATTGCCTTGAATTTGTAAGAAGTATCGAGCTCTACGATAACATTGGTGGTTCTCAAAAGCTGGAAATCATTAATTTTTTAAAGGAACTATTTGTTAATGAATGCTTGAACAAACTACACAATAATAAAGATAATCCAAAACTGTTACGTGAAACCATTTTGGCGCTGCTCAAGATGAATGAAAATATGTTATTAATGGATTACTATAAATCATTGAATGACTTGCATAATGATGTACTCAGTAAGTACACCAAAGACAATCTATTCGAGTTTGCTGAAAATAACCTCGACTGTAAAATAAACGCAGAAAACTTCACTAAAATGTTTGAGTCTATACTAGGTTTCTTTAACAAAAAATGCTCAGAAGCAGACATTCTTTTTGACACAGATTTGCCACTAGTATTTGTAAATTACATGGAAGAAGCCATAGGTGATACATTGTTGACGTGGTCCAAAACTGTATTTGATACACCTCAAACATCCACACATTTTGACTATTTTTACAATAATCTTTTGGTTGATGTGATATCTAAAATTGAAACAAATGGTACAAATAGTTGTGGCAGAGTTGTGATGCTAAAACATATTTATGGATTTGCAAAGCTGTATTTTGGCAACGATATACAGGAGTACTTATCAAAACAAGTTTCAGATAACAATAAAGAAGTTTCTGAAAAGTTTTTAAAGTTTGAAAAGGCAAACACTGATCAATTGAACAAAGAAAATGAAAATTTCTTAAATGAGAGACTGAAAGAGTTAAAGCAAAAAAAAAACGTTGAGGATTCCCAAGATAATCCTATCAATTCCAAAAAACATAAGTCGAACTTTTTGAGATCTTTTCAACATATGCTTAAGATAGGCTCGAATTCAGATTCAAATCAAGAAAAAGAACAGTTAGAAATTGAGTATAACTTAAAAAAATTAGAAAATGACATTGGAAATATAAGAAACTTGATAGACCTCCCATTGTGTATTGAAATTATTCAAATGTCCTCAAATAGAATTAACAACATAATGAGTTTTCTTGAAGTATATTCGAAGTTAAATGTTAGTATAACGACAGATGAGTACGAGTTACATGAGAAGACTTGCGAGATGATATATGAAAACCTGCTGAATAATATTGATTCTCTTCATTTATCCAAGGCTTTTGAAAGGTCGTTGAAGCTATTAGTCGATTACAAACTTGATCCAGAAGATGAAAGTGATTCAATAATAAGTCCATTGAGTAACTTTTCAGAATTGATCAATGTTTCTGACATAATTTTACAACTTTTGCAAATGTTTTACAAAAATGACATCGAAAACATTCATAAGAAGGTGCCTAACCACGTAAACAAAAAGAAAAAAACATTTGACTTTTTGAATCAATTAGTTATCAAGAAGAAAAACTTTGAGCTGAAAGTTGATGACTATGTTGCCAATGGACTAAACATAGGTATTACTAAGCTTCTGGAACAGATCGAATTCATCTATACTCTGAATCAATCGCCGAAGGATTATTGTCCTGATGAAGAGAGTAAAGCTGGAAAAGTCAGTACTTGTTGTTTGCAAACTGTTAACTTACTGGGATTGCATTGTAAAATGATTAGCGAATCTTTAGCAAATAAAGCCACACTTGAGGTTTACAATCAAGAAATAACAGAAAGATTATTTCAATTTGTTTTAAGAAATTTGAAGAAAAATATAGTTAATGTGGAAGGAGGCAAAAATCTAATCAATGATTTAAAGTATTATTTGAAGTTTGTAGAGACGGATTTAAAGGTCAGGAAAATGAATGTATTGTTTAAGAGTTTGATAAATGTTAGTGAAATATTCACCATTGACTTTTCAGAAGCTACTATTGACGAAACTGTTGAAGATGACAGCACAAGTAAGTTGGCCAAGAAAAAGAAGTACAATACCTATAAGGCTGTCAGTAAAGATATTGCTAAAAGAATTTGCAATTCAAACTTGTATTTAGGTGTTTTTACACAAGACGAAGTTTATGAGCTTGTAGGAAGAAGAATTGATTGGTACAATATAAAGCCATTTGTTGATAAAGCAGTCTATGGATTAGATTGCGTAATCTGTTAATAAAAATGAATTACTATTAAACATATTAATTGAAGGTGTATAGCAGCTGGGAAATTTCTGGTCAGTGATTGCACGTGACTTGACTCTGGAGTTAGTGAGCGGAATATATTTTGAATTTTTCTTTTTTTTTTTCCTTCCAAATTTTCTGTTTAAGATGTATATCCGAAATTTCAAAAAATCAAATTTCCAATTATATTATCATTTCTTGTAGATACAAGAATACATATAATGACGCAAACGTACCATACTATTGATCTAGATATAAATCAATGTCAGCTGCACTAAGATATATCTTTGGAAAATACTTGGATCCTATTACAGGGATTTTTGTAGGTATTTTCACATTTTTACAATTTGAAAAGACCAACAACATTCCAGAAAACAGAAGAATTATGTACAATGTTAAGAAGAGATTGGGATACAATGTAGACACAGAAAAGGTTCCAACTGATGAATAATGAACTCATAACGGATATTATGAGTGAGCAATATACGTGGGGAAGAAAAATTTTTACGAAGAATATTTAAATTACATGACTATATATAAATCCATATCATTACCGCTAGTAATCTTAGACTTGTTTTCATCGGAACCATCTGAGTTTTCTTCTAATATTCGAAATTCAATATATATCTCTTTGAAATCCTAAACTGCTAATTTGATTAGAGCGATTAATATTTGGAAAATTCATGTTGTTATCTTGACTGTCCGTAGCTGCTTTTATTTCATTTATATTTGATGAATTATGATCAATGTTGTCAGTACCATTACTAACCTCATTTTCTTCTGAAATTTTAGTGTTATTCAATTTGATAAGCTGGGCTTGAACTTGTTCATAGCTCAATCTGTTAGATTCAAGGTCATGGTGGCTCATGAAGTTGCTCTGTGGTGAGACATTTTTTGTATGTGTGGACTCTGAATGAGCAATGTTATTGTACTGCTGGGCAGTGGATCCGTTTGGAGGCGAGTTAACAACAGATGTACTATTCAAGTGCATAAGCCATTCCTTTCTATCTTGAGCGCGAAGTTGAAATTGCAAAGAGTTATGTTGCGACAAAGCTTTGTTGATAGCATCTGGATTTAAAAATTTTCTGTTTTGAGGTGGGTTGTTGTGTTCTAGCTTTTTCTTTGCATCTTGAAGCATCTTCAATTTTTGCAGATTTTGAATTTGTTGCTTTTCCAAAAGCTGTACCAGATTTTGTTGTTCCTTGAAAAGTAGTTGCAAAGTTGATATGGTTTCTTTCAAATAGTCGTTTTCCGTTTCAAGTTCTTTGTAGTGTTCTTCACTTAACTTTTTTTCTTGATTTATCACTTTTAACTCATCATTTAACTTGGAAACAGTATCTTCAAGTTTTTTGATTCTGTCGTTTTCTATGTTGATTGTCTTTATAGGAATCATTTGGGAAAGATCAACACTTTGATCCAGTGAAACATTCATTTTGACAGCTTTGAGCTTCCTTGGTTTGGATTTTCTGACTCTGGGTCTAATTGAAGTACATTCTTTATTGGCAATCAAACAATTGTTACAGCTCGATAAAGTACCAAAACAAGCTCTTCTTAAAGAGTTACATCTATCACAGACAACCTCTCGTCTATGGTAGAGGTGAGCTAAAGCTTGTCTATTTATTAGCTCATTTTGATCATCATTTGCGTCAGTTTTAGTCAAAGTTGTCGATTGTGATGTGTTTTCTTTATCGGGCTCGATACTGACATCATCATTTTTCTGTTGTTTTAGTAATTTTCTCTTCTTAGCAGATTCTAGCTTTTCTTGCTCTGATTTTGGTTTTCTACCTCTTTTTTTACCTGTATATGGTTTCAAGACAGGATTGTCTGTTTCTGTGCTAGGAACGTTTTGTATTTTACCATCAGCGCTGACTGAAGTTTCCATTTTGAATAGTAGGGGTTCCTTTTAATGTATTTAAAATGATTTTGAACTGTAGAGTGATGTTGTATTAAAAAATTATTTGACTTTCTCTAAATAATTTAAATCCAAAAGTAAAAATGCTTTAGGTATTGGTTTGTCTGTTCAGCTTTCCAATATGAATCAATTATTAGTTTTACTTCTGGATAATCTTTTTTTTTTTTTTTTTTTTTTGATAATGCATCCACGGCTAAATAAATTTTGAATGTGGATTCAAATTTTTATATTTTTAAAAAAAAGAAAAAAAGCAAAAAAAAAATATATATTTCCAAAGATTGTGAAAAATGTCCATTTGGTTTAAAACGCGTGAATCCACTAAAACCATATACCCATGCTATACACACATAATGTCTGATAATGAAGAACAAGTTGACTCGGTTAAATTCGAGTCATTGAACAAGTCACATACCATTGATGTTAAGATGCTTCCCTGCAAAACTTTTACTTTATCGGAAGACCAGGTGTATAAAACAACTGAACTAGACCAACTATATCCTGATCCTAAAGAGTTTATGGACAACAAAGAGATTTTATATCTTCGTGGAAGAAAACTTATTGGAGAAGAAATTTGCCCTGATAAGCAGGTGTGCTACTTAAGCAATACAAATTCAGTTGATCAGACGATAAGTTTAGAGTTGAAGGCAAACTCTGTAATGAATTTCGAAAGAGAGGGTAATACAGATCGTTTGACTAATGAAAAGGAGAATTTATTAGAATATATAGATGTAGTTAATGTTATAATGTCGTAAATTTTGTTTACAAAATTTTTTTTTATCATCTGAATAGATTGTTGAATTGGTCAAAGATCGTGTTTCCTGCTATTTTATCTGATGCAAATGGTGTACCACTGGCTTCTTCAAAGAACTCCATCCCTTCAAATATATGCTCACCATCCATTTTTTTTGTATCATTAAACATAATGATGTTTTCACTGATTTTGTCAACAGAAGATTCCATATTATATGCATTATTGTCATTGCCGTTATCCAACTGGAAGATCTTCATCAACTCATTGAATATGAACATACTTGTAGCAGAACAGTTCTTTAGTTTATTGACTAATTCTATACCATGACATAGTCTAACTTCCAATACATCGTCAAAGTTTTCCTTGAGTTTTTTCTTCAAAGAGCTTAGAACCCCAATGGCAAAAAAGATCGTGTATTGCGAAAACCAATAAGAAGCCACCAGAAGTCCTCTGTTCCACATGTACTGAGACAGATTTATGATTTCAACACAAGTATTGACACACTTTTCCTTTATAATCTCACTGCTATATATTCCATTCTCTATCAAAAACGGTTTATAAAGCATTAATTTGATGTTTAAATAATCCAAGTGTAAAAGCTTATTAATTCTCAAAAAATCCTCACTCATGTGGCTACTCTTTGTAGATGGTTTCAAGTAATCGGGTAATCCTTTGACCCAAGCAGTCAAGCAGTTTTCCATATTAGATACAAACTCTAAAAGAATATTGGCATCTAATTCAGGCTTAGGGGACTCGCTTGCATATGCACCATACTGCGACTTGATATCAATCTTGTTGTAAAACTCCTTAATTTCATACATCATGAGCATCAATCTTGTATGTAAATTGTTGATACCACAGGAGCTTATCATATCTGTTTCATTATCCATGGTTATGGTTGTATCTGAGATATTTTCGTCATTGGTGTCGATTGGAAACTTTTGAGTTATATCATCAAGTTTCAATTTGACGGGGTACCCCAAAATGGTGCTCATGTATATTTCTGTTTTGTATGACGCCCAAAACATTCTTTTAACAACCTCCAGCTGCAAAGGATTATAGCCGTTCTTAGGATCTGAGTTTGTGTTATCCTGATGCTTATAGAATCCCTTTTTTATCAACAATGTAAGTGCCAGTGAGTTGTATGTATAAGATTCGGTGAGCCTGGCTGTGAATTGGCAATACAAGGACATCATGAAAAGTGTTTGTATTGTTCTATTATCTGAGGCTGTAATGAAATTGGTCAGCTTTTTCCCACTTTCAAAGTAATTTAATCCTATATATTCAAGTTGGTTGATTTCATGAATAAAGTTGTTCATATCGACATCTATATTTTCGTTTAGATTTGAGCCATTTGCTGATTTCAACACATTGGCCTCATTTAAGAATAGTACCCCCATCGCAAAAATTAAATAGAAAAGAGGCAGTGCCTTTCGTTGCTCATAATTATAGGTTTTGATATCATGAATATCAACCCCATGATCCTGCATTTCATAAATAGACTCTAAAAGTTTATACACAGTTGGTCTGTGGTAAAATCTGAAAGAGATACAAGCAATGTTCCAAGTTGTCTGCATGTATAAGAATGCATCGGATCTTGAAGGAAGTTTGCATAGACCTAATTCTTTGAAACTGGTTAAGGATAATTGACTGTATTCATTTCTGAACGATGAGCTCAATGCATTGTCAGGATTGTAAAAATGGGAGTCTTCAAAATTTTCGTGCTTTGATTCCAAAATATTCATGGTGTTACCGTTTTTTGCTACTTTATCCTCATTCATTTTAAATTTGTTAATAAGTTTAAAGCTTCTGTTTTTGATAGGCACAGAGAAAGATTCTTTAGCATACACTGTTTTGTGAAATAACGGATCAGTTTTGTATTCGCATTTTAAGCCTTTTTCAAGACATTTGGCGCAACCAGCATTTCCTGTGCATTTAACCTTTCTTCTTTTGCAATTTAAACATGCCTGTTTAACTTTTTTGACTTTCTTGTCAGGGGCAATCATTATTATCTTGATGATAAACAGATGGCCGTTTTGTTTCTACTTGTTAGTTTCTTTATATGCAAGTTTTGCCTTATTGATTTGCAATATGGTCAATTTATGTTACTTGCCAGATATGCTGAACCGAGAAAGAAATTTTGATGATCTATACTATCCGGAACTCTTACCTAAACGGGATATTTCTTTTTAAAGGGCTCATGACAAATTGTTTGGTAGCGTTATTTTTCTGAAAATTATGGATATATCAATAAATGATCAAATCTACTGCAGAAGTGGAAGCAAAAGTCATTGAATTACTTTATAGAAGTCATTTGCAAATAAAAGTAAATTTGTTAGGGCTTATTTTTGAATCTATAAATTCAGACCTGTATAAAACCGTCGAGAAGAAAATATGATGCTGTGAAAATAAAGCCTTCATAGGCATAGCCCCTCTCAAATCATAATAAGCGGTTGCTAAAAAATCACACCTAAGTGTACTATATCTATCATTTCTAGTTTTAACAAAACATTAGTACAGTTATTCAATCAAGAAATGACCTCATGTTAGCTGTTTTTTTTTTTTTTTTCAATAAAAAGCTTACAGCAGGATTAGATATCTGAGTTTAAAGGGGTGAATTTGACAATCTTTCTAAAAAAAAATATAAAACAGCCGTGCATCCACGTGTGTTTATAGCGACTATGGCTTACATATATTTTTTTATCAATTAAAATAAGCAGCGGTTCTTATCACTCACAATCCAATACAGACACCCATGTGCCTATCATTTTCATACTCTTAAACTGTGTTAATCAGAACTCCTGTTATATATAAGAAGCATGCTATGTAAACTCAAGAAAAAAAAAAAATAAAATTATAAAATATGGTTGTAGAAATAATATAGTATATAATGTTTCAGTCTTTACTTCCATATATCTATCTTTATAAATTTAAGACAAAAAATATATAAAAAAAATCTTAAGAACCAATGTACAGTTAATATCATTTACTGTTTTCATTTAAAATAATGTTTTGGAAAGCTAAGGATCATTACAAAGAGCCTCTTTTACCGATCAGTGACAATATTTACATAAATGATGGGTATCATAGAAGTGACAACAGTAATGTTATGTCCGAACCTATAAGTATGTACTGTTTACATTAAGGATAAACATCTAAGGCTTGATGTAACTATCCACACAATTTATCAACACATCATCTATGTTAGCATTTGTCTTCGATCCACGGAAAGAACATGACCTCATAGAAGTAAATTGTTAACGGTTTCATTTTATTATTATCAGTCTTTAAGCGGGGATACTCAATGGACAGTGAGTGGGGAATGATGTCCATGTGGCACCGGCCAAGTTAAAATATATTGCGTATCCCACGTGTACCCTTTTTTGTACTTTTTTTTGGGACGCTCCAAAAATTGACCTATTTCGGCTAAGCTGTCCCGCATTAATTCTTCAGACTAAAAAATAAGCATTGCCTGTGTTTGTAGCCATGTTGTGCTATACCATTTAATGAATCAAAGCTTTATTTACTAACAAGTAAAAGCTATTTATTCTGGGTTTCTAATGGTACTAATTAACAGGGGTTAATCATTGAATTAAGTAAGTTAAAGTCTAATAAGTTCAGATGTAAACTGTCAAGATTGTGGATAGTGGAGGCTTTTGACCACTGGTTTTCCTTGATGCCTTTTTTTTTTGTATCCAACGGTAAATTTCACTCCAGGGGAAAATTGCATTAGAAATATAGCCATTCCAAGACTGGTGTAAAATTTCTTTTTTTTTTTTTTCCATTTCTTTTCCTCTACAGTATTTTATTTCTTAGCATATATAAGAAATGTGACTTATTGGCATCCTTAATCAATCGTTTCTAATTGTGTCTTGCTTTGTTAGTGTAAAATCAAGTAGCACCAACAAAATATACAATCAAAATCAATATTTGAAAGAATCAAAAACTCTCGATTACTTTATTTGATTAAACAATTACCAGTTTCTTTTTCTTTGCTGAAATACTTACTTCCCCCTTTTTTTTATTATAAATTTTAATAATCATAGGGCCATCAGTAACATAGATTGTTTATTTTTGACAAGTACCGTTTTTATCTCAAATAAATAGCATAACGACAATACCATATTAAACAGACAAAATGAAGTTCTCCGAATCGTTGAAATACAACTCAGTCCCAGAGTGGAAACAATACTACATCAACTACAATGGATTGAAGAAATTGATTTACGCTTTACAAAAGAAGAGATTAAATCCCGGTGAAAATGACGAAGAAATAGAAGAAATACTAGAAGACATGGACCTTGAACTGGAACTAGGGGTCAATGATATCATTGCTGAAAACAGCTCCAACTTAGACACTAGATTATCTCCTAACGGTCAAGATGAGCCTTTGGAAAATGAAAAGACTCAATCAAATCACAAATTCAGATTGAAATCATTCAAGGATAAGTTGGTTCACAACAAAGGTTCAACCTCAGCGGTCATTGATAATAACTCTGTAGATCAGAACATTGAACTTTCTGATATGAAGAAAACCTCTGATGAAGAACATGTTCTATCTGTTGAAGATTCATCAGATCTCTCCAAAAGAGTCAAAGGAACTAAAAAGCTTTTGAATGTTTTTTCTAAGAAAAACAAAAACAGTACTGGTGATATCAGCTCCTTGAATGACAAAGTTGAAGACATAGCTTCAGGAAGCTCCAGTGTTTTTAACAAAGATGTTGAACACATCAAAGAGGAGTTTATTTCCAGATTGGCTATGGAATTGAACAAGATTGACAGGTTCTTCTCTTCAAAGGAAATTGAATTTTCTTCCAGATTTAATGCTTTGATGAGTGATATAGAAAAGATCAGAAAGCAAAGAGGAAATTCCAGACCTACTTCTAGAAGTAACAGTTTTGCTGTCAAATCTACAAGAACATTATCAAATCAAACACAATTAAGAACATACTCTACCAGCAGCGCCAGTCATGGAGTCAATGCTGCATTCGCAATGAACGGTATCATTGAAGAAAACCCATTTTCTGATGAGGACGATGACGACTATGATTACAACTCCTTTAATAACGATGCTGATAGTGCTAACGGAAGCAACGAATTTAGTGCGCTATTAAACTCTGATGATTTCAACATCAAGTCTCAAAAGAGAGCTATTTTGAAAAAGGCCTTAATCAATGTTTATGTTGATATTTCCCAGCTAAGATCTTTCAGTGAATTGAACAAGATTGGTTTCACCAAGATTGTCAAGAAATTCGATAAGGTTTTGGAAGTCAATATCAAAGAAGAATTAATCCACAATGATAAACTATTTGAAAACAGTAACATTTACAACCCTGGTACAATCAATGGCATTGATGATAGACTGAACATTATAGTCGAGTGTTTTGCCAAAATAACTGAAAACGACAACTATGAGGATGCCAAACAGGATTTGAGATCCTACTTGAGAGACTATATTGTTTGGGAAAGATCCACTGTTTGGAAGGATATGTTGGGCTTGGAATACTCAACTAAATATAACATAAACAATAGTCAAAACAAGTACATAAAGTCTGATGAGCTAAATCATCTACAAAAATCAGAGGACAACCTGTTGCTAGAAATGAAAACAATAAACTTGTTTAACAAATATCCTGTGAGGGTTCCAAAGTTTATATTGACCATACAAGCCTTAAAGGTTACATTGATTGTTACTTTATTCATTATTTTGTTGTGTATCAAAACATTTAATGATCATGTTCAAAAGAGATGTATGGCCATGTTGGCTTTGGTTGCTTTGTTCTGGGCCACTGAAGCCATCCCATTGTTTGTTACCGCTTTGCTTGTTCCTTTGTTATCTGTTGTTTTGTTGGTTTACAAAGCTGAAGATGGCTCAGTCATGACTGCATCCAAGGCCGCATCAACAGTTCTAGCTGCTATGTGGTCTGGTACAATCATGGTTTTGTTTGCTGGGTTCACCTTGAGTGCCGCACTAACCAAATACAACGTTGCCAAGGTTTTGGCTTCCTACTTGTTAAGCGCAGCTGGACAAAAGCCTAGAAATGTTTTGTTAATGGTCATGAGTGTCGTTTTCTTTCTGTCCATGTGGATATCCAATGTTGCTTCTCCTGTTTTGACATACTCATTGTGTCAGCCAGTTTTGAGAACATTGAATGCTGATGCTCCATTTGCCAAGGCCCTGGTTTTGGGTGTTGCATTTGCAGCAGACTTTGGTGGTATGGCCTCTCCAATTTCCTCTCCACAAAACGTCTTTTCCATGAACTACTTAAAGCCATATGGTGTTGGTTGGGGTCAATTCTTTGCCGTCGCCTTACCTTGTGGTGTTATCTGTCTTCTTTTGGTCTGGGGTGAGATGTGTTTAACCTTTGATATCAACAAGCACAAAATTCAAAGATTCAGACCAATAAAAACCAGATTCACTGTCAAGCAATGGTTTGTTTGTATTGTTACTGTTGCCACCATCTTGTTGTGGTGTTTGTTGACAAAGATTCCTGGATTTGGTAGTGCTGGTATCATTGCTGTTATTCCAATAGTTTTATTCTTCGGTTCAGGTATGCTAAATGCCCATGATTTGTCAGAATTCCCATGGACTATCATCTTATTGGCCATGGGTGGTATTGCACTAGGTTCAGCTGTTCAATCCTCTGGTTTGTTAAGCACAATTGGTACTGCATTGCAAAAGAGAATTGAAAACTTTGGTCAATTATCAATTTTGGCCATTTTTGGTATCATCATGTTGGTTTTCGGAACATTTGTTTCACATACTGTTGCTGCCATCATTATCGTTCCTTTGGTTCAAGAAGTTGGTTCCAAGTTACCTAGCAACAAGGCTGCTCCAATTCTAATTTTTGGATGCTGTTTGTTAGCCAGTTGTGGTATGTCCCTACCAAGTTCTGGTTTCCCAAACATTACAGCCTTTGGTAAATTGGATGACAGAGGCAAGAACTACTTGACTGTCAACCATTTCTTGACCAGAGGTATACCTTCTACCTTTATTGGGTACATAGTAATCATAACCATTGGATTTGGTATAATGAACTCTATCTTCACTAATGTTAAACATGTATCTCAAATTAGTTCATAGCTGTAATATATATAAGCAATCTTTTATTATAAAAATTTATACCACTTTTTGTATTGATTAATTCTGTGTTGTTGGACTTTACTGATATCCATTATTCATTGTCGGATATAATGGAAGATTCTGAAGCTGAAAAAAAAAATTTTTTTTTTTTTCTGAGTGTTTACAAAGGTAATCATCCTAAACCTTTTGGAAAAGCGTGGAACAAAAAAGGGGAGATCTGATGTCTCATTTGTGTTATTGCTATACTTTCTTGTTACCATCTATGAGGGCCAATACTCAGATCTAACCTAAACCGAACAGACTTGTAGTCATTTTATATTGAAATTTAACCGAATTATAACTTCATGATTCACATTGCTGAAAAAATGGCTTCACGTCTATCCGCTAGCAGCAATAGCGAATCATCTACAAAAGAAACACCAACACAAGAACAAAATATCATTCCACCTGAACTTCCTGAAAGACCACCAATTATAAATGAGATATCTATTCAAGAATACTTTCAAAATCAAAAGACAAAGTTTCAGAAGTTATATGAAAAGTTTATAGAAGAAGCCAAATCTGGAGATGCAGTATACATATTTCCAAAGGTTTGGTTGACCTCATATTTCAAAACTGACACAATTTCCAAGGATAATGAATCTTTAAGCAATGAACAGGTTTTGAAGCTTTATTTTAAGGCTCCCCAGTTACCTCAGTATATAGACCAAAGCAATTACTTGACCTACATTGAGTCAGATGTTTTAATGCCTATGGGGTTTGATTTGATGACAGAGATCTTCAATTTTTATGGCTTTGAAGGAAAGTTCATTGAAGGGTTCATAATAAAAAATGAAGATGGTATTAGCATTGATGGCAATCTGCTAAACATGCAAGTATGTCTGCTGGTTGAGAACAGATGGAAAGTTTCCCAATCAGTGCCATTATTCTTTACCTCTTCCAAATATTCCAATTTAAGTCAACTGTTCCAAACAGCTGCAAATAAGCTTCAAGATGTAGTTTCTTTGGACTCTTTTGATAAAAGATGTTGGTATTCCTCCTCTGATATAAGTGTTGATGAAAATCCTGTTGAAGATTTTTTGATGCTGCCTAATGATTTTTTGAAACTTGAAGATATACAATTTGTGGACAGCACCATGGCAGATGTGCACATACCTGAACAAAATTACTTTAAGTTGAACACATTAATAATTGAAATAAGATTTGGTGATGTTTGGCCCTCGTTGTGTCATTTGTATAACAGTACCAAGAGCAACATCAATAACTCTCAAGAAGCTAATGCACCTCAACAAGGATTAGTTGGTTTGAACAATCTAGGTAATACATGTTTTATGAACAGTGCCTTGCAATGTTTGGCTCACATTCCAGAGCTTGTGGAGTATTTTGAATATGGCTGTCACAAGGAAGAGCTGAATCTGAACAATCCATTAGGTTACAATGGTAAAATAGCCGTTGCCTTTGGTGACTTAGTTCAAGATTTGTATGAGAAGAACACTGACAAAAAGTCAGTAGCTCCTAGAAACTTCAAAATGACCCTAGGTATGTGCAATCAAATGTTTGCAGGTTACTCTCAACAAGACTCACAAGAGTTTTTGACCTTCTTGTTAGATGGGTTACACGAGGACTTAAACAGAATCAAAGAAAAGCCTTATGTTGAAAACCCAAGTTCGGGTCTGGACTTTGACGTCAATGACAAAGAAAAATTATTGGCATTGGCTAAAGAAACTTGGGACAAATACAAACTTAGAAATGATTCCATTGTTTTGGATTTGTTTGTGGGGTTATACCAGTCAACTTTGAAATGTCCGGGCTGTAATAATGTGTCTGTGACATTTGATCCATTTAATGATTTGTCCTTGCCTATTCCTATTGAAAACTTTTGGAGAAAAAATATCTATATTTTGCCATTGAATGATGATCCACATACACTAGAGCTTGAGATGCATGATAACCTAAAGTATAATGATTTGAAAAAGGAGGTTGCAAGATTCATGCAAGTAGAACCTGAACACTTGGTTGGCTTTGAATTCTATTCATCATCCATTTACAAGTGTTTTGAAAATGAAAGCTCAGGGTCAGTTTTCTTACCTCTTGAAGACTTGATAACGTCTCATGACATACCATTTTTTGTTGAAGTGGGTCCTTATGACCTTGAAAAGGATTTGATAATACCATTATATAACAGCACAGACTCCAGCGAAGGTCCTAAGAGATTTAATCAAATGGCTAATGAGAATCTATGTGGCTACCCAACACTAATCAAGTTTGAAAAGAGTAGATTAGGGGACTTCCAATACATCATGGATACTATATGTAAAAGCATCAAAAACTCCACAACTATAGATCCTTTAACAATTCCAACTGAAGATGAAGAGCTTTTGAGTAAAAGATTTGACGAAGTAGTCGATGAATTGAAATCCTCAAAGAAACTTAGTGATGATGTTTACAATGAGATGAAATCTATGAGGGTTACATGGATTAATTACAAGATACTGAGTAATTGGTTTGATATAGCATTTTTAACAAATCTAAGTCCCCTATCCTTTAAAGATAATATGGGTTCCGAAGAAACAACAGATAAGATAGCTATACCTGAAGGCAAAATGGATTTATCGAGAGCAATTAGTCTCGTTGATGCCTATGGAGGCTTGTTCAAGGAGTTGTTCAAACAAGCAATTTCAGCTAACAAGGATAGAGACCTGGGGGATGAAGTAAATGATGAAAACTCTACTGAAAATGTGGAATTACAAGCTGGTCATGATGTGGAAAATGTTGACCAAAATAATGAAGTAACATATTGGAGTCCGCAGGAGTGCTTGTTTACTAAATTGACTCAAAAGGCAGGTATTTTTTTAATACAATGGAAAATGAGTAGAGAAGAACAAGAAAGCTTTTATAAGACTCCAAAGATATACACAAACACTGATTTAGAAGAGAAAAATAAAAAGGACGAAGAAAATGAAGCCAACAGTAAGACCATCACCTTGGATGACTGTTTGAAGAGATTTACTGAAACAGAGACCCTATCTCAAGAGAATACATGGTACTGCTCTGTCTGTCAAGACCATAAGCAGGCAGATAAGAAAATACAGATATGGGAGTTACCTGATCTTTTGTGTATCCATTTAAAAAGATTTAAAAATCACTCAATGACAAGTGACAAAATTGATGAATTAGTTGAATTCCCGATCAGCGGGTTTGACTTAACCTCACAGATTGGGTACCCCAAGAATGATGAAAAGTATATTTATGATTTGATAGCTGTGGACAATCATTACGGTGGCATTGGTGGAGGACACTACACTGCATATGCAAAGAACTTCAGTAATGGAAAGTGGTATTATTACAATGATTCAAAGGTAACAGAGGCTCAAGAAGAACAGTCAATAAGCAATGCGGCATATTTGCTATTTTATAAGAAAAGGGGCTCAGACAATGATGAAAATCATAAGAAGTTGAAAGAACTAGTCAACAAGAAAAGAGAAGAGAACGAGAAGTTTGAAAGGTTTTTAGATGAAAAGCAGAAGGCTGTTGCTATAATATTAGAAACCCATGGTGTTAGCATTGTTGATGAAAGCGATGATGATAGTGAAAGTGACAGTTCAGAAGCTAACATAAAGGTAAGCCCAGAAGAAAGATATATAGATAAGATAGAAGAGATAGACTAATGGATGGGGTTTTTGCTTTTTCCCTGTGTTAAATTGAGTATTTGAAAATGTTTGGAAAAAATAACAAAGTATATAAAATTCAGTTAAACTAAACATACGGTCTTTTTTTATTCTACGTATATTGTTTTTAATGTCTGTATCAAAAAGCAAATGAAAAATGCAGTTACAATTATATTTTGTACAAATCTCTAACTTCCTGTCTAGTTGGAACACTGCTGGAGGCTCCTTTTCTGGTAACGGCAATACCAGCAGCTACGTTGGCAATTTTCAATGCTTCTAACACACTTTTATCAAAGTCTACATTGTCTAGTGATTTCGCAAAATGGGATGTGAAATAACCCAAAAATGTATCACCACATCCAGTAGAATCTATAGGTGGGCTAAGCAATTGCGAAGCATTCATGTGTGTTACTTGTTTAGATTTCAAATTTTTGTATATCAGTCCCTTTGATCCTAAGGTGACTATCAATGCACTGTTTTTACTTGTGTTTGGGATTTTTTTCGATATTTTGTTTGTCAAATCCAAAAAATAGTCAGCAAATGAGCAAATTTCATCTGTCGGTGGGTTTTCATCATTCACAATTTCCAGATGCATGGCTAATTGAAATGCCTCAATCTCATTAACAATTATTATGTCTACATTGTGCCACTCAAAATCAGCTGGATAATCTATAGCGTTGAAAGGGGAAGGATTGTAAACTATACATTTATCTTGCTTCTTTGATTGAATGTATTTAATCACCTTTAAAGGGTCAGGAATCTCATTCTGTAGCACGACAAACTCATCGAAGGGATTCTCAAATACTCTCTTTAGATCATCGTCATCAAACACAGTGTTTTTGTTGGCTCCCGAGAACACCATTATTCTATTGCTGTGATTGTTTTCAGATTCAACAATGATATTGGCAACACCTGTGTTCTCATTGTCAACAATCCTGATTGAACCTGTATTAACATTTCTGTTTTTAAGCTCGTCTAGGAAAAAAGTTCCAAAAATATCAGAGCCAACAGAACCCAGCATACGAACATTAAGCTCATTGGCAAAAGCTAATGATTTGGAAACAGCAACACATTGGTTGAATCCTTTTCCACCAAGATTGTACTCGACGTTTTCTGAAATTGAAGTTTCATTGGCAGATGGTATTTTTTTCAAGTATGTAGTGATATCATAGTTCAATGATCCCACAATGGTTATAAGAGTATTAGACATGGTATTGGTTATATACTGATAATTTTGGTTTCTGTTATACCTTTTTACCTTGGTTATTATATGATCTGTAATAGAAATGATAGGTTGTTTGTATTGATACGTATTTGAAGGTGTTGAAGATTGGCAAAGCTGAAGGGCTGATGTGTGTACTTTCGGTCACACACGTGACTGATTGCCTTTGCCCCCAAAAAAAGAGAATTTCTTTTTTTTTTCTTTAATTTTTTTTTTTGCCCTTTGGGCTTTTTTCATTTGAAAAAATTTACAATCACAGGCTAATCACTATATGTGCAAACAACGTTGTAAGAGATAAACCCCACCCAAAGGGCTCAAAGCAGTATAATATAAACAAGATGAATGACGAAAATGGCATTGCGTTGATGCAATTTCCAAAAGAAGTTTTACAGAGATTACAACCGGATTTAGTTTTTAAGAGACATCTTAACTTGGGCTTAAGACCAAGATCATTGATGAAGTTCGATGAGTGCAGAGGTGTCATTTCAGTGTCCACAGACAGCATAGCATGTGACAACCAAGCCACACAAGAGGCAAACACTATAGTTGTAAGTTCAAACACCAGCAAAATAGGTGCGTCCATGGTGATAAAAACGGATATATCGTTAGGTGTTGCTGAGGTTGATAGCAGCTACTCCAATCAGTATGCACAAATATGGCCAGAAGTTATTGTTAACAGAGGAAGAATTGGTGCACCAACGGACGAGGAGATGATTGCTAGCAGGTTGGTTTATGAAGATTTTATTGCGGGAAGATTTGTAAAGCAAGACGATTTGATGATAAAAGAAGTTGGAATAAAGAACTCTGAAGATGACGAAGTTAACTATGACGTTGAAGATATTGATGAAGAAACAATCAATGAAGTTAGAAATAAGTACACCTTTGTGTTGTATGCTAAGATCACTGTTTACTCCAGAGAAGGGCCTGTGTATGATCATGTACATAACTCACTAATGTCTGCATTGACTAAGTTACAAGTTCCAAAAGTGTTTATTGAGGAAGAATCTATAGACTTGAAAATACCAGTAAAGAAATCATTCAATAAGAAACAAACTGAAAAAACCAAGAAGACCTTCAATTTAAAGTTTGACTTTGAAAGCATGAATAAGATAGAGTTATCCAATAAAATCACCATAGCATCAAACTTTGGTGTTGTAACCACAGATCCGACGATCTTGATAGAAACTGAGGAAAGAGGTGATGAAAGCATGGATGTAGAGAAACCTGAGTTAAATAAAGAAAAAATCATGATTTCAGACATTAGTAGTGATATAGAGGAACAAACAATCCTATCCAGAGTGAGCGTTTCATGTAATGAAAATGGATACTCCTCAATCAAGCTAGTTAATGGTCACAATTTGGATAAAATAACAATAAATGACCTGAAGAAGGTATTAGAAATGGCCAAACTTAAGCAAAAAACATTATATAAAAATGTAGAATAAATAGAATAAAATAAAAGTAAAGCGATTACAACTTATTAGCAAATATATATATTATTTATTTTTTAGATCTTCTCTTGGTTGGGGCTGGAGAAGGAGATGGGGTTGGAGCATTGCTGACATCAACTTGGACGTATTCATTGACCTTATTGGCAACACCACCAGCAGCTCTCTTGACCAATTTGGATTTTTTGGTGTTCTTTCTGTAGACTTCGATGTAGAAGGCGATGAACAAGAACAAGTAGGATGAGATGATGATGCATCCATTGATGGTGGCCAATGTTGAACCAACACAGTCACCACAGTGAGGTAGGCTAGGAATGAAGGTGTGGACCAACTTCTGGTATGAGGCAAAGTAGATGAAGCCAATGTCCAAGATAAATTGGATGATTTGGAATCTGGTGACCCATTCCTTCCACCAGACTCTGATACCGGTGGAAGCCAAGAAGTAGTACCAGTACATGACACAATGGACACCCAAGTTCAAGGTGATTGGGACCCAGGAGATGGAGGTTTCACCACACAATTGAGTGTAACACAACAAGGCGGTGGCACCGTGGTGGTATGTGTGTAGGAATGTCAATTTCTTGTGTTTTAGAACTAAAAGCAAAGTGTCAGTGAACTCAAAGAACTTGGTCAAGTAGTTCAAGTAGTATAGGCAAACTAGAGGCTGGGTCCATGCACCAATGTTACAGATGGCGTAGTATAAGCCGTAGTTGTACAGCAATGGGATCAATTGCTCAATAAACAAAACCAACAACATCAGGGACAATGATGTCAAAATCAAGTTGTGGATCTGACTGATTCTTTTAAGCTTCAATGGCTGGGTGTTGGACAAAACATATCTTCCACCAAAGATTACAACGTAGTAGAGGGTGATGGCAGACAAAACAGACTTGTTGTCAGCTAGAGGACTATGATTTTGAACAAACTCAAACTTGGAAGGAATGAACTTACCATTAGTTAGAGTGGTGACAGCCCCATCAAACTTTTCAAACAAATCGATGTTGAAAAAGAAGTGGTTCAGGGTAGGTTGGTATTCGCCTAAAAAGGACAATGGAGAGCTCATGTGTGTATAAATGACTAGAGAGAAAAGAAAAAATGTCTTTTTGGTTTGATTATTGATGTATATATTGTATCAAACACGTAAGGTGTAATGAATAAAGCTAGCAGTACACAAGAACTTCAACAAAAATCAATGAGCACCATTTTTTTCTTCAACCAAGGAAAAAAAAAAAATCAAAACAGAAAAAAATTTTTTAGGGATAATTTTTTACACGCGCAAGTCTTCAGGTGGAGACGGTTAACAATGATGATGTCAGTTGGAATTCTTTTATCGGGTGAAGTACTCAGCAAACAATCCCCCCAGTCGTAGTCATCTACTTCTGCTCATCCTCCTTGGACTCCATCAGTTTCTGTTCGTTCGAGGCTATCGCAGCCAATGCACTCAGTGGGTCAATGAACCCGCCCTTGGTGGTTGGTCTGGAATATGTGTTTCCACTTCCCAGTGGCTTTGACAGATACTCTTGCTGTGCCTTTCTTTCAGCTGTGGTTGGTGTTTTCATGTACTGGTACTGGACCTTATTAGTCTGCTGCATCTGTGCCATCGGGAAGCTTGTTCCAGGTGTTCTGCTCGTGTATGATATTGGTGGGAGTGTTGGCCCAGCATTGGTTGGTGTTTCTTGATGGTTGTACCCGATCCCTCCCTTGAAGGTCAACGGTGGTAGTCTGTGTCCATTCGCAATTGACTTGAATCCAGGCAAATTCATGTTGGAGCCATTGTTCGGAAACAACTCCAGTGTCGGCTTAATAGGCGGCGGTAATGTTTGGTTCATGTATTGCCCACCTAAAGCTGTGTTTCCTGTGAAGTGTTGACTTAATGGTGGCAAAACAGTTGATGCTCCCCTTTTTTCCAATGGTGGCGCATGTTGGTTGGAAGCCCCATTACTTGGTAAAGTTTGTCTTCCTAACAGGTTACTGTTCAAGTTAACCTTGGAGTTAGGAATGATGCTGCTCTCAACCGCAGACTTGGGCCTTCCAAGGGATAAAACAGGTTGCTCATCCAATTTACCCTCGGCTTTCAAATTTTCATGTTCCAGCACATATGTTTCGAATCCTAACTCCTTCCCCTTTTTCAAATAATAGTTTCTTATCATTGTCACTGACTTGGTCTTGATGTCATCAGAGATGGCCTTCCAGTCCTTACCATGTTTTCTAAGTAAGCCTGGAAACAACCCTGCTTCATGCACAGACCAGTATGATGTCTTTCCAGAAGAGTGCTTTTTGCCACTTGGTCCTTCACTTTCAGATGACATTTCTGAAGAAAGTTTCCTCTTTTTGGTGAGGGATTGCTCGTTGTTTGAAATCAAGGGCTTTGTTTCCAAGGATTGATTTGCCTCCACCTTTGGTACATACTCTGTTGGCTTGGCCTCCAAAGGTGTCTCCACTTTAGGAACTTCAGAGGCCTTCAAACTTTTCTCCTGTTTAACTTCAACTTCATTTGTTGGTTCTTCAACAACTTCCTCCTTTGTGGTATTAGAAACTTCTTGAGCAATGGGCTTCAATACCTCATCCTTTATCTGTTCACCCAGCTTTTCTTGTAATGCCTTGACATCCTTAGCATCTGAGTTGTCATCAATCATCTTCTTCTTGGTAATGGCAACAGGAGTTGTTGGTGTGCCACTTGGAGAGCCAAGTTTCATTTGTTGTTTCAAATTTTTCTTCTTTTGCTTCTTCAACTCCTTTTCCTTTTCAAGATCCTCTTTCTTCTTCAGGTACTTCTCAAAGTACTTATTCTGTAGCTTCGTATGGTAATAGTACTTGATCAGTTCTGGAATTGTTCTCTTATATTTCATGTGTTTACAAATCTTACCAAATTCCTTTGGATACAGCATGAATGCATCAAGGAATTCCTTTTCCTCATCTTCGCTAAATGGGTGCAAGTTAGCTTGCAGGTCATATGTTGTTAGTTCTGCCCATTTTTCCTTGTTCAAGGTAACTGCATTAAAGTTCTGGAAGTTTTCAGCCATGTACTGGTCGATGGGATCATGGAACATTTCTGGAATGGAGTTGACAGCAACTTGTCTATACTTATTGAGAGGATCAAGCTTTGCCATTAGCTCCTCAAGTTGACTTTCATCAACAATGATATTGCCTCTGCTTGATTGGTTTAAGGACTTTTGCACAGCTTCCTCTTCCTCCTTTTGGGACTTCAACTCTTGTTCATGAAGTAACTTTTCATCATTAATTTCAGCTTCATTTTTAAAAGATTGGGAGATTGTATCAAGCTTAGGAATAATAACATTTTGATGATTGTTGTAGTTGTTTGAATAATCCTTTGTATACTTGTATAAATAGGCATCAGATTGCTTTTTTAAATCATTGATTATGGAAGAGTATTTGGAAAAATTTCTCTTATGATCAAGAATGTTTGAGTAATAGAATTGATGGTACTTTTCATTCAGATTAGGGAGATCAAACTTTTCGTCTTTATAATCTTTACTGTTTTTATACTCTTGAATTAGATAGAATAGCTTTAAATCCAGTTCCTTCATGGGGAATATAGCCTCATCTGTGGGTGGATGGACATCTCTTAGGGGGAAGGTTTTTATATTTTGAGAAATAAATTGACTGTTTTTTGAGTCAGGTTCTACATAGTATGTGTAGTTACTATTATCTTGATTAGACATTGTATATAGGTGTTATGTTTGTTGGTGATTATTGTTTTAGATCAATAACTTAGAAATAAGAATAAGGAAAAAAAAAAAATTTTTTTTTCTTCTTATTTTTCTTCTTATTTTTTGTTGTTGTTTTTATTATTTATTTTCCGGATATAAGCATGCTCCGATGACAGTATGTCCGAAATGCACATGAATATTCGTTTTTGTTTTATATTTCCCTTTACGGTAAGTACACGTGATACACGTAAAAAGTCACAAAACAAGATCAAAAAAAAAACTGACACGTAAAAAAAGACAAACTTTTTCACTCACAATTACCATTTTACTTTTAAATTTTTTTATAGTACAATTTCTTTTTTTTTTTCAAATTGTTTACATATAATTATATAAAAAAAAAAACATATATTCATTATACATTATCAAACAGCATATATCCCAAAAAAAACCCCATCAACATGAATCTTAATAACGATAACTACTCAAGCATACCCCTGTTTGATAGCATACTCACAAACAACAATGTTCTCAACACACCAAAGAAATCACCTTCAAAGCAGTCTATATCAAACAACCTTCTAGGTGAAAAATCAATCTCAAAATCCTCATTCAACACTCCCAAGAAAAGTCTCATTAATAATCTGTCCACTCCTAAAACATTATTAAAATCTTTCCCCAATAAGACATCCAATACCAAAAGCAATTCCAATTCACCCCAAAAAACTGTTTCTTTATACAGCAACCTATTAAAGGAGGAACAAAATGAACAAGTATCTTTGAAGCCGATATCTAGATCACCTTCTTTGAAACCTTCTAGTCCATTTTGGCAACAAAGACAAAAGATGCTATCCAACACTCCTAGAAAAACCAGAAATAACTCCCCAAAGAAGAAGAGCTTTCAATCAATGTTGGCCTCAATCAATAATAAAACGTCTCCTACAAAGTCTTCAGATTCATTAAGCAAAAACTTGAACAATCCAACCATAGAAAAAAGAAGATTGATTTTAGATGACAATGACAATGACGATGCATTTTCCAATGTGGCTCAATTCAACATACTGAATCCGAACTTGAAGTTCAGTTCAAATAATCAACTAAGATCTCCTTCAAAGAAACAGAAGTCTCCTAAGAAAATCAACTCTAGTGTTATACAAAAGTTGATCTTTGATGATGATCCCACAGATGATGGCTTAATGCCCTTTGAGAACTCCCTTTCGGAACAAGAAACTTTATATGAGAGTTCAAATTCAACATCCTTGGCATCATCCATTGGTCCTTATCAAGCACCAGTGGTTTCTTCTGAAAGATTCATCACAAGGGAACAAATAGACGGTATTCTATTCAAGCATCACTTAGCCCTTAAGACGGAGTTCAGTGTTGGTTTGAGTCAGCACAAGTTCAACAAGGACATCGATCCACCATTTTTAAGTGGGAGGGAGTCTGAATACAACTTTATCTTGAACTTTATTGTTGACAAGCTGCAAGAAACAATTCCTAACTCCAAGGATGCATTGATGATCGTTGGTCCTCCTGGTACAGGGAAATCCAGACAACTGTGGCAGCTTCTACAAGCACACTACGACAATGAGTCGAAGTCCTTTGTTCAAGATAAGGACTCCAAGCTGGAAATAAAGAATGTCTTCAGTGTTATTATCAACTGTATGTGTTACTCAAACATAGACGGGATCATTACTGATTTGAACTCGCTTTTAAACAGCACCGATCTGTTCCACAACATCAAAACTTTTGAAGGTTTCTTAATGACCACTGATGTCAAAATCATTTTGGTTATGGATGAATTCGACAAGTTCATCAACACAAATGAAAGCGAGCTTTACAACTTTATCAACTTAGCCAAGAAGTACTCAAATTTTATTCTTATCAGTATCACAAACTCATTTGGTATCGGAAATATATCAAATGACTTTTCTTTGGAACAACTGATTTTCAAACCATATGAATCAAAGGCCATTGAAAGCATTGTTACTGAAAAGGCTAACATGATAAAATCCAATCTTGTTTCCTTACTAAAGAATGAACTGGACGACGTTGATACAAATTTCCTAAAGTCTTATAACTTGTTCCATAGAAATGCTCTTTTAACATTGAGTAAAAAATTTGGTAATCAAAACGGGGATCTTAGAGATGTTACGAATTTTATTTACCAATTACTTGAATTAAGGGAATCAAGGGCATTGATGGACGAAAACGTCTGTGCAGAAACCCAGCAAGACCATAGAAATATTGAGTCATTAAAGAACACCTCATTCAGCTTACAAAAAGAATTGGATAAAGTTGCTGATTTCATTCTGAATCATTGGTCCATGAAGGAAATTGTTTTCAAGGATGTAAATGAAGTGTTCAATTTATCCTCTGACATGTTCAACCTGCAGAAACTGTTGAACAAAATGAACATTTGGCAGCAATTTGTATTAATAATCATCTGTAAAATACACGATGCTGAAGTAGTGCAACATCAAAGCAATGTTGATGCCCACAAGGACAAGTACGAATACAAAGGTGTAGATGCTGATATCATATTTGATAAATACAAACAATACACTCTGTCTTTGAAAGGCAAGATCAAATCAATTAATAACACAAATCAACTAAAAAACGGAATGAAATCCGCTGGAAGCCACAATGTGTTGTTGGATAAGGAAGTTGATCACAGTGACTTCAAAAAAATCATTGAGTTCCTGGAAGTCTCAGGCCTGCTCAACAAGTACACCCACAGAAAGGCCAGAACCATAAGAAACTTCATTCTTGTGTCCTACAACACACAGGATGTGTATGAGCTTCTCAGCCACAGTGTCTTGTTCAAGGACATTATATAATCATCATGTCAATTTTGCATTTTTACTGGGATATGTGATTGTTGGAATAACAATGCAGCGCTACCGTAACAACAATGAATCATTTTTTTTCTTTTTTTTTTTTTTTTTT